>OX422207.1:632090996-632503496 GCA_949130495.1 Sambucus nigra | reverse complement strand
TACGCCCTAAAAGACTTTTTTTTCAAATTTTATATTTTTTCCTTTAAATTAACCTTTCAATCAACCCATATGCAAAAAATTAGGTCAAAATACATTTTGTAGCTATTTTTAAAAAATCCACAAAAAACTGCTAAAAATACCTTATTTATAAGGGTTTGCACCAACAGTTTTTTGTGGATTTTTTAAAAATAGCTACAAAATATATTTTGACCTAATTTTTTGCATATGGGTTGATTGGAAGGTTAATTTCAAGGAAAAAATATAAAATTTGAAAAAAAAATTTCTAGGGCCTAGAATTAGGTGTGATGTAAGGTGTGATGTATAGTGCATGATGTAGGTGAGCCTTCCTCTCTCTCTCTCTCTCTCTCTATATATATATATATATATATATATATATATATATATATATATATATATGTGGGGGGGGGGGGACTTTTATAAATATAAAAACGTATACCAAGTCTTTTCATGTAGAGTGGGAAACTTTATATATGGACTTTGTAATATATGGAGTTTAAAACATATTTTTAATTAAAAAAATTGGTCTTTAAATAAAAAAATAGATATTTTAATTTAAAAAAAAATCTTTTAATTAACATAATAACGCCCGATCGGGCGGGCCTGGGTAAAGAGCTTTCAAATTTGGGCGGGCTTGGGATTACATAATAAGGTCCGATCTCGGCCCGAGCGGGCTTGGAATAGCACTTAATTTTTCAAGCTCGGCCCGAGCCCGACCGGGCCTGCCCAGGCCCGACCCACGGCCACCCCTAATACACACTCCCCCACACACACAAACACAGACACACAAACACACACTCTCTCTCACACACACACTCAAATCAAGTAGAAGAGTATTTTAGTTAAATGAAACTTATTCCTAATATGGGGAAGTAATTTTAGATTCTGAAAAAAAAGAATTCTTGTCTGAACCAAACAATTGAAAGGAATTTAAGATTCCAGGAACTCTAAGTTTCTGGAATCAAGAATTCTAATTCCCTTTCCAAACCTCAAATCAAACGAGCCCTAAGGGTGCTCATAAAAGCACTCCAAAAATTTCTTCACAACACCACACATTGCATAGGCGGAACCAAGAGAAGGTTGGGGGCACTAGCCGGTGTAAAAAAAAAGAGTTAATTCTTTTTAATTTAAATTTAGTCCACCCTTTAATTTAAAATCAACCCATCCCTAATATGTCTTTTGATAATTTTTGAAATTATTTCATATCTTACATTAATTTTTGAGTATTAATTGTTAGGTATTTATAAGTTTATTATATTAATTGTTAGGTATATATATAATTGTTAATTAAAATAATATATAATTATTTTTAAATAATTATTTGGTGAATATTATAAATAACTTTAAAAATATTTGGCTCGGGAGTGAAAACTCCTAAAAATCACCCTTAAAGTAGCCCTTATGAGCATGAAATCTTGGCTCTGCCACAATGCATAAAAAATATTGCACATCACGTTTAAAAGACAATAAGCGGTGTTAGGAAGATATTTTTTAAGATGCTTTATGGGTACCTTATGTTAAAATTTGTTCAAACTTTCCCATGATACCCGTGGGACATTCATCCACTTCGATGCAATCTTAACGTGGTTTTACAATTGACTTCCAACAGCCCTGTAACATATTTGTGGGGATAAAAAAATTTTGGCCAGCTTAATTGGAAGTAGCATCTTGTAGTAAACTTTGGCGATGAAATATAGGATCTATATGGGTGAAATGTGAATATTCCATTTTGATGATTAAAGAGTTGAATATCACAACCATTCCCATGCTCCAACAGAAGTGTGACCTTCTCTTTGGTCAAAATAATGAGCAGTGTCTAGCACACACAATCCTGTCGGGTCAGGTGTCTCACAAACACATTATATATATGCCACATTTGCAACCCCTCGTAGATTAACAATCTCTCTCTAAACTTGGAAGAAGTTTCTCCCTCCCAAACCCTTTAGAGTAGGTGTGATAGACTAAAATGCAACTGTTGTCAACTAAAGCTAGATGCGATTCGCATGGGCAAAACTCTTCATACTTCCTAGGTTGGCAAGAATATGAAAAAAACCCATATGAAGACGTTCAAAATCCGTCTGGGATCATTCAGATGGGTCTCGCTGAGAATCAGGTGAGTAATGCGAACCATTCATTATATATATTCGCATTTTTTTGTTTGTTTCTATAGAAATGAAAGTTTAAAAGAATATTAAGAGAATTATTTTATCCCGACTTCCACGTAACGAGACAAGTGGAAATAACCAAATAGTACGTGAATAACTCATTACTATGTATGTAATGTTCATCTAATAATGCAGCTCTCATTCGACCTTCTGGAATCATGGCTTGCAAGGAACTCAGATGTCAACAGCTTCAACGAAAATGGACGGTTCATATTTAGAGAACTGGCTTTCTTCCAAGACTATCACGGCCTTCCAGCTTTCAAGAAAGTAATTCATTACCTATGTCTCAATACTTATAAATTATGAGAAATACCATGTCTTGAAGTCACCCCTCGTCGGTGTTCAACTCCATAATAAACATCAGACGTTTGCACATGTTATCATATTGTTTATATGGTACGGACCATGTGGAATACGTGCCGTTCATATGCCTTTGTCTTATTGAAGTTCAGAACGGAGGGTGTCTTCAATCATTCTGTTTCTCATCAATCATTCTTATAGTGTATCATTCGTTCAAAGTAAATATTCAATATTATTATTAATCAAGATACCACGCAGGTGCGACCCGTATATTCTACACTGTTCTTACATATTTGCCACTATAAAGATAATGATACATGTCTGGTGTCTTAATGGCTGTTGAATATGGACACAAAATATGTTTTGCATTTGATGTTATTACACCCTTGAATGATGTTAAACCCTTTATCAATTCTACAAATTTAAAAGTGGAACCAATTAGTGAGTTTGGCAAATCACATTTTATTGTTTTTTTCTTCTCTATATATTTAATTAGTATCACATCACTTACTGATGGTCACTTGTAAAAAAGTTAATAATTCTAGTATATTCCTAAACTAAATTAATATTAGAGTTCCTAATGTTTTTTCTATCAGAAAATAGAGAAAAACTTTTGGCACCGGATAATTGCATCACAATTACCAACCGGCTGACATGGGCACATGAGTTGGCAAAACTTATACAATTTGTACTTATGGGACATATTAGCTTGTGGTGAAAGATATGAAGGCAAAGTTGTTATTTCACATTGTATAAAAATTAATCACAATTTTAAATAATTTTGATATTTTACATATGTAAAATTCATTTAACACATAAGATTAAATTTAGAATTTTTTACTTCAATATATTAGTAATTCTCGATTTCACACTTAAATAGAATTTAAATTAAATACCACACGTTATCAAAGAAAATGTTAAAAAATCATCAACTATAACTCACTTTTGACAGCTTAATTTTAAATATTTTCCTATTTTGAAAAATTCTAATAAGAAATAGAAAATGAAACTGAAAACAAAATATATACTTCTGTTTGAATCACCTCCCTTTTTTTTTAATTCTACATTCCATTTTAATTTTAAACAAATGATCTTAAGATGTTCTAAATTTACTTCTAAACATGAACAAGACTCAATTAAAATGCAACACAATATGATTTTTATTTTATTTATCCAACACGGTCACAAACCAAATCAAACCGAACATGATCTTCACATTTTTTTACCTCACATGTACATGACCAATTAAAAATGAGAAGAGACAACACGAATTTTTTTTTTTTTTAAACATGAGCACAAATCAATTAAAATGCGACACAGTACGATTTTTGTTCTATTTATCTAACACGGTCACGAGCCATTCAAACCGAACATTACTTTCACTTTTTTTCACCTAACACGAACGCGACCAATTAAAAATGACATGAGACAATACATATTCTTTTTTTTTTTCTAAAACATGAGCATGAATCAATTAAAATGCGACATAATACGATTTTTATTTTATTTATCTAACACAATCACGAACCAATTCAAACCGAGCATGACCTTCACATTTTTAATTGGTTGTGTTCGTATTAGCTAAAAAATGTAAAGGTCATGTTCGATTTGAATTGGTTCATGATCGTGTTAGATAACTAAAATAAAAATCGTATTCTATCGCATTTTAATTGATTCGTGCTCATGTTTTAAAAAAAAAAGAATCCGTGTTGTCTCATGTCACTTTTAATTGGCCGTGTTCGTGTTATAGGTAGAAAAAATGTGAAGGCCATGTTCGGTTTGAATTGGTATGTGATTGTATTAGGTAAATAAAATAAATTTTTTATTGTTTAGCATTTTAATTGGGGCTTGTTTATATATATAAATGAATTTAGAATATTTTAAGATCATTTTTTTAAAATTAAAATGGAATTTAGAATTGAAACAAAAATTGATTATAAACTTAAACTTTCTCAATTATATACCTCCTCATCCACCTACATATTAGGATTATTGAGTTGTGTGGATGGGTGGGTGCCAACTCATGTGGCCATGTCAGCCAGTGGATAATTGCGCCGGTGTCAAAAGCATTTCTTCGAAAAATATCAAGATAAAATTAAGGGGCATATAACAAATAGTCCCTTGAACTTTTTTTAATACATTTTTAGTCCAAGCGTTTTTATTTTGCATCAAAAAATCTTTCACCATGCCAAAAAATTTTTACCATACGACTGGCCTGGACCTTTAAAGATAAGAGAATAAGGGACTTTTTAGTACCAAGTAAAATGCATAAATTAAAAGTGTATTTAAAAATAATTAAGAAACTTTTTAGTATTTGATTCTAAAACTAATTGATATAATAGTTCCTAATCTATTTATACCAGAAATATTAAGATTTGTAAAGTACCTTAAATGTCAGGTAGTGCCTTGCATGTTGCACTATCCATGGGTGTCTTCCACTATTCCGACAAAACTCATAAAAAGTATGTGTTTCACATGTTTATTGTATATAAGACATTAACACAGTATCCTCTACCCACATAACTATTTATACAAGAATGGGTGTAGTAACAAAACTGAGCAATAAAAATAAGCAAGTGATTCCCCAGTCTCGACTTAAGAGCCTCTATTCATGCTTTCTCTAAATTAAGGATACGCTCCACTAATGATTAAGATGAATCATTGTCTTTTATTGTGCAATTTGATCAATTGATTATGCTTAGAAAAAAAAGTAAACTATTAATTTGCAACAACTTAAAAAAAAATAATAGACATTTAATTTACGACGGAGGAAATGTATGGAATGCATTAGTATGGTGTGGGCTCGATATGTAATGCATTGGTTCAAAAATATTAGAAAGACATCATTGGTTAGTACTCAACACCAATAAAAATTTAAACTATGCATAATATTTAATGATTTATCTTTATACGTATTAAGACACAAATCACAATTGTATAAGAAACATTTTACCTTATGAGCACAATAATGTATTTTTTTTATAATTTTAATGTATTTTTCATTTGATTGATGTAGAAAAGTGTTAAGCTTTATTATTTATTTATTTTTTCTGTAAAAAGCTATAGATTGACATTCAAAAGGATTGACAAAAGGTTAATGCATATATGTATGTATAAGTATTTATTTGAATGGAAAATGATATGACCCTCAATTTACTTCACAAATAATCTCTGAGTAAAGTCGTATAACAATAAGTGTTGTATTTTGCGAAAAGAAAAATTATGAGCCACAAATCATCTCAATATATCACTAAATGATATAATATCGCATAACAAAAAGTGTTGTATTATATCACTAAATGATATAATAACTGCATGATCAATCAATACTCAACTCTTGTAATAATTATTACAGCATGGTTTTTTATTGATATGTCACATTTGAGGGCTAGAATTACTCTTAATCAAATATAGCTAATTTGTTTATAAGTGAGACCTATTCTTTAGCAATCAAATATTGAAAAATTTGTAGAGTAATTAATTTTGTACAGCTTATTATCCAATCTAATCTGTAATATGCCAATACTAACAAATCAATTATTTTCTCTAAACTTTGGATAGTGTAATGTTTTGTCCTTTGAATTTTTTTTGTAATATTTAAATTCCTAAAGTATGTTATATTTGGAGTAATAGTTCTTTTGTCAACTTTTTCTTTGAATTCAACGAAATTTATCAATGTGACTACTATATCAATATATAAATTTCATTTACCATTCTCATACTCAAATCTTATGTACAAAATAATCCAAAAATCATACTCAAAAGAACAAAAAAAAAAAAAAACATGGATAAAAAATGTTATGACTTTGCAAATAATGGGTTTGGTATGATTTGAAGTTATTTGAAGTTAAGGGTCAAAACATTACACTGATTTACTCTTATTTTAATTTCTGTTTGTTGAATTCTCGAGTATCTGATACAAAGCATTATAGAAGGAGCATATAAACCTGGCTATGGACTTCATTTACAGGAACTAGTTGACTTGATGGCTGAAATTAGAGGAAACAGAGTAAGATTTGATCCAGACAAACTCGTTCTTACTGCTGGTGCAACTGCAGCTAATGAAACTCTCATGTTTTGCCTTGCTGAACCGGGCGAAGCTTTTCTTATCCCTACACCTTACTATCCAGGGTAATTAAAGCCACCGCTTTCATATCTCTTCAATTCAAACCTAATAAATGTCTCCTTGAAATCATCGGTCTCACTAAATCATTGTTTGAATCATGTTCTATCACAATTTTCTCCAAAAAAATTAGGTAAAATTTTCAGATAAAAACGTATTGCGCAAGGATTTTTACAAAAAAAATATAAAAATAAAGTGTCAATAATATGATTTTGTTTTGGAACATATACTAAATAGTATATTTTTTAATATTTATTTAGTCCAAATTTTTTTATTTTGGTTCAAAAAGTTATTTGCCACATAAGAGAATATTAAATGATTGAAAAATTAAATAGATTAAACTAAAAATATGTTTCATTTTCAAAAAATATATATTTATAATAGGAACTATTCAATAATTGACGCTTTTGTTTTTCATTATTCTGCCAGGTTCGATAGAGATCTCAAATGGCGAACCGGTGTCAAACTTGTTCCCATACATTGCTCGAGTCTTAACCACTTCAGAATAACAGACTCCGCTCTAGAAGCAGCCCACAACAAAGCCCAAAAGCTAAACTTAAAAGTTAAAGGGGTACTAATTACAAATCCTTCAAACCCATTGGGCACAACAATGACCAAAACCGAGCTTAACCATCTCATCACCTTTGCCATTTCAAAACAAATCCATATAGTAAGCGACGAAATATATTCAGGCACGGCATTTGATTCTCCAAACTTCATAAGCATTATAGAAGCTATAACAAACAGAAACCTCAAGAAAACAGATATTTGGAACCGGGTTCACATTGTTTACAGCCTATCAAAAGATTTAGGCCTGCCCGGATTTAGAGTTGGCATGATTTATTCAAATAACCAAACCCTTTTATCAGCTGCCACCAAAATGTCAAGTTTTGGGCTGATTTCTTCACAAACTCAACACCTTCTTTCCAACATTCTCCGGGACAAAATATTCAGAAAAAACTACATTAAGGAAAACAAACGGAGAATAAAAAAGAGACAAAATATGTTGGTTTCTGGTCTTGGGTTAGCGGGTATTGAGTGTTTGAAGAGTAATGCTGGATTGTTCTGCTGGGTGGATATGAGGCACTTAATGACATGTAATACATTTGAAGCAGAAACAGAGCTTTGGAAAAGGATTTTATATGAGGTGAAGTTAAATATCTCTCCTGGGTCATCGTGTCATTGTAGCGAACCAGGTTGGTTTCGGGTTTGTTTTGCGAATATATCTGAAGAAACGTTGAAGGTCTCGATGAAGAGGATGGAGGAGTTTGTGGAGTCCATTAGTGGGGGGTCATATAGTGGGAACCAACAGAGGTCGGTGGGTGACTCCAGAAGTAAGTCTATTAGCAAGTGGGTTTTCAAATTGTCTGTTTGTGATCTTGAGCCAGAGCGTTAGTGTGTGATTTATGATTGGATTTTTTGTAAAATATGTCTTTCTCCCTGTCTACTTATTGGATCATAGAAATCACTAGTATTTCCTAGGTAAAGGTAGTGTTCTACTAGTAATAAAGACAGTTTGTGTGTTTGCAGTTGAGTGTCAGAATCGCTTGTCACTCACTTCTAATAATTTTGTTCGTAGTTTCCATATCAGACCTTCTTGGAGGCTTTTCTTTTTTCTTTTTTCTTTTTCTTTTATTGATTTTTCTTTTAAGACATTACAATTTCGGTTTTCCTGACCGATTCGGTCGATAATATTTTTTTTATTTATTTAGTCCGCTAACAAATTTTTCGGAAAGCATACACGATTAAAAATAACTTTTTGTAAGTGAAATTTTATAATATACACAATTTTTTTGTAAAATGCATGTGTTAAGTTTGTACATTCCCCAACTTATAATGTATACATTAAGCGGTGAGGGATAATAGTACTTAATAAATATGTGAGTGAACTAGAACAAAAAAGCATATCAGCCAAGGACTAAATTAGAAAACTCCTTCTGATTTTAAGCCTTTTTGGTGAAAATATTCAATGTAGAACATTTCAGGTGATTAACCCATCAAACGAAAGCTCTTGTCAAAAAATCAATCGTGTATATTGAAGTGTTATGCTTACAATATTATACCCGTTAATGAATTTTGGTAATCTATATTCTCAAAGAGCGAAAGTATATAAAGTGTCGAGTTTAAATTGCTCATTATATTATATATATATATATATATATATATATATATATATATATATATATAACAATGCTCTTGTTCGGACTAGTCCGCATTTTAAGAATGCGGAGCGGACATGTGTCACCTAACGGTGCCCATAGAAATTATCGCCTAAATTATAAGCACACTCTCTCTCTTTTCTGGGCTCACCGCTAGGTGACACATGTCCAGTCCGCATTCTGAAAATGCGGACTAGTCCGCACAAGAGCAGGATTATATATATATATAGAGAGAGAGAGAGAGAGAGAGACTCATACACATCAAAGTTAACATATTTGTTAGCACAAACCTATTTTAATATAATATTAAAAAAATAATTTGAGTTTAATTTTTTTATTTGATATTTAAGCATTTCAAGGAACCCATATAAAAAAATATTCTCAAAATGATATTTTTAAAAATTTTAAAAAATCGGTCAAACTTTCACAGCTTTTAAAGTGCTTTAAAAGCTGTGAAAGTTTGACCGATTTTTTAAAAATAGCAAAAAAAATTATTTTGAGTTGATTTTTATAAATGGACCCCTTGAAATGTTTAAATACTATATAAAAAAATTCAACTCAAAAATAATTTTTTACTATTTTTAAAAAATCAGTACGTAAACTTGGTATATATATATATATGCTTTCTCCTGTAAGGACTCCATATGATGTAGACTCCTGTACATACCATTTTTTTAAAGTAGTAAAAAATAAAATTTTGGATGAAACTTCATGGATATAATCTTCACGGTGAGAAGATCATCTTTAATTTTTTTCATAAAAAAATTCAATAAAAAAACCGTTGAGATGAGGTGATATGCAAAAAATTGAAATAAATATGCATTTTCAACCGTTGAAATGCTGACGATCATCTCACCCACTTTTTTATTGAATTTTTTTATGAAACTTCATGGATATGATCTCGATACTGAGAAGATAATATCTATGAAGTTTTACAAAAAATTCAATCAATAAGGTGGTTGGTGCCGACCCAACATTTTAATGATTGAAAATAAAAATTTATATCATTTTTTTACATATCACCTCATCTCAACGGTTTTTTATTGAATTTTTTGACGAAATTTTTTGGAGATGATCTTCTCACCTTGGAGATCATATCCAAGAAGTTTTATCAAAAAATTAATTTTTACCGGGGTCTGCACTAATATATATATATATATATATATATATATATAGAGAGAGAGAGAGAGAGAGAGAGAGAGAGAGAGAGAGCTTATTATCTGTAAATCGATATGATATTTCTTCACCTCTTTGTCCTCGATCTAAATAATAGGTTCTCCTGTATTGTCTCAACTACATTGACATTTTTGAGTTTCTTTTCTTAAAGATCTTTAATCGAAATTTGGATCTGACAATTTGATGATATTACAAGTTTGGTAGCTTCACGATCGTGTTTGAGATCGACCGAGAGTGTTCGTACAAATAACTAGTTATTCTTACAACAATCGTTGGGTGAAATTATTATTTCTCACTTTCTTGTTGATGTATTTCATGCTCAGATGTCGTCACTTTATGGTAGATTATCAAGGAGACATGGACAACATGTTATCATGTGTTTATCCTAATAATATAGATAATACCAAGTATAATTCTCAACTCGCAAACTCTTAAGAGAGACCCTACGCAGTGGTTTGAGGTCAAAAGAGGATTAAGCACTATGCCAAAAATTAAAAATTGTCACAGTTTTGAACTGTGATAAACTATATTGGTCACAATTTTGGATCATGACAATTTTGTGGGTCACAATCCAAATCTGTGAAAAAATCAAAAACCATGGTCGCCTTCTATAATTTAATATTGGGGAAATGCTTACGGTCTATAACCGTGACCACCGGTCACGATCATGAACCATGGCCCTAACCTTGACAATTATTTACTTGTCACGATTATGAACCATGAACCCCTACCGTGAAAAGAGGTTCAATGGTCACGGTTCTTGATCGTGACTACCTATCATGAACTTGAATTAATTGATCACGGCCATGAACCGTGACTCCCTATTGTGGTCACAGGTCCAAAGGTCATGATTTTGGACCGTGATTAATAATAAGTTTATTTAAAAATAATAATGTTCATTTGTATGCTTCCAAAAAAAAATCATGTACATGTTTTCAAACCTATATACAATTCTGTTACAGAATTAACAAATGCATCAATAAACAAATAATAATATTAAAATAATCAATCCATTAAATTAATTACATGAATAAAAAAACTAATACTATTAAAATCTTCAAAGTGTGACCCAAGTCATTAGCTCCAATAATGGAGTCCCCAATAGATGGATTAACCTGTGCATCCAACAAAACCGTGGATGGGCCAGATTTAGCTTAAAAATTTACAATATCATTCTCCTAGAGCTTATCATCTAATCTTTTTTTTCTTTCATCTTAAAATCAGATTATGAATCTATCTTGGGTGAACCTGTTTCTTCATATAGGATGACCAAAACTCCCACAAAACTCACAATAAGGAAGTGAGTGGTCGAGGACTATATTAAATGGAAATCTGTAATTGTCTCTTTTAACAACAATAAAATGTGGAATATTATAAGTGAAATCCACTTCTATCAAGACCCTAGCAAACAAATCATATTTTTGTTCAAAGGTTGCCATGTCAATTCAAATAGGATTTCTAACACTCTTGGAAATCTCCAAAATCATCTGAGGGTGCTAGTATTCATTCGGAAGATCCAAAAATTTAATATAAACATTCGTCGTGGATGATACGAAGTTAGTTAGCCTAAAATCTGGGCACAAATGCACCTGTTTGAATAGCCCTACCTCAATCTTGGAATGACCGAGAATCCACACCATGTTCATGCCATGTTCTTCTTCAAAATGAAGGCTACAAAAACCTTTTCATTTAGGATTTTAACCACCGTGGATTCTATATGTTCCAAACTATAGAAAGAATTTTATGTAATGAGTATGTACTTATATGTTGTTTACCTTTGTCTAATATAAGTCTCCCAAGAAGCTTTGATTTTCGAAAAAAAAATCTTCAAAATGTTCCTTTTCTGAAGCATATGCAATCTCATTATTATTGACATCTGCGTCCGCCCGACTTGAGTTACAATCTCTTACCTCAGCACCTTCGTAGGGTTCCCAATCAAGGCTCCATGGTTATGGGATCCGCAATAAGCCTTATCCAAAGCCTAGGACTTGAGCCAAGGTTCAACTAACAGTGTCAAAGGTATGGACAAGACTTCAATACGCATTCCAAGAATGAATTCACAATGCCAAAAGACTAATATAAGTCCTCCTTCCATTATGATAGACTCGTGTTGTAACAACCCTCGCTTTTGGGAACCCATGTTATATTTATTTACTATGTTGAGTAGTTGCATATATAAAATGCTGCATGTGGGTAAGTATTAATTTGATGAAATAAATTAATATTTACTAATAAGTTGCATGATTACCATGTGGGCATGTGGTTATTACCATGTGGTGTTCTATTTTGTCATGAAAATTAAAATGGCAATTTGAATTAAAATGGAACCGGAACTTAAAATGACTTATAAAATCTCCAAATGATAATTTGGAGGGTGTAGTTAGTTCCGGGAGGTGCGAGATAGTCGAATTGTGTGCTATATTGTATTTTGAGATTTTGGGCAATTTTGACTGGTTTTGGCATATTGCGTATTAGAGATTAACTATTGCGGTATTGTTACTCAAATGTTGGAGACTTTTAATCTTAAGCCACGTTTTAGTCTTTCCCCAAGCCTTTCATTTCCTCTTATTTGCCCTAAGTGTTCTAGCCCTAAGAGTGAGAGTGAGAGTGGAAGATTGGAGAGAAAGAGAGAGAGTTATTGAAGATTTGTGGTTGATCTTGCTTTCTTCTTCAACCAAGACTGAAATTGAAGCCCCAAGGCAAGTTTCTACTTACTATTATATGGTTTAAGATGAATAACTAGTATGGTTAGTTATGTATAGTCTTGATGTAATATAATTGTGGTTTTTGGTTGGATTTATGGGTATTAACATCTTTGGTAGAGTTAGATTGTTGATTGAAGTAGAAAAATGTTGTTGGGAGCATTTATGATCTTTTAGTATCATTAAATGAGGTTTGATTGGGTTTGGTTGATAGTTGATTTTGGGTTGGATGAAAAGGATTAGGAAGATTGGTCTAGGTCTGCAATGGCCGGTCGACCGCGTCTCTCAGACAGGTCGACCGGGCCTTCGGAAGAGGGCTCACTGCTTTCTTTCAAAGGCAAGAGAATGACGGAGCGGTCGACCGCGGTTCCACCACAGGTCGACCGGTCCCTCCGAAATGAACTTTCTGCTTTCTTCCAAAAGCTAAAACTTAGGACGCGGTCGACCGCGGTTCCACCACTGGTCGACCGGTCCCCTGTTTTCTTCCCCAAATTTTACTATTTTGTTTTTAATCCTTTTCTTCCCCTAGGAACTTAGGATTCTTCTTGAATGAAGTAAACCTTGGCTTTTAGAGTCCTAGTTGAGTTGGTTGTCACCCTAGTGTTGAATGGGTTTCACTTGGGGTTAAGTCCGGGGGAGGGGTTGTCCTAAGTGATGCTAAGGCATCACTTTTCTTTGTGCATCCTATAAGTATGGATGGGAATTGTAGGCCCATATTTGGAGACTTTAGGGGCTTGAGTTGAGGCATAAAACCTTAGGCTCGGGAGCTATTATGATCCCTTGGAGATTTATTCGAGGAATAACCTAGGATGAAAAGTAATGATATATCCTATGATTAGAGTTTCAAACAAATGAAACACATAAAGGTTAATGAAAATGAAAAGTATGGTTTCTCTAGTAAATGCTAATTTACTTAAACACACCTCTCTAAATGCTATCATAAGGGAAGCTCGTGCATGAGGTGATGTTCCTTCGCTAGTGAATGCAGGGAGACTATAGTCCTCGGCCATATGCGGGTTTATTATATATGTTTTTCTGCGCTAGTGAGGTAATTTCGGGTGTGGTTATGACTCACTCGCAGGTATATGGCCACTTCCCGACGTGCGTTAGGTACCCAGGCTGCCTTGTTTGATGGGCCCCTGGAAGATGATAGTCATTTAGGGGCGCGCCCAGTGGGAAAACTCGGAGGGGCGGTCTTAAAATCGTTATATGTATAAGAATATGACTTTTCTAAACTCAAGTGGGACTTGAGGGTTGTATATTTCCACTAATTGATATATTGACAATTACATTCCTGCTAAGGAATGGGAATTGGAATAAAATGAGAAGATAATGTTGGTATATTCCTGTTAAGGATTTGAATTGGATTAAAGTGGAAATTGGTGAATATAAGCTTTTAATTTAATTATTGCATAATTTCATCTTCTTGCATAGTCTCTTTTAGTCATGTCATTTTCACTTGTCTTCTTATAATTCATGCTTAGGTAGTTAGCGTTCTGTTTTTTATTCCCCTGATTCGCTATTCATATCTAGAATGCTTTTTGGTTCATCTGGGAACTATTTATAAACCGGGTCCTGACCCGTTCATTTTCCTCTATGCTGTGCTTGTTATTGTATCCGCCCAGGTGCTCGTCCGCAAGGACGCCCGTGATGATATTCCTACTCTTTTGCTTTAAGGAGCTGTATGAAATTGCGAATATTACAGGATGTTTTGTTAGACGCCATCATTCTTTTGATATCTAGTTATGATCGGGTCTGTAACTCTGGAGAGTGGCCCAAATTTGTAATTGTATAATGAATGTTTTGTATATCAACTGACTGTTGTGTTTACTTTTGTGTATCTGTGGACCGACATCATATTCGGTTCTCCCTTTGTATATGGTGGTTGTAGATGTATATTAATTACGTTTCTTTGAATTCCACTATTGTTCTAGAATGGGTTGTTTAAATGGTTTTCTTAATTTTAAATTTTAAATCACTCAAATTGTTTTGACAACCCGTTTTCTGAATTATTGGGTGGTTTTTCTCGGTTACTCTTACTATATTTGTGGTGCTGAGAATGATTTACATCCATGATTACCGTATATGTTGGAGTATCGGGCTGGACACCCCTTATTTCGGAGTGCGGGTTGTCACAGATGGTATCAGAGCACTGGGTTCTAGAGTACTAGGATCTATGTGGACTTGTCACGATCTACTGTAGCGTTCTTTGATATAGAGCCTAATGATAAGACTGCTTTGTTGCTTAAAATTTGCGATCTTCTGTGATATAGATTATTGTGAATAGTATTCTAACACTATTGTCCCTTCATCTCAGATGCCGCCTAAGAGAGGTCGCCCCGCGAGACGTAATAGAGCTGTAGAAGAGGATGTTGGTACTCCACCGCCCCAAGGAACTTTTAATGCTGCGGATGTAGCCAACATTGTAGCCCGTGCAGTTAATGCTGCCATGACCGCAGTAGCTCAACAGATGCCACAAGCTCAACAGCGGGCACAGGATGCTCAAGCACCTACGGGACCTTCTCCGTGGGAAAGAGTAAGGGAGTCCTTTTTAAAAGGCCATCCCCCAGAGTTTGATGGAGGCTCTGATGTTGTTTGAGCAAATCAATGGAAGAAAGATATGCAACGCCATTTACGAATGGTGGACTGTAGTGAGGAAAAGAAGCAAGTCCTTGCTACTTTCAAGTTGGTTGGGGCAGCGTTACATTGGTGGGAGTCGATGACTACGCCAGAACAGAGGGATACTATGTCCATTACTGATTTCTGGGTCTTGTATGACCGAAAATATTTTCCTCCTGCGATTCAGAGGGAGATGAGGAGGAAACTTCAAGATCTAGTTCAGGGAGAGCGATCGGTTGCCGAATACGAGGAGGAGTTTACCCGGCTAGCTAGTTTTGTGCCGGAAGAGGTGACTCCGGAGGAAAGAAAAGTCTCAAAATTCATGGGAGGTCTAAATTGGAGAATCCGACAACATTTGTTGGGTAATCCGGCTTTACAAACTTTTGGTGAAGTGATGAATGCGGCATTGCTTCATTGTCAGGAGCATCGGTTGTTTATACAGAATAGCAAGAAAGCTACAGGAATGGGGCAAGTAGGGAAGCCCGGGGTGAGTGGGAATGGAGGTGGAGCCTTTCCACCGTCCCAACCTGCGGGTAATAAGCAACGAGAAAGGGATCCCCAACAGGGGGATGGGTCGAAAAGGCAACGCTCTGGCGGGTTTAATATTAGTGGAAATGCTAACAGGCAAGGTCAGGGTGCCGTACCACAACAAACGGGTCGGGGTGGCCAGGGAGGTAGGGGCCATCCAGGCCAAGGTTTTGGGCAGTTCAGAAATAACAGAGGTCGAGGTCAGGAGAATTTGGTGGGGAAATGTTTCCAATGTGGAGAAGCTGGTCATTTTAAGAGAGATTGTCCTCAGGGGATTGGGGGAAAACCTCCACGGGTTCCTCAGCAGCCTTATGTGCAGTTCCCTCCACAAGCACCGAATCCAGTTGTCCCTCTGCAGCAGGGTCAACTACAGTATGGGAGAGTCTACCACATTCAGGATGCTATGCTTCCTCCTGTTCATCCAGCGCCGCCAGCTATAGAGGGTAAGTTCCTTATTCAGGGACACTTGGGTCGCGTTCTGTTTGATACGGGTGCGACACATTCTTTTATTTCCAAAAGTTTTTCTCAGTCCACATAGTTGATAAAATCTGCGGAGAGTACCTTTACTAGTGTGGAGTCCTCTATGGGGGACGGTTCCCTTATTTTCTTTCTTTGCAAACGTATAGGGATCACTCTTAGTAATTTGTGTTTTGAGGCCGACTTACTCGTCCTAGACATGGTCGGGTATGATGTTATTTTGGGCATGGATTGGCTTATTAAGTATCATGCTGTAGTTAATTGCTACGGGAAGAGTATAGTCTTCGTCGTTCCGGGACAAGATATGTTCCTGGTGGTTATGCCTCGTTTAGAGGGAGATTCTGGTACTTATTTATATTGTATTGCGGAAGAGAATTCTCGGGATGTAGTTGTTCCCTTAGATTCTATTCCTGTTGTTCGAGATTTTGAGGACGTTTTCTGGGAGATACCGAGTTTGCCTACTAGTAGAGAGATTGAGTTTGTAATTGACTTAGCGACGGGAGCTCGACCAATTGCGCGAACTCCTTATCGTATGGCTCCCGTGGAAATGAGGGAGCTAAGAGATCAAATTCAGCAGTTATTGAAACAGGGGTTTATCAGGCGCATCACGTCGCCGTGGGGTGCTCCTGTGTTATTTGTGAAGAAAAGAGATGGTTCTCTCCGGTTGTGTGTTGACTATAAAGAGTTGAATAAAGTCACCATCCGGAATAAATACCCTTTGCCTCTCATAGATGACTTGTTTGATCAACTCAGGGGAGCGACCTACTTCTCTAAGATAGATTTGAGAACGGGGTATCATCAGTTGAGGATACGGGAGCAAGATGTATCCAAGACTACTTTTCTGACGAGGTACGGGTCGTATGAGTTTTTGGTTATGCCTTTTGGGCTAACCAATGCCCCTGCAGTATTCATGGATCTTATGAATAGAGTATTTCGGGACTTCCTGGACCAATTTGTTATCGTGTTTATTGATGACATCCTTGTGTATTCTCAAACGAAAGATGGCCATGCTACTCATTTGGGGTTGGTCCTGCAAAGGTTGAGGGATCACCAATTGTACGCTAAGTTTGAGAAGTGTGGGTTTTGGTTGCGGGAAGTGCAATTTTTGGGTCATGTCGTGACTTCGCAAGGTATATCAGTGGACCCAAGTAAAGTTGTTGCGGTGAGAGAGTGGGGTCAACCCACGACACCTACCGAGATACGCAGTTTTCTGGGTTTGGCGGGTTATTACCGTCGATTTATCAAGGGATTTTCTAAGATTGCTAGTCCTTTGATAAATTTGACCCGAAAAGGGGTTAGATTTGTTTGGGATGACGCCTGTCAAGTTGCGTTCGATGAGCTTAAAGATAGATTGACTTCGGCTCCAGTCCTCGCTTTACCCAAGCCAGGGTTGGAATATTTAGTCTTCACCGATGCATATCTATAAGGTTTGGGAGGTGTGCTTCAGCAGGAGCGATAAGCTATTGCATATGCTTCCAGAAAACTCAAACCTCACGAAAGAAATTACCCGGTGCATGACTTGGAATTAGCCGCCGTTGTCTTTGCCTTAAAGATTTGGAGGCACTATCTTCTTGGGGAAAAGTTTAGTCTTTTCACAGACCATAAGTCGTTGCAATATTTATTTTCTCAGAAAGATTTGAATATGCGGCAGCGAAGATGGTTGGAGTTCGTGAAAGATTATCAATTTGATATTCACTATCATCCGGGTAAGGCGAACGTGGTGGCAGATGCCTTGAGTCGGAAACCCGAGGGAGAATTAGCCGATGTGTGGAAAGCTAAATGGAAGGAACTCAGTCATGAGGATGCGATTGCTAGGGCGTTTATGTTCGTGATGACTGTTACTCCGACGATTGTGGAAAGGGTTGTGAAAGCCCAAGGCAGAAATAAAAAATGTCAAGACCACATTCGCCAGTTACTGAATAGGGGAGCGGAGTCCTACTCAGTAAGTTCTGAGGGTGGATTGCGCTTCCATAGGAGGCTTATTGTTTCGGAGGATGGGGATTTGCGACGGGCTGTGATGGCGAAATCTCATGGTTCAAAATTTTCGGTACATTCGGGAAATGATAAAATGTATCAGGATATGCGCCGTCAATATTGGTGGCCGGGTATGAAACGAGATATTTCGGAGTTTGTATCTCGATGCACTACTTGTCAGTTAGTTAAGGTTGACCATCATCTACCGGCAGGTTTGTCGCACCCGTTGGAAATTCCTGTTTGGAAATGGGAGAGCATGTCAATGGATTTTATCACAGGCTTGCCAATGTCACAAAAGGGTCACGATTCTATATGGGTTATCTTGGATCGCTTGACAAAGTCGGCGCACTTCCTTCCCGTCCGTACCGATTATAATACCGCTTGTTACGCTCGGTTGTTCATTGAAGAGATTGTTAGATTGCATGGGGTGCCATTGAATATTGTTTCCGACAGAGACAAGATCTTTGTTTCCCACTTTTGGCGAAGTTTCCAAGAGGCCATGGGGACTGAATTAAAATTAAGTACTTCATATCATCCTCAAACAGATGGCCAGACCGAAAGGGTTAACCAAATGTTGGAGGATATGCTTCGTATGTTCATGCTTGATTTTAAGGGTAGTTGGGAACAATATCTCCCTTTGGTTGAATTTTCTTATAATAACTCATACCAGTTCGCTATTGGGATGGCGCCCTATGAAGGCTTGTATGGTAGGCCTTATAGGCCTTGTATGGGAGATAACAAGTTTCTCGGACCTGAAATGATTCGGGATACTTCTTCTAAGATCGAGCTTATTCGAGATCGTATTCGGATAGCCCAAGATAGACAAAAGAGCTATGCCGATGCGGGGAGAAGGCATGTGGAATTGGAAGTTGGAGACCAAGTGTTGGTACGGGTGTCGCCTATGAAAGGCGTTAAGAGTTTCGGAATGAAAGGGAAGCTTGCACCACGTTTTGTTAGGCCTTTTCCTGTACTTGCTAAGGTAGGCCCAGTGGCGTATCAAATTGCCCTACCGGAACCTTTGCAACAGATGCACGACGTTTTCCATATCTCCTCTTTGAAGAAGTATAAGAGGTGTGATGGTGCCCTTTGGCACATTCCTTTTGAGGATATAGAGTTACAACCCGATGTTTCTTATGAAGAGCAAACTATGGCCATATTGGAGCATGGGGAACGTAGATTGAGATCTCGAGTGGTGCCCTTGGTTAGAGTACAATGGAGTCATCACAGTGCCGAGGAATCTACTTGGGAGCGTGAGGACGATATGCGGGAAAAGTATCCGTATCTCTTTATCCAAGGTACACTTGAATTTTGGGGGCAAAATTCGCTCATAAGGGGGGGGGGGGGGGGGGGGGAGTATGTAACAACCCTCGCTTTTGGGAACCCATGTTATATTTATTTACTATGTTGAGTAGTTGCATATATAAAATGCTGCATGTGGGTAAGTATTAATTTGATGAAATAAATTAATATTTACTAATAAGTTGCATGATTACCATGTGGGTATGTGATTATTACCATGTGGTGTTCTATTTTGTCATGAAAATTAAAATGGCAATTTGAATTAAAATGGAACCGGAACTTAAAATGGCTTATAAAATCTCCAAATGATAATTTGGAGGGTGTAGTTAGTTCCGGGAGGTGCGAGAGAGTCTAATTGTGTGCTATATTGTATTTTGAGATTTTGGGCAATTTTGACTGGTTTTGGCATATTGCGTATTAGAGATTAACTATTGCGGTATTGTTACTCAAATGTTGTAAACTTTTAATCTTAAGCCACGTTTTAGTCTTTCCCCAAGCCTTTCATTTCCTCTTATTTGCCCCAAGTGTTCTAGCCCTAAGAGTGAGAGTGAGAGTGAGAGTGGAAGATTGGAGAGAAAGAGAGAGAGTTATTGAAGATTTGTGGTTGATCTTGCTTTCTTCTTCAACCAAGACTGAAATTGAAGCCCCAAGGCAAGTTTTCTACTTGCTATTATATGGTTTAAGATGAATAACTAGTATGGTTAGTTATGTATAGTCTTGATGTAATATAATTGTGGTTTTTGGTTGGATTTATGGGTATCAACATCTTTGGTAGAGTTAGATTGTTGATTGAAGTAGAAAAATGTTGTTGGGAGCATTTATGATCTTTTAGTATCATTAAATGAGGTTTGATTAGGTTTGGTTGATAGTTGGTTTTGGGTTGGATGAAAAGGATTAGGAAGATTGGTCTAGGTCTGCAATGGCCGGTCGACCGCGTCTCTCAGACAGGTCGACCTGGCCTTCGGAAGAGGGCTCACTGCTTTCTTTCAAAGGCAAGAGAATGAGGGAGCAGTCGAACGCGGTTCCACCACAGGTCGACCGGTCCGTCCGAAATG
Organism: Sambucus nigra; assembly: GCA_949130495.1. NCBI lineage: Eukaryota > Viridiplantae > Streptophyta > Magnoliopsida > Dipsacales > Adoxaceae > Sambucus > Sambucus nigra. The sequence goes on along the minus strand of OX422207.1, from coordinate 632,482,901 downwards.
AACTTTCTGCTTTCTTCCAAAAGCTAAAACTTAGGACGCGGTCGACCGCGGTTCCACCACAGGTCGACCGGTCCCCTGTTTTCTTCCTCAAATTTTCCTATTTTGTTTTTAATCCTTTTCTTCCCCTAGGAACTTAGGACTCTTCTTGAATGAAGTAAACCTTGGCTTTTAGAGTCCTAGTTGAGTTGGTTGTCACCCTAGTGTTGAATGGGTTTCACTTGGAGTTAAGTCCGGGGGAGGGGTTGTCCTAAGTGATGCTAAGGCATCACTTTTCTTTGTGCATCTTATAAGTATGGATGGGAATTGTAGGCCCATATTTGGAGACTTTAGGGTCTTGAGTTGAGGCATAAAACCTTAGGCTCGGGAGCTATTATGATCCCTTGGAGATTTATTCGAGGCATAACCTAGGATGAAAAGTAATGATATATCCTATGATTATAGTTTCAAACAAATGAAACACATAAAGGTTAATGAAAATGAAAAGTATGGTTTCTCTAGTAAATGCTAATTTACTTAAACACACCTCTCTAAATGCTATCATAAGGGAAGCTTGCGCATGAGGTGATGTTCCTTGACTAGTGAATGCAGGGAGACTATAGTCCTCGACCATATGCGGGTTTATTATATATGTTTTTCTGCGCTAGTGAGGTAATTTCGGGTGTGGTTATGACTCACTCGCAGGTATATGGCCACTTCCCGACGTGCGTTAGGTACCCAGGCTGCCTTGTTTGATGGGCCCCTGGAAGATGATAGTCATTTAGGGGCGCGCCCAGTGGGGAAACTCGGAGGGGCGGTCTTAGAATCGTTATATGTATAAGAATATGACTTTTCTAAAATCAAGTGGGACTTGAGGGTTGTATATTTCCACTAATTGATATATTGACAATTACATTCCTGCTAAGGAATGGGAATTGGAATAAAATGAGAAGATAATGTTGGTATATTCCTGTTAAGGATTTGAACTGGATTAAAGTGGAAATTGGTGAATATAAGCTTTTAATTTAATTTTAATTTAATTATTGTATAATTTCACCTTCTTGCGTAGTCTCTTTTAGTCATGTCATCTTCACTTGTTTTCTTATAATTCATGCTTAGGTAGTTAGCGTTCTGTTTTCTATTCCCATGATTCGCTATTCATATCTAGCATGCTTTTTGGTTCATCTGGGAACTATTTATAAACCGGGTCCTGACCCGTTCATTTTCCTCTATGCTGTGCTTGTTATTGTATCCGCCCAGGTGCTCCTCCGTAAGGACGCCCGTGATGATATTCCTACTCTTTTTCTTTAAGGAGCTGTATGAAATTGCGGATATTACAGGATGTTTTGTTAGACGCCATCATTCTTTTGATATCTAGTTATGATCGGGTCTGTAACTCGGGCGAGTGGCCCAAACTTGTAATTGTATAATGAATGTTTTGTATATCAACTAACTGTTGTGTTTACTTTTGTGTATCTGTGGACCGACAACATATTCGGTTCTCCCCTTGTATATGGTGGTTGTAGATGTATATTAATTAAGTTTCTTTGAATTCCACTATTGTTCTAGAATGGGTTGTTTAAATGGTTTTCTTAATTTTAAATTTTTAAATCACTCAAATTGTTTTGACAACCCGTTTTCTGAATTATTGGGTGGTTTTTCTCGGTTACTCTTACTATATTTGTGGTGCTGAGAATGATTTCCGTCCATGATTACCGTATATGTCGGAGTATCGGGCTGGCCACCCCTTATTTCGGAGTGCGGGTTGTCACACGTGTATCATATTTAGTCCTTGGGAATGACCTAGCAAGGGCTTAGCATAGTTTCACTACTAAATAGTTAACCCTGTTCAAGCTCCAAAGACCTCATTAGTGTATGGGACCATGCATTCATGTTCAAAGTACCTTCAATACCTCATTCACAAGGCATTTGGTCAATAAAGATTGTAAATAGTCAGATAAACTACATTTATCCAATCTGACTGGTAGGTGAGAAGTACGATTATTGTTCCACCTAACCCAATGACCCTTGATTCTCTTCCCTGATATATTAAATCACATTTAATGTTAATAATAACCAATACTCATGACATTCAATCCTTCTCCCATTACTCAACCTCTATTACTATAGTTGATTGAACTCATTATTAGACACGAATATTGTATTTAACACTCTTTATTCTTGTGCATTCTATAATTCTTGTGTCCGTTAATTCTTATATTTAAACTCTTATATTGTAGAACCTTTTTTCTTGATATTTATATGTTTTGCAATGTTTATTTGATCTTTATAGGTATTGGGGATGCATAGTGTAAAGTTGGATGTATTTCGAAAAAAATCGTCTCAAGATGAAACTAAGGGAGCATTTTTCATAATTTTATACTTCTGAATTTGGACTTTAGTATTTTATGTTTGTATATTTACTCAAATTATCTTCGCGTGACCACCAATCGCGCATCATTTTAAGTCCGAACAATCAAGTTATGGTCGTTTCTGTGAAATGATCCAAAAATAAGAATAATTGAGGAGGCCTCAGACCATTGATCAATTGATAATATGACGTCAAGAGATCGACCATTGTTTTTTCCTCGTAGAGATTTTTTCCCATTTATAGGGTTGATCGATTGGGAAAACCATCGATTGACCGACGATCATTGATCAATCAACAAAAGCCATCGATCGATTAATGGGTGTTGAGACCTATTTCTTAAATCTTTTAGTTTTAGTTTTTCTTTCTTTTTTCATTTTCTTTTCTAATTAACTATAAATAGATTTTTTCTAGTATTTTAGATATTCCTTTTTCATTATTTGGCCTCCTGGATTGGGAGCTTCTATGTCAAAGGGTTTACTTTATTGATGGGTATAATTACTATTCATCATTTTCTTCCTTTGTTAAATATTTTCTTAACTTGACTTAAATGCGTGGAAACTATTCATTTTTTCAGTATAATTCAGTAGTTTGTTTCAATTTAGTCTTCCTTTCTTTCATTTTATTGTTGTATTTAACTTTAAAATATTTTGTAACTAATTAAATTGGGTTGAGAGTCATAACCCACCATAGGTTATTTGGTTGATTTGGAATGGTATGATGTTTGGGATATTTTGATGGGTTAAATGTGTGTTGGGATTTCACTTTGAAACGTTTATAGATTATATCATGTATCTTTTATATTTGAACAATTTGTTGTAGTTTCAACCATATTATTGACACCAAACTCAAATTTAGTTTTTTACGAAGATTTAGGGAAACACACTTTAGGTATTTGATTGATTGCCCAAATCAGTTTCAACCTTTGAAAATATTATATTTTCATGTAACCATTTATGTTAAGTAGTCTGTGATAGGTGGAAAATGATTCCTAATCTATAGTTTCCTCCTAGTTAATTAACGTAGTTTAAATATTTGCATAGTTGTAATTGTAGTATAAAACCTTTTAAACCAAAAAAACATATTTTATATTTTTATATAAGAAGTAATAAATCCATTAAATTTCAATCATGTTATCTATGGACTCAGTACCCGAACTCTCCATTATACTCCCATTGAGTGTAATAAAAGTTTAGGTTTTTTTATTAAGGTGGTAAACGAAACAATGACGGTCTCCTTACATGACCACTCGATTTTTCCTTCAATCAGGAATATTTGTCTTGTCTTAATTATAGTATAAAATACTTTCAAATAAAAAATCATACTTTACATATATATATTTAAGAAGTAATAAATGGATTGAATTCTAAGCACGTTGACGGTAAACCAAACAAAGACAGTGTCCTTACACAACCCCTCGATTTTCCCTTAATCACCTCATGACATGGTCGGCCATGATGTACACATCACTTCTCACCAACTCAAGGGGATAAGTATATAAAGAAGGATTGGGGAAAGTGATACGGGATTGAATTCGAGTTATTTTATAGTAGATCAAAGATTAGAGGAAATATACTCAATATTTGTGAAGAGAAAGGAACATTACCTCCCCTCATATTGTTTTTTAAGCTTAAACCTTGTGTGCCTTAAACATATTATGATATATTGAGTCATCAGTGAATCATAAACACCTAAAGGAATCCATTAGTAGCAAATTAGAGATTATTTACCGATTACAAACACCTTAGACAACTTAAGACCACCTTGGCCTATGCCTAAGGCATGCTTGTAAGATTCATTATTATAAGGAATATAAAAGAGAGAAATGTCTTCATAGTGGAAGGCACCTTGGCATAGGTTATGAAACATTTTAAATCACGTCTTATAATGATTACAAACACATATCCACCTCCCCTTCCCATTAGTGGGATCATTTGGTGAGGCTTGAGTATTGAGTGGACTTTTATAACGTGTGATTTGGAAGATGATGGGGTCAAAGATGAATAAGTTTTTGTATTATGGAGTGACCTTAATAAAATTTTCTAATTATAAAGATTAAGAGTTACTTTTGATGGTTTATTGTCACACCCCAAACCCGTTTCCATACTAATCATTTATTTCATAATAATTAAATCATAATATTCAACAAAATAAAATATAATTAATTTCCAAATTTTCATGTATGATGTACACAATGAACATAATTCGGTTCTCTGTATCATAACGTAATTAACATCAGAGTCATAATTAAGCGAACCTACATGACTATGTTTAACTAGTATCATTATCAAATTAAATTACGCTAACTCAATATATCCAATGTATGAGTGTAGTAAAATCATTAGTATGCAATAAAAAAATTCCCATATTTAAACCCTAGCTCTCCCTAATAGCACAACTCTCAAAATTATCGATCATATAGCGTCCTAGATGGCAGTATATAAACCTAAAAGATGTAAACATATAAAACCATGAGTTTAAAACTCAGTGAATGTACTACATCTCTATATAGTTGTAAAAAGTAACGCGCCGCGTGCGATATCGATTTGAATAAATTTACAAATTCCAAACACAAACTTATTTAATTAGAGTCAATTTTTAAACCAAGTTAATTCATCCACTAAACGTATAAATATGTGTGTGCGTGTGTCAAACCATCATATAACACAAATATGTTAACTCACCGATTTCAAGAAAAATCCCCGAAGGGCAAAACCTTTTATTTCACTATAAATTAAATCTCAATTTAGAATCACAATGAAATTTTCAATAAGTTTACCTCAGCAAACCTACATAGACACGCATCCTAGAGTCGGCAATGGATTCCACACAGCAAACCCACATGAACTGCAGTCCAATCTTCAGCAAAGGAACACCCTAAAGTAATCCTCAATGATGCACAGTCAACAGCCCAGTACCACAAAAGGCACCTAAATCTGCAGCATAAAATTCTAACAAAAATACATCTTGGGTTCCACAAAACAATTCACATAAAAGTAAATTGGGATTGTGAATCAAAAACACACTTTGAACCCTTAAATGGGAGAAGAAAACTTTCTGTCTGATGCAGTTATCGAAACAAAGTTAAAAGTCTCTTAGGAAAAGTCTTATGTGCTCCAAAAATAATGATTGACAGCCTTTATATAGCAATGATTGAGGCGGTGGCGTGTCAACTAAAAAAGTAGTGTCACTCGAACGAATGTTGATCTCGTTCGAACGAGATAACATGTTGTTCGAATGACATTAATCTCGTTTGAACGATCAAAACGTCAATCCCGAGGTTCGCCATCAGACTTAGAAAAATTCAGAAAAACTTTAAACCTTTAATCCTTCGAGATCAGTAAACGTTTTTAACAAAAAAAATTATAAAAATATTTTTGAAAAACTAACTTTATAAAAACCATTTATAAAACTTTCAAAAAACATTTATTATAATTAGAAAAATAATTTAACCTTTATAAAAAAATATCCCAACACTTATAATATGAAATCCAAATGGAATTTAGGCATATTTTTACCAAAATCATATCGTCAATGTTTGAATATTGAAGACCACTTGAAATTCGGATCCGTCTTTTTTCCTCAATTCTTCGACGACTTGTAGCAGTATACGACATACTTAATTGTGACGAAAATTTATAAAATCATGTCCTTACAAATCTCCCCCTATGTCTATGCTGGTACAAAATAAAAACATCTGAATTATTAAAAAAATGACCTATACAAATCTACCCTCCCAAAAACTCAAAAGTGGAGAGATAAATTGCTAAGTCTTCAAACTTTGCTTTAACAATCAAATCTTCAAGCTTTTCTCATCAGGGTGTGCAATATAATCTTCAATTTTGTACCTACACACATGAGACAAAGAAAATACCTTCGTTACGCATCGAGTTTGAAATGATTTAAAAATACATCAATAAATATAATCAAATCTCCATCAATCAATATAATCAAATTTCCTCCATAATGCAAAAACTCCCCCATTATTCGTTCTCCCACTTTTTATTTGACCGAAATGGACAAGGAAATTAACAAACACAATAAACATGGAGTTGTCACGACAAACATGCGTAGCAAATATGAATCAAACTACACTCATTTAAAGGAGTACTCAAAAGATTCCACAAAGTATTTTTTATTTTTCAACTTTTCATACAAAAATGTAAAAATAATTTTACAAAAATCACACACCATGAATTTACACTAAGACAACCAAATCGTGGAAACGAAATGAATGGGTGTGAACATGTTCAATAGGCAAATCAACGCAATCAAACATAACATATGTGCACGATGTATACGTGTACTCCTAAAGAATGAATCTCAAAATCATCCTTAGGGGTTTAACGTGTTGAATTTAAATGACATCGACTTAATCCATCAACACATCAAAGTCAAAAGTTATTCCCACACCAATAACGTCTAAAATTATAAATGCTTTTTCAAGACACTGTCAGGACGTGCAAACCCGTTTTTCATTTCTTTCCATCCAAACTCCCTCATAAATAATAATCATTATATTTTCCTTTTGAGGTGGCCCATTTTTGGCATATTTATCTATTTATTACCTTTCAATTTTTTGAGCTCTTTTAAATGGTGGCTTTCATGACGAGTTAATTTTGAACTCTCGCAGCCCTTTCCCGTGATTCACTCATCATATTTTGTTGCAATTAAATTCCTCACGGTAAACGGTTTTTACATACACTACTTTCATTGAAAACATTTATCACCTATGGTTCATTTTAAAGACAGAATTGAAATGACAACACTCCCACCAATATGTGATAAACAAGTACAGTTATCAAACAAATCCATGGAAGTGTGCATTAAAGGAACTTATGAGTCAAACATGTAGGTAGTAACAACTAATCACATCTTAATTACTCCAAACATTGTAAGGCACAAAAATGAAATGATGAAGCATATCAAAACAGTATCAAATCATCACGTGGATATGGAATGAAATTGTTACTCGTTCATCCAAAATTTCCATTCATATATGGTGTAAAAATAAAATACAAACACTTTTTTTGTTTTTCAAAAATTTTATCAAAATAAAATGTTTTTGTATTTTTCAAAAGAAAAAAACTAATACAAAAAGAAATTCATACTAGAAATAGAAAAAAATCATCATGCAAATCAAGTTATGCTAGCAAACAAGTCCTCAACCGTCACGTGCGGTGGAGTTTTCCAAAGGTGGTGACATCTAATGAAAAACCTCCATCAAATCATGTGAAGTCTTGACCAAAAAATTTACATGCTCCCTAATATATGCAAACTCTCTCGTGTAATCATCCAGAGCATCAGGTGTGGGTGCATGTGTGCGAACACGTGTAGTGGAAAAACGTGACACATGACCCAACTTAAAACAAAACTCCCTAAGGTGTCCTCTCTTCTTGCAGTGTGTGCAAGCATAAATATGCCTAGGTACACCTCTCTCAAAACGTATCCTACACGCTCCTATCAGGTACGGGACGCCTAGGCAGGTTGGGTTGAAAACCATGTGAATCTAACACTAAATTGGGAACCGGCTCGGGTGCAACTTGGGAAGTAGAGGCACCGTCATGACTTTTTCCTAAACTCTCATCTTTACCCAAAATGGGATTGAGAACCATATTTCCAGACTTCTTAGATGCGTTCTCTAAAGTAACTTTGACCTCCCGGGCATGTTCAAGATCACTCTCGAGTTGGGATAACGTGTCGTCAGACTAGACACCGTATTGGTCAAGTCACTATTTTCATGGCCTAATGCTATCAACTGTTCACTTAAAGAAACCTTCACTTTCTCGAATTGACTCGATTTTTCTTCAAACTCTCTAACTCTTTATCCATATTTCTCATCTTAAGACCTAACTCCTTATCCAATTTCTTAGTCTATAAGGTCTCAATGTACAAATCTTTAAATGCGATCTGGAGCTCACTATCACCCTCACTCGTGTACTCACTCTCAGACTCCCTAAAAACACTCAAATCATCCTTGGGGATTTCACGTGCACAAATATCCTCATCCTCGTGGGATAAACTGGGTGTGCGCACATGACTAGAAAAAAAATCAACAAACTTTCCTTGTGAAGACATCCCAAGAATCTCTCACATCATCCTCACTATCACTAAGGGTGACTGCATAGAAACTTTCTTACCCTCTCTCCTAAGTCTAGTGGGACACTCAAGTGACTTGTTCCCTTAGCCTTCACACTCAAAACAAGTAACTTTTTCTAAATCTCCCCCACCCTCTTTCTCATTCTCACCGCTTTCTTTAACCTTGTCTTTCTTTTTCTCAAAAAAATTTTTATTGGAAGAGTTTTGTTTTGAAAACTTGAGAAAATTTTGAAATTTTTTTGCAAGCATGGCCATATCAAAATCAGACTCGTCCTTGGACTCAGACTCACAAAAACTCACTTTTTTTCTTCTTAGACTGGTCTTTAAGTACTCTTTCTTTATCCTTATGCTTGACAGTGTCAGAAAATATGTCAATCTCATATGTTTGGAGGTTTCCAACCAACTATTCTAATTTCAGACGATTCAAATTACCTAAGGTATTTAAAACAGTGACTTTAGGGATAAAACATTTTGGCAGCGATCTTAAAAAAAATTAACCACTCGTGCATCAGGTATAGACTCACCAAGATTAGAACTAGTGTGACAATGTCAGACAAACGTGCATAAAAATCATCAAAATGCTCAGTCTCAAGCATGGTAATCGTTTCAAATTGAATAGTTAAATTTTGAATTTTAGATTCTTTGGCCGCGTTAGTGCCTTCATGGGTGAGTTGTAAAATATCCCACGCTTCGTTAGACGTGGTGCATATCATAATACGTCAGAACTTGTCGGGGGTGACATGTCCGAAAATTTCACTACGCCCAAGTGAATTAAAAGTACTCCACTTGAACTCATTCTCAGTCTAGTCTCACACAGGTTTTAAATTCGTGATATTTTTCACGGTGATATCAGGAGGAGTCCAGCCTCTTTCACAAAAGACCCAAACTCTCTCATCGATTGCTTCTAAATGATATTTCACGCGGGCTTTGTAGTAAGCATAATTAGACCCGTCAAAAATTGTCAACCGATTATATAAGTTTTAACTTGAAACATTGCGATAATTTTTAAAATTATGATTTAAAAGAAAAATCAATATCATATAATTTTGTAAAAAATAGGAATACTCGGTAAATTTGAGTAACCTGCTCTGATACCAATTTGTAAAAAGTAATGCGTCATGTGCGATATCGATTTGAATAAATTCGCAAATTTTAACCACAAACTTATTTAATTAGAGTCAATTTTAAACCAAGTTAATTCAACCCCTAAATATACAACTACGTGTGTGCGTGTGTCAAACTATCATAAATACAAATATGCTAACACACAAATTTCAGGATAAATCCACGAAGGTCAAAACCTTTTATTTCCCTATGAATTAAATCGCAATTTACAATCACAATGGAATCTATAATAAGTTTACCTCAGCAAACCTACATAGACACGCAACCTAGAGTCAGCAATAGATTCCACTCACTAAACCCACACGAACTTCAGTCCAATCTTCAGCCAAGGAACACACTCAAGTAATCCTCAATAACGCGCAGTCAACAACCAGTACCACTTAAGGCACCTAAATCAGCAACATAAAATTCCAACAAAAATACGTCTTGGGTTCCACAAAATAATTCACATAAAAGTAATTGGGATTGTGAATTGAAAACACACTTTGAACCCTTAAGTGGGAGAAAAAAACTTTATGCCTGCTGCAGTTATCGAAAGAAAGTTAAAGTCTCTTGGTAAAAGTCTTCTCTGCGCCAAAAATAATGACTGGCAACCTTTATATAGCAATGATTGAGGCGGTGGCGTGTCAGCTTAAAAAGCAGCGTCGCTCAAAAGACTGATGATCTCGTTTGAACGAGATGACATGTCGTTCAAAAGACATATATCTCGTTTGAATGATCAAAACGTCAATCCCAAGGTTCTCCATTAGACTTAGAAAAATTCTGAAAAACTTTAAACCTTTAATCCTTCGAGATCAGTAAACATTTTTAACATAATAACTTTATAAAAATATTTTTGAAAAATTAAATCTATAAAAACCATTTATAAAACTTTCAAAAACCATTTATTATAATTAGAAAAATATTGTAACCTTTATAAAAAATATCCCAACACTTTTAATGTGAAATCCAAATGGAACTTTGACCAAAATCATCTCGGCGGTGCTTGAATGTTGAAGACCACTTGAAATTCGGATCCGTCTTTTGTAGATGTGAACTTCCTCAATTATTCGACCACTTATAGCAGTATACGACATACTTAATTGTGATGAACATTTATAAAATCATGTCCTTATAATACTAAAAGTACTAAATTAACATCTTGGTTGTATCAACATATCCATCTTTATACCAATTTAGGCCATACACATCCGGAGTTTAATAAACCCCATATCCCTCGCCCATAGGCAATAAATATATCCATAGGATTCAATAACATAAAATCTCTTAATTGCATAGCAACCCAACATATCTTGACTTTTATAAATCCATAACATCTCAACCACTACACCAAAATGGTCAAATTGACACCCTTCAATTGACCAGCTTTGTCACGGTCATTGATCGTGACAAGGCAGCGACAGAGCCTTGTCACGGTCAATGACCGTGATAAGTCTGTGATAAATAAAGTTATCACAGACTTGTCACAGACATTGACCATGACAAGCCTATAAAGTTATCACGGTCATAGACTGTGACATGTCCGTGACAATTCTGTCAGTAAAAAATCCTTCCCTCTTTTTTTCCCACCGATTTCTATTCCCTTCATTTCTCTCTCTCTAAGCGACTGCACTCCATCTCTCTCTACGATTTTGGTAAATTTTCTCTCTCTATTTCTCTTCCATTTGTGTATGTGTGTGTGTGTGTGTGTGGTGTATATATGCGCATGGGTGGGGGTGAGGGGGAAGGCCTGTGGGGAGGGGAGGGGGTGTATATGTGCATATGTGTGTGTGTGTGTGTATGTGTGTGTGTGTGTGTATATATGTGCGTGTGTATGTATATATGTGTGTGTATGTATATATATGTGTGTATATGTGTGTGTGTGTGCGCGTGTGTGGTGGGCAGTGGCAGTGGGGGGGAGGGGGTGGGGGTTATGTGCGTGTGTGTGTTTGATTTAATTAAATTTTTAATGGTTTATTAGATATTGTCCCTCATATTGTAGTGCCCCCTTGTAGAAGAATTGATTGATTAAATATTGATTGGTTGTTAATTTTTTTAGTAAATTAATAATTAGTGCCCCTTTCATATGCAAGTAGGATTACCCCTCGTTGTAAATTAGTAAATTAATAATTGTATACTTTAATTGTTAGTTTAATTGATGAAAAGAATTAATTGAGTAGATGAATTAGAAGGAGTACGTGATACACATTTGTTGTTGCCATTGCGGTTGGATTGTAGTGGGTCGATGTTCGGTTGGTTAATTTAAAAAGTGGCATGACCACTAAATTATTGTCCATATGGGGGTGGAATTTTTTAACTTTTTTTAAAATTACTTTGTATCATGAACAATATATATATATATATATATATATATAGTATGATAATTAAATAAAACATACATGAAATTACATATAGTACGCATAGATACTAGGCTTCTAGTTCTTATGCGTACATATTCAATAGCCTTTAGACCCGTTCGAGAGTCATTACCTTTTTAATGAGAACTCTTGATTTGTCCCAATTGGACAGTTTGGCACTGCATAATTTCGGTATAATAATATTCTTAGTGGTTTAAAGTTATTACTTTTGGAGGAAGTTCTACAATCGTATCCTAATGTTCTTTGGATACATACTAGATTACCAAGTGTGAGTGTAATTTCAATTAATCAATTGAAACAACACTCACACTTTTCAATCTACGTCGTGTACTTGGAGAACTATGGGGATATGCTGTTGAGTTTTTCTCAAATCATAACAATGTGCATGAGTTGTTAAGTATATTACAGAAATATACGGTCTTGAATGGGATAGGACCACTCACCCTTTAGAGGACATGGAGGAAATTGGAATTTCTATTATAAATTGAATTTGAATTTGAATTTGAAATTTAAAAATCGAATATAAATAAGACATAATTAAATGAAACATACTATAAATCTAAGTTTTGTTTATACTAATCCATGAATATGCGCTTCTTACCTCTAATAGGCGATTAATTGAGGTAGCTGTGATGGGATATCCGAAATACAAAGAGTGGATGGGTGAGACAAATAGAATCGGGGATGTGTTTTGCAGAGGTGCTAATGAATTTTTGAAATATGCAAAGAGATGTCATAATGATGAAGAGTTTCCATGTCCATCTGCTAGGTGTAAGAATAGTGAGGTGTTTGAGTGGAAAACAGTTGAACTACATTTGTTAAGATGGGGTATGCAAGATATTTCTCGATTTTGGAGTTTTCACGGTGAATTCAAAGTTCCTTTTGTCCCCGAACAACCTTCAACAAGTAGGATAGATGTAGAAGGGGACAACGTAGATCATAACATGTTAGAGGATTTAGCTGATGATGCATACGGAGTTTATGAAGCGGAGGAGAATAAGGTTATTGATGATGTACAAGGTTCAAGTGCGCGTGAAGATATCACAATAAACCTTGACGATGACTATCAAAGTTTAAAATTTAAGGCGACCCAATCGTTATACTCTAGCTGTGAGAAAGATCAAATAACATTACATGCCATAGTTGGTTTGCACAGTCTGAAGATGCAGTACGGTTTGTCTGGCAATAGCGTGACAGAAATTCTGAATTGGGTGAAGGGCTTACTACCCAAGGAGAATACGCTTCCAAATAGCTATCCTGTTATAAAAAAATAGTTTGAAAGGTTTGGGAATGAAGTATAAATCAATTTATGCTTGTGTGTATGGCTGTATATTATACCGAAAGGAGTATAAAAATCTCGATCGTTGTCCAGTATGCGATGAATGTAGATATGTCCAATCTACTGGGAAGGAAGACACAAGCTCAAAAGTGCCTCAAAAAGTGTTGAAATATTTTCCCATTGGGCCTAGATTAAAGAAATTTTTCACCGTACCATGGATAGCAGAGGCAGTGACTTGGCATGCTAGGGCAGAAGTAGGGGTAATCTCATGCGTCATCCTATTGATTCTACAACTTGGAGGAGGATGAATTGTGAGTATCCCGATTTTGCTCGAGAATAACGTAACATTCATTTGGCTATATCACCATATGTTTTCAAACCATTTAGAAATCTAAGCACCAATCAGAGTGTATGGTCAGTGATCCTAGCCCCACTCAACCTCCCTCCTTCATAGTGTATGAGACCTGAATTTTCGATGCTGTCTTTGTTGATACCTGGGCCAAAGGCACCAAGTGACGACATCGATGTCTACCTGGATCCTTTGGTAGAAGAATTAAATGAGTTGCAGGAAGAGGGTGTGCAATCATTTGACCCTTTTAGAAAATAAGAGTTTACGCTGAAAGCTATGTTGATGTGGGAAATTCATGATTTTCCAGCTTATGGGACATGATCCGGTTGTGTAGTACATAGTTATTTGGGGTATCCTATTTGTGGAGAGGAGACTGAATCTCTTCGTTTATTCGCTAGCCCAAAAAATGTATACCATTCCCATAGGAAGTTTTTACCCCCGGCTCATAGTTTTAGATTTGAGAAAGGTTTCAATTTTTTATCGGGCGGGGTTGAACATAGGCTACCGCCGAGTCAACTTTCAGGTTCAGAAATTGAAAGTAAATCTTCTGAATGTGGCCCTAATATTTCGGGTAAGAATACTAAATTTAAGAATGTCAAGCATAAGAAGACCCTAACTGGGAATGAAATTGAGACAAGAAAGGCATGGTCTAGGAGGTCAATTTTATTTTACTTACCTTATTGGAAGAATAACCCGGTGCGCCATGTATTGGATGTGATGCATGTAGAGAAGAACCTTGCTGAACATATTGTGGGCACTTTCTTTGGGGGGAGCCATTCAAAGGATGGAGAAAATGCACAAAAAGACCTTAAATTGTTGAAACTTAAGCCACAACTATGGTTGAAAGAATATAGTAGGGGAAGGACAATAATTCTCTCTGGTGCGTTTACTTTAACGACTGGGAAAGAAAGGTGCTTTTAGACACAATATATAGTTTGAAGGGCCCATCTAATTTTTCGTCCAACTTGCAAAGGATTGTGAATTATGCTACTCATGATTTACATAAGTGTAAGCCACACGATTGATTGGCATGTGATCAAGCAATTGGTTCCTCTATTGTTTAAGCACCATTTCTCCAAGCACACGGATTTATGGAGGGCTATTATGCAAATTTGTATTACCTTCTCACTTTTGTGTGAGATGGTAGTCAATAGAGAACACATAGTGGCTGCAAAATTGGCGGTGACCGAAGCAATTTGTGTGTTGGAGAAGTACTTTCCCCCCAACATTCTTTGACATAAGTGTTCACTTGTTGGTATACCTATGCGATGAGGAACTTCTTTACGGTCCAGTTAGATATTAGTGGATGTGTCCGTTTGAAATATTGATGAAAGTTTTTAAAGATTACGTCAAGAATACGGGATACATTACAGGATCAATTGTAGAGGAATACATCACCATGGAGTCATCAATCTATACTCGAAAATATATGCCTGACTCGACCAACGTTGATGATACTGATGAGTTCGTCGATGATGGTGGTCATGTGACGGGGAAACGAGTGAAATTAACAAGTTTGCAACATGAACAAGTAGCTCGTTATCTATTTGACACACATGAAGATGTCGAAGAATGGAAAAAGTAAGTTTAAATTATTTTAAGTTTTAGATTATGTTAGATTGTTTTATACACGATTAATTTTGTAATATGCAGAAAATATAAAGCATGTGGGAATAATAAAAGACGAAAAATAATTGTACAACTAGCCAATGAATTTAGGCTGTGGTTGTTGCAAGCGGTAATTATAATGAAAATGATCGTTACATAACGTTACATTACACTCAAACTTTACAACTAACCTAATAAATTTATCTATATTCTCAGCTCTCTTAAAGATGGGTGATGCAACATAAAGGCTTGCTCGTCTAGCCACTGGACCCTTGTTCATGGCACAAGAGTACAAAAAGTATCGCTTGAATGGTTACGTATTCAGCGCAAAGGTGTACGAGGAAAGTACAAATGTACAGAACTCGACCATTTCATACAAGGCTCTTACTTTCTTTCGAGCAAGCACAAAAGATAAAAACCTCGTTGAAGCTGAAATGACTTACTGTGGAGTAATTCAAAATATATTTGAATTGGATTAAATAAGCTTGAAAGAGGTTGTATTTTACTGTGATTGGGTAAGAGTTGAGGATAAAAATGTTTGTAAAGTTAATCCTGACACCAATTTGATCATGGTTGACTTGTCCAAGTTTAAGAGCAATGACCACGTGAGCGATGAGCCGTTTGTTTGTGCATTTCAATAGGTTAACCATGTGTTTTACTCGGAGTATATCAACAACGAGCCGTGGTCAATTTTCCTACATGTGCCAAAGCGTCTAAATAGTGGTGTGGTTGACTTGGCTGCTCCTACCAAATATCAATCCATTTTTTATGATAACCCGAATTTGAAATAATTTTTTAATTTGTAATAACTATTCCAATTTGTACTTTATCAATCCATTTTTAATGCTTTTAATTGATTTGCACTTTATCATTTTCACTCTTGTGTAGTGTGCGCGTGTGTGGGAAGTAGAGGTGGGGGTGGGGATGTTTCGGATTTTTATTAATTGTACATATTATGAGTTAGATGCTATTGTTTTGAAATTCAGAATTGAGGTATTAAACAGAAATAATTCATTTGGATTTGTAGTAATTGTACATATTTGCTTGTTTGCTTCTAATTCATTTCGATTTATACTAATAACAACATTTTTTTACAGAAAATGTCTCCTTCAGGTATTGAGGCGAGGATGATGATGCTGATTATGATGATGTCGTCTAGGCTCGGTGGTAGCGGAGGCGACGAGGGCTCCTCGACCCCTAGGCTCCCCAAATATGGCAAATTAAAGATGGTAGTCGAGAACAAGACGGGGATATTAGCGATATCCCTCAAGGTGGTAAAGACGATCATCAGTCCGGGGTACATTAATTGGAGGGAGGTGCCAATTGATCTCAAGTTAGCTATTGGGCGGCACTACAGGTAATGTATTTATATTTATATTTATATGAATATTTCAATTTCAATTTATATTTATATTTATTCGCAACAAACATTGTATTTGTTGGACAGAAATAATTCATCCTGGCCCCAGAACTACGCGATTCCGTCTTGGATCAGTTGAGGGAGCATCACAAGATGTGGAAGAAAAAATTATGGAACCAGTACTTTGGGAAGACCCGAGACTCCATTATCCAAATGCGTGACTCCGTCCCATCGAAGGAGCCGATATCATTGGCACAATGGTAAAAGTTCATTGACAATGAGATCGGGGAGTGATAATTAGCATCTTGCCAATCGGGGAGGAAAAATTGAGCAAAAAAGATGGGCGTGCACTACTCCGGTCGGACGTCTTACGCCGAGGTGGAGCATAGGAAGATGGTAAGATTTTATTTTTCTATAATTATAGAAATATATTATTCTGCATTATTTAACTTTGCGGGGCCGATACTAATTTTGCATTATTTTATTTTAGGGGATGGGGAGTGGCCCTGGGGGTAGGCTATATAGGCTCGATGCTTAAATGGCTATTCGGACGTAGAAGGGGAAGGATAAGGTGGTGTCCCCGATTGTCGCATCCACGATTGTAAGTAATCCGACAGTTTACTAATCATGTGCTTTTTGTCTTTTCAGGCACAGTTTAAGGAAGTGAATGAGTCGCAGTCTGATGCCGACAAGGCATATTTGTCTACGGACGCCCTCAGCCAAGTGCTTGGCACTGATCGCAAAGGGAGGATAAGGGGGTGAGCTCGTGGGTGGCCAAATCTAGGACCATCGAATTCAAGACGGGCAACACCGGGTTAGCTCGAACGGTAGACTCGCATGATGCAAATCTTTCCCGTTTAGAGGCGACTGTCCAAGATATGTTCTCATTTATGAAGCGTTCATTGGGCGAAATGCGTAAGGGGAAAGGGAAGGAGAAGGTAGTGTAGGAAGAGGTGGAGGAGGACGAGGACGTGGACGTCACTGCTTCATCGCTTACACGTGTTGAATATGATGATCCAATACCCTATTTAGCTCCCTTCGACTGACCTATGACGACACTTAGTTGGCCGAGCGTGTTTATACAAGACATATTTGATGACGAGTGGATAGGGAGGGGGTTGAGGGACCCGAATACCGTCCCGGGTATGCTAGTTCATGGACGTGCACTTTAAGACATTGAGGCCAAGGTTCTCATCACGTATGTGATACCCGAGAAGGAGAACTCCCCATTGTGGTTGCGCGAATAATGTGGCACGATGCATATTCAAGGGTGTCTCAATTCGTATATCATGTGGCCTATCCACCTCCTCAAACCTACCCCAGACATGTAGTGACATTATTTGAATTGAATCATTTTAAGTTGTTACATTTGAATTATATTTAGATTATATCGTGATGCATATTGTTTTGAATGTATATTAGCATGATCTATATTTTATTTGGATGTATGATGTTTGAATAGGTATAATGTTTCTATAACAGGTACAAATATACTGCAGGGCAGTGGCCGTGGCCATACTGCCTAGCAGATTTTTTTTTTGAATTCTTCCCAGAATTATCAAGGTCATTCACCGTGACAAGTATTATTTATCACAGACTTGTTACGGTCAATTACCGTGATAATTTTTTTTAAATGCCACGGATTTGTCACGGTCAAAGACCGTGACATGACCGTGACAAGTCTAATGAACTTGTCACGATCAACAACCGTGACAAGTCCATGACAACAAACGTTGTCACCCCCAGACTTTTCACGATCATTGACCTTGACAAGTTTGACTTGTCACGGTCAATGACAGTGACAATCCGACAGATTTAGTGTAGTGTATTATTGTAGTTGTTACAGTTTTATATCAAATTGATGGCAAACCTTTCATTAGAACACTACACCATTTAGGCCTTGTTGTCAGGGTCAAGGAACATGACAAGTCTGAGCAAGACAACAGACTGTGTCACGGTCCTTGACCGTGACAATACCCCTTGTCACGGTCCCTTTTACACTACGTAATTAGTCAAAATAGTGGAGTGACTAAGAATTATCACAGACCTTTACTGTGATAAGATCCATGCACTCGGCTCCCTTATTTTTGTCACGGTTTTGCGACTATCTTTGACCATAATAATACGGTAGAATATAAAAAATTATTGGGCAGTTACTATTGCCAGCAATAAACCTGTTTCAAAAAATTTCTTTTTTTATTTAAAAACATCAGGACGATCAACAATATAATACGCCATAACAATACAACAACATCAAAACTAAAATACACCAATTGCAAATATCAAAGAACATTAAATATGCTTCAAGTTAATTACATAAAAAAAACTAGTTGCCAACATAAGAAAATACAAATTTCCTCCCAAAGTTTTTATGAGGATCAATTTTAAAAAGTTCAATTAAATGTAGAAATATATTTTAAATCCTAATTAATTTAAAAATTTTAATTTTAAAATTATTAAAAAAATCTAGAAAATTATTTTAAACACATATCATGCATATGGTGTAATGTGTGCCAAAGTGTGGAATTATTTTATTACTTTGAAACCCAATATGGTTAGAGAAGAATTTGTTAGGGATGCGAGTTGAAGTATTCACCAATCTTGAAATGTGGAGTACCATTTGGAAGACCTCATGACTACTAAAAATATTTTATCTTTATATCCAAACTAAATGAAATGCCTATATAGACAGACTACTAACAAGTCTACCATATAGTGTGTTTCAAATAGTTCGTCTCGGGTTCAAAGGATCCAATAACTAGGATGAATACAAATCCATAATCCATGGTATGCAATGGGTGATCAACCTAGGAGCCAATAATATCGCATTATAATATAACTCCTGCCTGGTCTCAAATCAGCTTTACGGTGAGTATAAAGCCATATATCCTAGGATTCTCATTTATGTGGACAAAGCGAGGAAACTTCTCAAATTCTTCAGGTCAGCCTCAATAGAGAAGCTATCGAGGAATAACAATATTGATGCAGAATATTTAGCTACTCTAGCATCTTCCATTAACACTGACCTGAAAAGAATATTGAGGTGGAGTATATAGATCAGCTTAGTATTAATGAACCAGATCCAGTTCAAACTTTCACGTATATCCACTAGGACCATTATTGATGGATCATATCATCTTTTTTTAAAAGAACGGTAACCTACCGTCGGACAACAAAGAGGCCCACAAGTTAAAAATCTAGTCTGGTAGGTTTTGCCTAAATTTTGAAAGAAACTCTACCAACTCCATCCAAAAGAAGTGGAAGAAATTCTCAGCGAGATGCATGAATGCAGTTGCAAAGCTCAAGTAGGTGGAATATCACTCTCCTATAAGGTGATATCTTAAGGATATGAGTGGCCTCTCATGCATAATAATGCTCTTAAGTTCTTCCGAAAGTGCACCAAATGCCAACTGTTTTCCCCAATCATTACAAATCTATCGGGAGATTTGAATCCCCTTGCAAGTCCTTAGCCCTTTACTCAATGGGGCATGGACATCGTGGGATCTCTATATGTAGATCCTAGCAATCATAAGTACCTAATAATTCATACTGACTACTTCACAAAGTGGGTGGAGGCAGAATCACTCACCTATATCAGAGAAGCAGATGTCAGGCGGTTTATATGGAGGAACATTATCACAATTTTTGGGATTTCAAGAGCATTGTTCACCGACATCGGACCACAGTTTGACAATGGTATCTTTAGATATTTTAGTGTAAAAAATGGGATCAGGATCTACTATGCATCATTTGTGTTCTCGTTGGGTAACATTCATTTGAGGGGTATCCAGTATGGCCTGAAATTATTGTCATACATACTTAACCATCCTATATTTCTAAATTGTATAAATGCAGGGGTCCAACCTTATCAACATGAAAATATATATGAATATACTATCCATTACAAGTGACGGTGTAATTTTTCAAGCTTCCTAGGTCAAGTTATGACCATTTCTCTACAACACAAGAAATCTTCCCTACAAGCTCCTCTATTGATTCTTCGAATTCCCAGAATTTTCATAATTTTTATACAGCATAACTTTCCATGATTTTCAACACACTTTCATTAGACATACTGAATAGTACATAATTAAAGTTTCATAATATTTGGACTTCATTTGCTATCTCAAAATCTTGACCAAACTCAGGGCATACCGAAATCAAGTATACAAACAGCAACTATGTACCAACTTGAAATCATCATTACGGACTAACCACAAGGAGATAAATTCTAATTTTCAGATATGATATGAATATATGATCTACTTTCATATCCAATTGGAATTTATCAATTACAGTAAGTACACAAATAGATATGCAAGTTTGAATACTAGGGGTTTCAATACAAAGCAATTTAAGGGTTTCTACATTCAACTTAACATAAACTTGCATATAACCATACATACATATAAAGGGATGAAACTTTCATAAACCTATGATGATTTAGATCATATAAATCAGTAATATAAGATAAATAACTAGAATTGTAATTAGGATTACCTTCAGGGCTTTTTACGTAATTTCTACGGATTTTTCTACACCCTTTTTCCTCACTTTTCCTTCCTAAACTTCTACCTCTCTTTCCTCAAGCTAATAACACCTCAAACTGAACCTAGAGACTTATTTGTATCGTGTTTTTGGTATGATCATAATAAAATGAATATGAAATTGTTCATTTCAGTTTATCTAAATGAGGGGTTAATCCTCGACCAGGAATGGGGGAGATTTGTCTATTAATGACAAGGGGTTACTCCTCGACCAGGAATGGGGGAGAATTGTCTATTTAGACAGGATATGTGAATCATGATTCGGAAAAGTTGGTCATTCATTATGAATGAGCCGGATAAGTTAATACATAATTATATGGACATGATTTATTGCATTTAAATTCATGCAATAGTATAGTAGTGATACATTCACTGGGCTATTTTGCTCACGGTTCCTATGTTCACATTTTTCAGGTAACGCGATGTCACTGCCAAATCTAGGAGGTCAGGTAGGGTTAGCCAGGAATGGGAGAAA
Organism: Sambucus nigra; assembly: GCA_949130495.1. Taxonomy (NCBI): domain Eukaryota; kingdom Viridiplantae; phylum Streptophyta; class Magnoliopsida; order Dipsacales; family Adoxaceae; genus Sambucus; species Sambucus nigra. Next base: position 632,461,358 of record OX422207.1, on the reverse strand, counting down.
CAATGATTTTGTGTAAATGTAGATGATGTAATTAAGTTAACTTATCCTTCAAGAAAGTTTTTATGGGCTTGATTACTCTGATGTTGTAAAAAGGTTTTCAGTTATATGAATTTACAATGATGACTCTGAAATCAAAACTCGTGATTATGGTTTGGTTAGATTAATTATGGTTTGACTCACTTTGACTTTCAAACTTAATTATAAGTAACTGGGTTGGGATGTGTCAGCTTTTGCTATTTTTAGATATTTTAGTGTAAAAAATGGGATCAGGATCTACTATGCATCATTTGTGTTCTCTTTGTGTAATGGCAAGTCGGAGATCACTAATAAGACTCTTTTGTTAGGAATCAAGCGCTGACTGAAAAATACAAAGGGAAGATGGGTGAAAGAACTCCCTTCTATCCTATGGACCTACATAACAACGCCTGGGAGATCGATCAAGCAAACCCCATACCCTCTAAAATATGGAATGGAAACAGTTATGCCATTGGAGATCGAGCTCCCAACTCCGAGGAAAGAGATATTTAAGGATGGTCAAAATGATGATAAAAAAAGTGCATGAGTTGGATTTACCAAAGAAAAGAAGGGATCAAGCTCATATATATTTGTTCGCTTACCAATATGAGTTGTCTAAGAATCACGACAAGAGATTCAAGGTTAGAGAAGTCTAGGTGAGTGATTTGTGTATCAGGAAGCTCCTCTCGGGAACAAAAAATCAATCAGATGGAAAGATAGTGCCGAACTGGTAGTCCCATATTGAATAGCATCTAAGGGACACTACACCAAATTCGTTGTTTTATAAGTGTTTTAAACACTTACAAATGAAATAGTAACGGTTTTAAACTGTTATAAAATAGGGGTTATAATTTATTTGTAACGTTTCAAAACAATTACAAACTGAAATTAGTAACCGCTCAATCGGTTAAGATTTTGAATGTATGTATACTTTAATTAACCTATTATAAGTGTTTAAACCCATTACTATTTGCCAATTTGTAAGTGTTAAAAACCGTTACTATTTGTCATTTTATAATTGTTTAAAACCTTTACTGTTTTCCAGTTTATAAGTGTTAAAAACTGTTACTGTTTACCATTTTATTAGTGTTTAAAATCGTTACTGTTTGCCATTTTATAAGTGTTAAAAACAGTTACTGTTTGTAACTGATACAAATAAAAAAAAAATAGTTTGACCACAAAGGCCTCATTCAAAGAAATTCCATCATGTGAATACAACAAAAACTTTGACATTTGTATTAACCTAAGGGATGAGTCTTTATAATAAGAAAACCTATTTACAAGAATCAATGTCTCAATCATCTCCTCGTTCAATCAGCAAAAAAAATTTCATTAAGCATAACCATCATACAACTACTATCCATACTGTTACTAAACAAAATCATGTCTCAATCATCTGCTTCTTTTCTCAAGCATGTCTCAAGCATTTTTTTCTTTTCTCCTTTGCACTGTTATTCGAACAAGATCATCTCCCCTGTTAGCAATTCTCATTACCTACCAATGTGACAATTAACTTGATAAGTGGTCATTTAGTAACAATAAACAACATCATGATGGACATTCACTAAGCTGGCAGAGATGGTGTAAAACTATCATGATGGACATTCACTAAGCTAGAAGAGATAGTGTAAACAAGCCTTTACAAGATAGATGGTGAAGTAGAAGAACATGGGAAAATAAGAGAACCTGCTCCACTGTTCCAGCCACATCCTCAGTGTTAATTGTGGTCATCGTTTGAATTATAATAGGATGCTCACTACCGAGAGCCCCATTTCCATCCATCACCGTGCGTGTTTTCCTTCTGAGAGTTTTGTGTGTGGAATCATAATCTTTTTGCCGAGGAACTACATCCAAAGAAAATATTATCAGATATTTCATACAGGCATATAGAAATATATATCCTATAAATAAATTTTTGCTTGATTGATAAGTGAAAGAAAAAAAGAGTAAAAGCTTTAGTATAATTAGAGTCATTTTTTCCCTGATCAGGCCAGATATTAGGGTTATATCTAGTCCATCCTTCCCAACAGCCCACATATGGTGGATGAGATAAAAAGTCTCAACCTTCACAACCCAAAACACACAACACAAATTCAATCCTTTATTTAGGTATCAGACATGCATGCCTATGTCTGATATTTAAAATTTAGGTATAGTGAGGAAAACATGACGCTCGGAGTACCAAAAACTTAAAGTTGATTAGAACTAATCAACCATACCAATAAATTAAAATATTGTGACACAATATTCATAAAATAAGATTCTGGATTGTTGCAACCTGGTTTTGTGGCATAGTAATTTATATTGAATTGGATGTATGGATGTATGGTCCAGGTGTAGCTCTATAATAATTAAAAGAATATTAATGAGGAACAATGAACACTTTCGAATGAGATGACAAAATGATAGATAAGAAACCCATCCATCTGTTTTTATCTTTGTCTTCAATATTCCAGACATATAATAATATCTACCTTAATGTTCACATCAGACATTTGACTATGTTCGCCGTGAACAATAAATACATCTACTCCACCAGATCTTGAAACATCCAATGATAATTATATGATGGAGATGAATTTTTATTTGGTTGTGTGTGGATTTATCTCAAGATGCCGAAAACTGTATGACAACGAGTTTAATGTACATGCAAAAATAGAAGCATAAATTTAAAACTACTGAAAGGATTAGTTTACTTGGATTATCAAAATGTTTTGAGGAGTGAAATCCTAAATAAATTTCCACTTTTTATTAGTTGAGTCACATATATAATAGAAACTTATTAAGTTTTTTCGAGACTGACTATATATGTAGGGAAAAACTTGTTGTTTTTTAAAGCGCAGACAATACAACATTTATATAACATAGCCACTAAACTATTACTCTGCATTTAGCACTGGTGATGGACGAATGGAAATCCTTTGTGTACCAGTAGAAGAAAATAAATCAAAGACATGTAAATAAATGACCTATGACAACTATGAATAGGATAAATATGCCAGCATACCACAAGAAAATATGTATCCACACCATCAGCCTCCAGTTCCTCCAGTATTCCCCGCCCTTGAGCGTCACCAGCAATCTAGCAATTAATTTTTCAGCACAATTAAGGTTTTCAACAAATTAGATTAAACTAGAAATAGTTGGAAGTATGGAAAAAGAATAAATGAAACTCTAGCTATTACGGGGACCAACATTTTAGTGTAAAAGGGTGTACGGGGACAAATCTTTTCATGCCAAAGAGGGTAACAATCTGAAAGAGCTAGCATGCTGTAAACTAAAAATGAAAATGTCTTCGGTCAAAGTTATCACGACACTAAAGAGTTTTATGAAAATAATATTGGATACCGAATTGCGACAAACAGAAAATATTTGTCAATTTTTGGGACAATTATTTCCACTTTTTAGTTAAGATCACATGAACTTGTTTAATGAGCACACTGCAAAATAACAACCTTTTGTTACCCTCATACTGTGCCAAATGGGTTCATTACACTATTTGAACAGAAAGATGTCTCTTATTCAATCAAAAAGATGTCATTTAGTATGCAAATACAAGAGCGAGACCTCAATGTACTCTTTGTCCCTTTAAACCTAGAGTGAACGGATTCCATACATCTGAAACTTGGATAAAATAATCTAAATTTTTTTGTATGTTTTGGATATTCATCAAGGCAGGATGAACTGCGTCAAATAGTGTCTTTATTTAAAAGTGGAAGAGTATTTGTTCGGATTAATTAAGATCTCCCAGCGTCCAATATTTAGGACAAATTAGACAAATGTTTATACCTTGACTGTGAAGGAAGACAAGATAGCTTGTATTAATGTAGCTAACACAAAGACTTGGGATAAGGATTAGTGAGTTGAACTATGCAATGTTGTTTATACAATATTTTTCTTCTCAACTCTGAAATGAGAAGATATTACAGCAGTAAAATTAGATACCTCAGAAATTAGCCTTGGATTTAAGCCCAAATGCGCTGCACAAGTTAATGCATTTCTTGAGCCCTAACCGTCAAATATCCCTGCCATAGCTTCCTCCCTCTTGGAGGGTAGCCAAAATCCAAACCTATCACCCATATGGCACCAAAACTCTCCTCTAAAACCCCCTGACCATAAACCTACATTTGCATTTGCTCTTAAAAATAACAATTATCGACCTTTAAACATCAAGCCGGCTTCTATGTATAATTGTGAACCCGTGTTATTATACACAACTGAGTAAATTGGTACACTGGACTTACCTCTGAAAAATGCTCTGGTTCGAAAGTTCACACATGGCAGACCACAAATTTAAGATATCCGCAGATTATTTCACACTTTTGGGTAGAAATCTGAATTCAACATTAGGCTCATGGACCATAAGAACATTTTGATCAGACTGAGTAGTGAAGAAGACCTCCATCGAATATGGTTATAGGAACTCTGGTAAGTAGGTAAATCTCCTACGAGAGTGTTCAAATGGACCCTTAAATTTCATATTGATATTGAATCCTCAATCGTGCCAATATGGGTTAATCTTCCAAACCTACCCTTACAATTCTTTCATAAAGCTTGCTTATTCTCAATTGGCCATATTTTGGGGACTCCTTTAAAACTGGATGGAGCTACGGCTCTTTTATCCAGACCTAGTGTGGCAAAAATTTGCATTTCTATGCACCTTGTGAAAACATTTCCCTCTCGATTATGGCTTGGTTGTGATGCTGAGGCCTTCTGGCAAGACGCGGAGTACGAAAACATCCCCTATTACTTTCGTATGTGTTCCAAATTAGGACATGACCAGTCAATATGCTTACAGTGGAGGGACCAAACTGGAGTGGAAAAGAACCAAAACAAAAATTTATGTCTTCTGAGTTGAAAAAAGACACTCAATTAGAGGTGATAGAAACCAACGTACATGGAAATGGGATGCAAAGTAACAGAGTAGTTGATGGTCTTGAGAAGGTTACAGCTGTTATGACAATGATCAGAGGCATTTCATCCCTAAGTCAGTTAAAAAAATAGGAGAGGGGAATGCCAGTTTACAATCGATTGAAGTAGATAAGTGATATGCCCCAAGTGTCACCTCGACTCAGAAACTACAACCTCGGCCAAGACATTGCCGAGGTTGGAAATGCCTTGGATCAGTGATAATAGGCCTCGACCATAACAAGGTCAGCCTTGGCCGAAACCACTACAAACCTTGTCAAGGGGAGACTGCATGTATCATGGGGATCAGCAGTTCGTCAATCCACCCAGGAATGACAACCTCGGCCAAGGGTAGGCCGTGGTTACAAGGAGACATACCTCTACCTAGGTCAACCCTATCAGTGAATCAGCCGATGTTCCAGGCATTTACTAGCTTAACCTTGGCCCAGGCCGACCTTAATACCTTACCTCGACTTCACTTAAGCCGAGATTATAATGGCTCATCTCGAATTAGTATGGGCAGCCAGACCTTACCAACCTCGGACTCTTCCAGGTCGAGGTCATGACAAAGCACAGAGAACAAGCACTTGTTGACATATGTATGGACAAGGACACGTGGACACAAATCAGTTATAACAAATCATTCCCCCCACGTGGGGGGAATATTTCATCATCATTCTCTACATGTGACAGGGACAGATGTCTTCACCATATTGGCTAGATCAACACACACATGCTCATTGCATGAATAGGGGGTACATTACACCCCCCGGGTACTATATATAGAGGCCATCCTCTACCTTGCAAAGGATCTCAAAATTAGCAACCCTAGCTGAAACTCTGTTCAAATACACAGTAGAGAGAGAAAGCTTGAGAGATTGTATCCATGGCCATTAGAGCCCTTATACAGTGATACATATCATACACTTGCACAATGGATGTAGGCCTGATTGGCTGAACCACTTTATATTCCGGTGTGAACCCTCTTCTCCTCACCTCCTTCTACTATATGTGTATGTACCCTTATGCTTCCATTGTTAACATTGAATTGAGCTTACAAACACCTTGAAGGGTGGTGCTATTTCCAGCATCATCATTTTGGCACCGTATGTGGAAAGCAATCACTTCCATTTCTTCAGCTTAACCTCATCGGAGACTCTGGTGGTGAACCAGGCACCGCCCCTTGCGTGGAGCCGTTTTACCATTGAAAGACGCCCTTTAAGGTATTAAGCTCTTCTGCTACTCAAGCTCTTTAGTGTTAGCATATGGCACCAGAGTTACCACCGCCTATTCCGCCGCCTGGAGCAGGAGGACCTAGTTCCAGCCAGGCACCGCCCCAGTCTGAAATGGTGGAGGTGGCTGCAGCCTTGAGGTCTTTGGCTGTTACGCAACAAGCTATGCAGGAGCAGTTTGCACAGCTCAGCCAAACTGTGATGAGGCCACCTAGAGTTTCACCAGAAATGATCACTCCGGCGGCTTCCCAGCCTCATCTTGACGCCAGGGGACCACCCTAGGCACCAATGAAGGACCAACCTGTGCCCCAGTGGAGGAGGGACGTTGCTGACCCCAGGCGCTTATGCCTGGAGAGGCAAGGAAACCCTTGCCTAGAGGACCAGTATGATAACCTAGAGGCGGAAGATGTGATGGAAGAATGTTAGGAGCCGTATGAGGTTTCGAATAATACGGTACGTCCTCTTCAGTAGAGCCGAGGTTGTGGTGGCAGAAGAGGTGAAGAGGCCCAACAACGAGGATCAACTTTTGATCGATTGAGTACAGGGTCAGCCTTTGAGAGGTTGGGACCAGTAAATGACCTAAGACAAAGGTTATCAAGGCCGAGAAGTGCAGCTGGCTCGCAGAGAGGAGATGATCAAGAGGTCGACCCCGTGCGGGAAGAGGTAGAGATCAGGAAGAGGTCAACATCAGACGTTGTGTTGCTGCTGGGGAACCCTCAGTCCATCCCTTGGAGGTGGCTGGGGATAACCTCATCCAGGTCGACGGTAGGAGACCATGGAATGACTCTATCCAACGTCTTGAGGAGAAGATATGAGACCTCATTAAGAGCCGAGACCCATTGTAAAGAGGTTTCTCAGAGGGCTCTCCATTTGTGGCTAAGATAGTGAGCTTCCCGACCCCTGCTAAGTTCAAACCACCCGTGGTGTCTCCCAATTATGACGGTAGCACCAATCATGTACATCACATTGAGATGTATCAGTCAGCAGTGGACATCTACACTATACCTGATGAGATGAAGTGTAGGGCCTTCTCTGGGACTCTGACAAGAGCAGCACACAGCTGGTTTACTTCTCTTCCGAAGAATTCAATTGAGAACTTCAAGGGCTTAGCTGAACGATTCATTCACAACTTTTTCTTTAGGGTAAGACCTCAAAAGAAGACCACTCATCTACTATATGTCAAGCAAGGCAAGGACGAGAGACTAAGGGACTACATCGCGAGGTTCAACAAAGAGAAACTTAAGGTTGAATATTACGAAGAGAATATAGCCATGACCGCCCTCATAGGAGGTCTTCAGAAAGGGAAATTATTGTGGAAACTCGCGGAAGACCCTCCCAGGTCTATGGCAGAGCTACTGGAAACTGCGAGAAAAGTCATGAATTCCGAAGAGGAAATGGCCGCCAAGTATGAGGATGAGAACCGCGATAGTAGCGGGAAGTCCCAAAGAAAGAAAAATGGAAAGAAGAGGTCACCCGATGACAAGTTCGCTCACTATACCCCTCTAACCGTGATCTGTGAGCATATCCTCAACGAGATCAAGAATGATAGGACTCTAAGATGGCAAGAGAAACTGAAGGCCCCTTCGGATAAGAGGAATAAAAACTTGTGGTGTGAGTTCCACCAGGACCATGGCCATATTACAGATAGATGATTCGCCTTGAAGGATGAGACTGAGAAGATGTTAAAATACGAAAAGTTGAGGAAGTATGTTGATGGAAAATCTCCTAAAGGGGGAAGAGATGACCCTAAGAAGAGGAGAAACGACAGATGCCGTGATGATGCCCCAGCTAGAAGAGGCAATGACTCAAAAGATGATGATGAAGATGATCCGGACCTTCCACCAAAAGATGATAACACCCCGGTGAAGAGGGTCGGCATGATCTCCTTTGGTGTTGACACCATATACGGAGGACTTTCGGGAGGTTTCTCTGAAGTGGCTTACAGGAAAGCTCATGTGGCAGAGGCCAAGTCAGTGGCTAAACTTGAAGTTGTAAATCTAACGTCTTCTGATACCGCGTAGAAGAGAAGGAAGGTGGACATGGACACTCTTATAGTTGGGTTCTCCAGGCTCAACTTCAAAGGTATTTTAGCCCCGCATGATGACCCTTTGGTAATAATAACAAGGGTGCATGGATGCGAGGTGTAGATGATCCTCGTGGACGGGGGGAGTTCAGAAGACGTGATGTTTTGGCCTTGCTTCAAGAGCCTAGTTCTTAGAAGAGCTAGGCTGGTACCCTATCATCATCCTTTAATGGGCTTCAGCGGCGAAAAGGTCCACCCGTTGGGCATATATGAGATGGACGTACGGATGGGTGACGAGTGGCCTAAGAGGTTGACCCGGAAGATAATTTTTTTATAATGGACAAAAACATCTTCTCGGCCTATAACCTCATCATAGGAAGAGTGGACCTTTAGGAGTTTAATCCGTGCCGTCGACGGTCCACCAGATGCTAAAATTCCCGACCCCCTATGGGGTAGGGGAAGTGCAAGTAGACCAGACCATAGCACGAGAATGTTACTTCAACTCGGTCGAAGAGAGAGAGGCCCATAAGAGGGCAACCACCACTTATAGCATTGATACACTTGACCCAAGAGATGAAACAAAGTTGAAGAAGGGAGAGGCCGTGGAAGAGGTAGAATCCATCATCCTCAATGAGGACGAACCGAAAAAAACCATCCAGGTCGGCAAAGCCCTAAAGACAGGAATCAAGGAAGAGCTGATAAACTTCCTCAGGAATAGGCAGAGTGTCTTCGCTTGGAGTCACACAGACATGTCCGGCATCAGCCCTGAGGTTATGAGTCACAAGCTCAATGTGACCAAAGATGCCAGGCCTATCAAATAAAGATGAAGAGTTTACTCCTGGGAGAAGTACGATGTCATCCGGGAAGAAGTTAAAAAATTGGAAGAGGCTGAGTTTATTAGAGAAGTCATATATCCAAAGTGGCTATCGAATGCAGTCATCGTGCCCAAGGCCAATGGAAAGTGGAGAATGTGCATTGATTTCACTGACCTGAACAAGTCTTGCCCAAAAGACAGCTACCCCTTACTCAGGATAGATCAGATGGTAGATGCTACTACAGGGAACGAGCTCATGAGCTTCATGGATGCGTATTCAGGCTATAATCAGATCTTCATGGATGCGAAAGACTCGAAGAAGATATCCTTCATTACCGACAAAGGGACGTACTGCTACAAAGTAATTCCCTTCGATTTGAATAATGCGGGGGCAACATACCAACGTCTTGTGAATAAGATGTTCGAAGATTAAATAGGCAAGACTATGGAGGTGTATGTAGACGATATGCCGTAATACCCCGTACTTTTATGGATATTTATTTATGGGATTAATTAAATTAAATGTGAATTAATTGAGAATTAATCCGGATGAAATACTAACGAGATATGAGTTGGTATTTGATTATAATGTGGATATATGGCAGTATATGAATATTGAAAATATTAAAATTATCGCGAGACTGAAATACGGTAATTTGGGAAATTTTGTTGGGACGCGCGTGACAGTCGCGTCAGGAGGGTAATTATTTAAATTAAAAAGTGAATTTTATTTTTATCAACCGTATGGTCATTTTGAGTGCGCCAACGTGTCCGAAAGGGTCGAGATAGTCAAAAAATACTAGCCGGGAGTTTAGTTTGGGTCCCGGGGCATTTTTAGGCCAAACCGGCAACCCGGAAGGGTATTTTGGTAATTTTAAAAAAATTAAGGAATTAAGACCCACGATTTTTAGTGTTGATTTATTTATTTTTGGTTAGGCCATTAGGTCCATGATCAGCCAAAAACATAGAGGGGAGTTACGTGAGTTAGAGGAGAGGTTACAAAGAGTCCCCAAACCAAAACCACCACCCACCACCACCAATTTGGACGGAATTGTGACCGGAATGGAGAGAGGACCAGCCCTTAAACAACAACAACGGATCAGAACATCAAATTTATAGGCAAGTGGTTTATCTTGCAAAGATTCAAAGCATATATTTTACATGTTTCTATAGAATTGGAGATTTCTCATAAATAATGAAAATTAAATGGATTTGAATGGTTTAAATCATAATTTGGGTAGGACTTTCATGTAGGTTTATATTTGAGATGATAAAAACTACGAATTTATGATTAATGAGTAGAGAATTTCGAAATTTGAAGGAATTATGGGATGTTCTTGAAGAAATAGGAAAAAAACTAGGTTTTATATGATTTTTGGGTAATTTGATCCATGAAAGTGATGTTATATGTTGTTTTGATGAATCTAAAACGTGGGGAAGGAAGTAAACATGTTAGTAGGATGATTAGTATATTCATTTGAGATTTTTGGACGTTAGAATGATGATTAAGAAGAGTAAAAAAATGCAAACCCGTAACTGTTAAGGATTTCTGGGCTGATACCTGCTTGATCGATCGATCGACTCAAGAAAGTCGATCGATCGAAGGTTCGATCGATCGACCCCTACTATATTTTGGAAATTGTTTCTCTTTAAGGTTTAATGATTATTCCAAAGCCGATGTTGGTTATTAGGAAGATTAATATGATAGTGTGGGACTTAATTAAAGTCAGTAGGGCCTTAATTGTTATCAGAGAACGCTATAACTTATGGGATTGATTGATATTACGTACGAGGGTCTACCGAGTGAGGTACGGTTAGAAAACGTTCGAATTGGAACTACATTGAGAATTGAGGATGATGTAAGATAAGGGCAGTAACGGAGGGACGTTAAGTACTGAGATAACATTTGAAATTAATAAGAAATCTAGTAACCTTTTGAGTTAGGTTTAAGTACCCAAATTGATACGACGAGAGAGTTATCAAACGGAATATATATGATATGTAATACTCTGAGTAAATTTGCCACGTACGAGATTAGCTAGATGAAATGTGCGAACATCTATATTGATATATGATTACTTAGGTTGTGTGAATGTCTAGTGTATGGATTTCTTATGTGTATAACATACCTACCATTGCTATCACGGGTGGTTTATGTTCTCTTAGGGCCATCTAATCGTTGTGTGACCGGATTTAGATTGGTACCTCGAGGACATAGTTCAAGGGAATGACTTATTTGTGAGTTAATAAGTCAGCTGACTATAGAGCGTAGGTATGTACGTGACCATGGATATGTTGAATTATGTTCGCCTCCATTTTTGTGTGTTGTGCTTATTCTAACAATTCCTGAGAGATCCGGAATTTGTAATCTTTAGGTACGTGATGTACCGGGATGGATAGCAGAGTATGCGTGCACCGCAGCTTAGCCTAGGGGTGACATATGTATATATAATTATGTACTGAGAATGATGTACTTATGTATTTGTGATGGATTCATTGTTGCTTAGTAGATGTGATTGACTATGATATACGAATGGGTTAAAAATGAGAATTTAACTAACACTTGAGATAAGTAAATTAACGAATGTGAACATGGGTTATAAATATGGCTTAATTGGGGGTTATGTGTAGATACTCTATGTTTGAATGCGAAAGTAGGAGTGGTATAAACTAGTTAGATAGTGGCATAACTAGGATGGGTTAAAGGCATACGTTAGACGTGCACAGTAGTGGAGAGGCAAGGAACTCATGTGAGAGTACGCAATTAACGTGTTTATAATATGTGATGTTCAATTGTAATTTAAATCACTTGCTGTTTTTAAAATACTCTCCACTTTCGGGCTCTGACCCGTTTGCTTTCAAATCTATTTTTTTTGTAAAAACCTTTTTAGGTGCCCAGCCACAAGGACACCATGCATAGGAATTCTATTCAGGTGACGAGCTGTAGCTGTTGTGGAAGTTACAGGGCCTTGACAGTAGACGCCTCCTTTTCTAGTCTTGACTCCATATTCAGTTTCATCATTTGTAGGGCATGTCGCCCATTTCTTTTAGAGACATTTTATATTCAGTTATTCAGGTTGTGGATTGTAATTAATTCAGGATTCAGACTTGTTTTATTATTTCAGTTGTGGGATTGTTGTGAGGAGTATTTCCTCCAGACTCTTTATTTCTTGTTGATTACACTATTGGGACTTTATTGTGTATGGTGATGTTATTCTTTTACATTTCATTTATCGCATGTTAATCAGATTTAATTTAAAATTTGACATCTTACTTTTTAAATACTAGGTGGTTAGTAATCATTAAATGTTTTCGACAGTGATGCTATTAACTGAACCAACTTGGCATTTTGAATTAATCTAATAAAGGAGTAGCTACCCGGTATTTAATTAGTCAGGGTGTCATAGGTGGTATCAGAGCATCAGGTTCTAGTGTCCTTTAGGATCTGTACGGCTTATTATGCTTCCAGCGTAACTTTCTTTGATATAGAGCCCTATGCTTAGGATTGTTGATATCCGTGGTGAGATTTCGTTCTCCTGCTTCGATATTTATGGTAGTGAATTTTCTATGCAAACGGGTGTGTTCGTGTGCCAAACAGTATAGTACGTCAGGTGAAGACAGTTGGACGAACAGCAAGAGGCAAGGATCAGTTGAGATTGTTAAATTAATAGGAGGGAAGACCGTAGTCGAGGTCACCCATATTAGGGTACGGAAGTCCTGGACGGTCCAGACGGCCAAGGCGCGACTTGTGACTTCCAGGCACAACAATATTAGGAGGTGGTGTCAATTGAGACTCACCCAACAAGGTTGGATTGAGGGAGAAAGAGTTAGGTGGGACATTTAGAAAAAAACCAGCGGTGGAAATACTCAAAAGGCGAAGACGGCATGTGCTAGCCATACGAACGCAATGCATCCAAAGGCTTGGACATATGTCAGGATATGACCAATCGAGAGTGAAAATTTGAGGAAAAATTTTCTTGTCTCGTGAGAGCGGAGTTTCAATGGGGAGAAATAATCACCACACTTATAAGTGGAATGTGACGTTGAGATAAGGCGTACACGAATGGTTTGACCATAAGTTCCTTGATCAGATGTTTAGGATGAAAACCGAATGTCATTCTGAACTCACACGAGAGGTCCGGAAAGAGGTCACTTTCTGAGAAGAAATAAAATTATTTAGTGAACCCTACACCGGGTGAAATAGGTGAAACGGAGAAGGGGATATTAAAGGGATAATTTACATAGAAGAATTGCTAGTTCTTCTGGTAGAATTCTGCTCGGACGGTTAAAGCAAATGGTATTGTCGCATAGTGTTAATTTGGAGGTAAACATCCCCGGGTGGGGAGATACAATAATCGAAGGCTTTATATAAAGTAAGACGGGGGAAAACAGTGTTGGTGAAACACCACAATGGGAAGACCCAACGGAGAACCAGTTAAAATGATTCGGATAGCTGAATTATCACCGAGCAATGATGATTTCTGTGAAAGGTGTGGAAATTAGTAGTGTGTTTCTTAGGGCCGTCAAAGCTAAGATAACAACGGAGATAGTCGTCTGAGTCGAGACTACCAACGTCCGAGAGATGGACCACCTTAACATGATTTGTGAGACAAAAGATAAGTGGAGTATGTGTAGAGGTATTTCTGTGGGGAGTGAAACCCGTGCGTTATAAAATTTTTCCCGATACGAGAGTAGGGATCAAGGTATTGTGCCTGGCAAGGGAAACAGTTATTGAAATATCCGGTTTGGGACAGACATGTGTGGTAAGTCCAGGAACCATTTGAGCAGCCGGGAAGATTATTAGGATAAAAGTATGAGTTATATCCTCAGATGAGGATGCATGTTATTTATGGCATGAATGAGTTACTACATTTGTTACAATTGTATATTCACTTGAGAGTCGAATTTAGTGAGTATATCAGTAATTTTATTATATATAAGAACATTTTTCCCTGATAGTGTGGGGGTTACTTTTATTGTCATCCGCGGAGGATGAAGGGGTATATTAATAGCGGTTTATGCTTTATCGAAATTACTCATTTTAGTGTTGTGTTATACGAGTATGATATAATCTTAATTATTGTTTTATATATATATGATTATACCGATAGTGTGCTGGTATTGCAAGTTTATTGGGATTACTACATCGGGGTAGCATGTTTTATATATATATGTTGTGATCTCAAAGTATAATGGTCTCGGATATTTAATCGCAGTATGCGTAGGGATTTCATTATTATGAGTCGTATGTAATTGATTTACTAGTCAACAAAGAGTTGGTTGGTTTTTATAATTAACGATAGAGAGGTCGTAACAAAAAGAGTGCATTGTTTTATCACCCGTTAGAGATTTGGAAGTTTATACGCATAGTTGTGTGTCTGGGGACGGGAGTTTGAGGGTCTCAAATATCTCGAATGTTGTATATGAAATGTGATTTCCATCACTGTAAAGAGAAAAGTGTCTTTCAGAAGGAGTCCTTTGTTTAGGTATAATTACGAACTGAGATGAAACTTTGTTGTCAAAAGACGAGAGTGTAGGGGAACATATTATGGACAGGGCTTGACGGATTCCGATGACCAACAATGTTAGGTAGTAGTGTATCGGGGGGTTCCTTGTTTGGATTTCGCTTTGCGAGTCACCCCACGCATGAAACTTAGCGTAAGGTTGGTAGTAAGGAAATGTGTGGCCCTTCGTTCATGATTTGGATACCTCTATCGTTATGGGAGTACGTAGTTATAACGGGAAGTTACAAGGAGTAAATTATGATGTGTGGCCATTAGAGCCAGTTGTTAGTAAATTACGAGATAAGTACTAATAATGTTGGTTTTGTCACGGCGTGTTGAAGGACGCATTGAGGATAAGGAGGATTTAGGATTTCTAATTCAAAAGCGATTGAGAACGCCCAAGTGGTATAGCACCGTTGTATTTACAGTGACAATAAAGAGTTTGGGATTTGTATGAATCGTATATAATGTTTAAAAACCGCATGGTTGGGTTATAAGGGGCGTAGACATCTTGATTTGCTAAAGAGTAAATCAAAGGAAGAGGGAACATAGACGGGTAAGATTATTACTTATGAGATTAAACGTCATAAGAAAAGGTGTAAGTGAATATCATGTGTAGTAAGTGTAGCACGTTCAAATTTGGAGAAAAGGCAGTAGAAAGCCATTTAATAAAAGGATATCTCTTGAGAAGACGAATAAATTATTATGAGAAATTTGGAGTAGAGTTTCGATCAATCGAATGTTGAGGGTGACTCAAGAGTAAATAGAATGAGTATGTCAATCAGGTATAAAGTCCAGTTATGCACAAAGTGGTGAAAAGTGTAAAGGTCCAAACTTTTGGTATTCGTCGGGAGAATAAGATCATTAAGTATCATTTAACGGGGAAAATTTTTATGTGAATATCGACATTGAAAGAGGTATAGTAAGATGCAGAACAGTTGTGGTTAGATGATCAACCAAATAATTTTGTATCAAGACGAAGATTCCAAGAATGGGAGGGTCAAGTTGGAGAATTTTCTTGAGAGGCAGCCAACTTATTGATAAGTAATGAGTTCCTTCGATTATGTGGGACATGTTGTCCAGAAAGAGAGAAATTGTTATATACTTGGAGTGATTCACACTATTAGATAGTGAACACTCCGGTACATGGTTCGATACAGTACTATTTAGAACTAAGATGAAATCCCCGAAATCCACATTTAGGTGGGGTGACAATAAGTAGTGGAAAATAACGATTCAAACTGAGGGTTGTATCACCTATAACCCGAGGTGCAGGCGCAAGGTGACTAACGACTGATGGATTGTATGAAAGAAATTTTGGATTCATTACGATATTTTCAATTCCAAATCGGGTATAACTAGTGAGGTATATTGAAGTCATGAGGAGGAGATATTACCTAATGGTATAGTTGGGGGAAAAGCACCCGTATCTATTTATGGTGGACAAGGTGCTTACAAAGGTTTGTGTGACACCAACAGGCTGAGGTGGTTTTCCCTTGTGTGGAAGTCACAACGTCGGGATATTTCAAGGAATGGATAAGCGTAGTCAGATGTGTTATTGATTCATCCCAGGATGGGAGTTTTGAGTTTTGATAAACGCGGGAGTTAGTAGTGAGGTGAGGACTCACAATACTAATAAAAATAATGCAGCTAATGATGTATAAACTATATTTATTTGAAGGTTGTTTAATAAGAGCACAACGTGAGGTGAATTTATCGAAGATTATTCTGATAAGGTATCAAGTATGTTACACAAGCTTATTGTGAAGCGAGGGTTTTAGTGATTTGGGCTTTTGTTTATAATTGTTTTGAATACTAGAGGATACGTAATTTTTCCAGGTGTCCCTTACTTATCCGAATTTCGGGACGAAATTCTATTATTAGGGGGGAAGTATGTAATACCCCGTACTTTTATGGATATTTATTTATGGGATTAATTAAATTAAATGTGAATTAATTGAGAATTAATCCGGATGAAATACTAACGAGATATGAGTTGGTATTTGATTATAACGTGAATATGTGGCAGTATATGAATATTGAAAATATTAAAATTGTCGCGAGACTGAAATACGACAATTTGGGAAATTTTGTTGGGACGCGCGTGACAGTCGCGTCAGGAGGGTAATTATTTAAATTAAAAAGTGAATTTTATTTTTATCAACCGTATGGTCATTTTGAGTGTGCCAACGTGTCCGAAAGGGTCGAGATAGTCAGAAAACACTGGCCGGGAGTTTAGTTTGGGTCCCGGGGCATTTTTAGGTCAAACCGGCAACCCGGAAGGGTATTTTGGTAATTTTAAAAAAATTAAGGAACTAAGACCCACGATTTTTAGTGTTGATTTATTTATTTTTGGTTAGGCCATTAGGGCCATGATCAGCCAAAAACATAGAGGGGAGTTACGTGAGTTAGAGGAGAGGTTACAAAGAGTCCCCAAACCAAAACCACCACCCACCACCACCAATTTGGACGGAATTGTGACCGGAATGGAGAGAGGACCAGCCCTTAAACAACAACAACGGATCAGAACATCAAATTTACAGGCAAGTGGTTTATCTTGCAAATATTCAAAGCATATATTTTACATGTTTCTATAGAATTGGAGATTTCTCATAAATAATGAAAATTAAATGGATTTGAATGGTTTAAATCATAATTTGGGTAGGACTTTCATGTAGGTTATATTTGAGATGATAACAACTAAGAATTTATGATTAATGAGTAGAGAATTTCGAAATTTGAAGGAATTATGGGATGTTCTTGAAGAAATAGGAAAAAAACTAGATTTTATATGATTTTTGGGTAATTTGATCCATGAAAGTGATGTTATATGTTGTTTTGATGAATCTAAAACGTGGGGAAGGAAGTAAACATGTTAGTAGGATGATTAGTATATTCATTTGAGAGTTTTGGATGTTAGAATGATGATTAAGAAGAGTAAAAAAATGCAAACCCGTAACTGTTAAGGATTTCTGGGCTGATACCTGCTTGATCGATCGATCGACTCAAGAAAGTCGATCGATCGAAGGTTCGATCGATCGACCCCTGCTGTATTTTGGAAATTGTTTCTCTTTAAGGTTTAATGATTATTCCAAAGCCGATGTTGGTTATTAGGAAGATTAATATGATAGTGTGGGACTTAATTAAAGTCAGTAGGGCCTTAGTTGTTATCGGAGAACGCTATAACTTATGGGATTGATTGATATTACGTACGAGGGTCTACCGAGTGAGGTACGGTTAGAAAACGTTCGAATTGGAACTACATTGAGAATTGAGGATGATGTAAGATAAGGGCAGTAACGGAGGGACGTTAAGTACTGAGATAACATTTGAAATTAATAAGAAATCTAGTAACCTTTTGAGTTAGGTTTAAGTACCCAAATTGATACGACGAGAGAGTTATCAAACGGAATTTATATGATATGTAATACTTGGAGTAAATTTTCCACGTACGAGATTAACTAGATGAAATGTGCGAACATCTATATTGATATATGATTACTTAGGTTGTGTGAATGCCTAGTGTATAGATTTCTTATGTGTATAACATACCTACCATACTTGCTATCACGGGAGGTTTACGTTCGCTTAGGGCCATCTAATCTTTGTGTGCCCGGATTTAGATTGGTACCTCGAGGACATAGTTCAAGGGAACGACTTATTTGTGAGTTAATAAGTCAGTTGACTATGGAGCGTAGGTATGTACGTGACCATGGATATGTTGAATTATGTTCGCCTCCATTTTTGTGTGTTGTGCTTATTCTAACAATTCCTGAGAGATTCGGAATTTATAATCTTTAGGTGCGTGATGTACCGGGATGGATAGCAGAGTATGCGTGCACCGCAGCTTAGCCTAGGGGTGACATATGTATATATAATTATGTACTGAGAATGATGTACTTATGTATTTGTGATGGGTTCATTATTGCTTAGTAGATGTGATTGACTAAGATATGCGAATGGGTTAAAAATGAGAATTTGACTAACACTTGAGATAAGTAAATTAACGAATGTGAACATGGGTTATAAATATGGCTTAATTGGGGGTTATGTGTAGATACTCTATGTTTGAATGCGAAGGCAGGAGTGGTATAAACTAGTTAGATAGTGGCATAACTAGGATGGGTTAAAGGCATACGTTAGGCGTGCACAGTAGTGGAGAGGCAAGGAACTCATGTGAGAGTACGCAATTAACGTGTTTATAATATGTGATGTTCAATTGTAATTTAAATCACTTGCTGTTTTTAAAATACTCTCCACTTTTGGGCTCTGACCCGTTTGCTTTCAAATCTATTTTTTTTGTAAAAACCTTTTTAGGTGCCCAGCCACAAGGACTCCATGCATAGGAATTCTATTCAGGTGACGAGCTGTAGCTGTTGTGGAAGTTACAGGGCCTTGACAGTAGACGCCTCCTTTTCTAGTCTTGACTCCATATTCAGTTTCATCATTTGTAGGGCATGTCGCCCATATATTTTAGAGACATTTTATATTCAGTTATTCAGGTTGGGGATTGTAATTAATTCAGGATTCAGACTTGTTTTATTATTTCAGTTGTGGGATTGTTGTGAGGAGTATTTCCTCCAGACTCTTTATTTCTTGTTGATTACACTATTGGGACTTTATTGTGTATGGTGATGTTATTCTTTTACATTTCATTTATCGCATGTTAATCAGATTTAATTTAAAATTTGACATCTTACTTTTTAAATACTAGGTGGTTAGTAATCATTAAATGTTTTCGACAGTGATGCTATTAACTGAACCAACTTGGCATTTTGAATTAATCTAATAAAGGAGTAGCTACCCGGTATTTAATTAGTCGGGGTGTCACATATGCTAACGAAGAGCTTGAAGTCCCGCACTCATGTGGCATACCTCGAAAAGACCTTCGATACTATGGACTTGTACTGAATGAAACTCAACCCCGCGAAGTGTGTCTTCGGGGTAGGAGCTGGGATGTTTCTTGGATTTATCGTCAATCAGAGAGGAATCGAAGCAAACCCAGTGAAAATCAAAGCTTTGCTTGACATGAAGACACCAAGGAGCATCAAGGGCGTCCAAAGACTCACGGGGAGAGTGGCCTCACTCAACAGGTTTGTTTCTAGAGCAACGGACAAGTGTCTTCCATTCTTCAAAGTGCTTAGAAAGGCCTTCCGGTGGGACTAAGTGTGTGAAGAGGCTTTTAACAACTCAAGCCCTACCTTGGGTCTCCCTTGTTGTTATCTCGGCCCATAGTAGGAGAGAAATTATATGTGTATCTAGCAGTCTCTTAATCGGCTATCAGTGCAGCCATAGTGCGGGAAGACGTTGGAATCCAAAGGCCTTTGTATTTCAACAGTAAAGAGCTTTAAGGGTCTGAGCAAAATTACCCTCGTATGGAAAAGTTGGCATATGCCCTGATACATGCCTCAATGAAGATGAAGCGCTACTTCCAAGCCCATTCCATTATCGTTCTCACCGATTCCCCACTAAGACCGATTCTACATAAACCTGAGAAGTCTGGAAGGTTAATGACCTGGGCCATTGAGTTGGGAGAGTATGGCCTTATCTACCAACCTAGGGCAGCCATCAAAAGGCAGGCCCTCGCAGACTTTGTTGCCGAGTTCACATGGGAAGAGGCCGACGCACAAAATGACCTAGTGGGTGCTGAAGGGCCAAATAGCAGTGCCTTCTAAAAATAGGAAGAGGTTGCACCAAACGTCTTCCGAGAATAGGAAGAGGTTGCTTAGAACGTCTTCCGAAGTTAGGAAGAAATCGTATCCAAGAAGAGCGGAGTAGCGGAGAACGAGGAGGATCGGTACCTCTTCAGGCAAGGAATCATGTCAGAAGGGGACTTCTTATCGGATACAGACATTTGGAATCTCTTCGTTGATGGTTCTTCCTGCGATGGTGGTAGCGGTGCAGGGTTAATACTTTCAGCTCCAGATGGTGCCAACATTGAATACGCTTTGAGGTTCAGCTTCAAGGCATCTAAAAACGAGTCAGAATATGAAGCCATGATATCAGGTCTCTCATTGGCAAAGACTCTAGGTGTAATACGACTCCTACTTCATAGCGACTCAAGGTTAGTTATCAATCAAGTATTGGGAGTCTACGAAGCCAAGGATGAAAGAATGGCTAAATATTTGAGGAGGGTGAGAATGATGTTAGAATGTTACGAAGAGGCAAAACTGAAGAGGGTAGCTCGACAAAATAACAACCACGTAGATGCGTTGGCAAGGTTGGCCTCGACGACGAAGACAAACATCAGAAGGACCGTTTCGGTCAAAGTCTTAGCAAAGGCGACCATTGAGGAAGAAGAGGTATCCAACCCTTGTCTCAATTTGAACCTAGGGGACTCATGGATGGACCCCCTCATCAGATACATCAAAGAGGGAGAACTATCGGAGTCTAAGTTAGAGAGGAGGAAGTTAAGATATAGGGCTGCCAAGTTCTCCGTAATAGGAGACATCCTATATAAGAAGGGGTTTCTATTGCCTCTCCTCAGGTGTGTACATCCCACCGAAGTTCCTCTCATCTTATAGGAAGTTCATGAGGGATCTTGCTCCAGTCACATAGGAGGGAGACCCTTGGCCAAGAGAATCATTACACATGGATCCTGGTGGCCAACCTTGGCCAAAGACGCTGCAGCTTACGTGAAGAGGTGCGATAAATGTCAGAGATTCTCCACTATTCCTCACCGACCTCATCAGCCTATGACGTCAATCACTTCCCCATGGCCATTCGCAGTATGGGGAATTGACTTAGTAGGACCCCTACCAAGAGCTGCCAATAATTACCAGTTTTTTATAGTTGCCATTGATTACTTGTCAAAGTGGGTGAAGGAAAAGCCGATGATAACAATCACAGAACAGAAGACCTTCCAATTTATTTGGAGGAACATCATATGATGACATGGCCTCCCAAACACTCTCATCTCAGATAATGGAACCTAGTTCAAGAGCTCATCTTTTGAAAAGTATTGCGAAAGAGTTGGGATAAAGCAATTCTTCTCATCTCCTTGCCGACCTCAGGCCAACAGACAGATCGAAGTCATAAACAGAACAATCCTCAACGGAATCAAGAAGAGGTTAGAAAAAGCGAAGGGGAGATGGACTGAAGAGGTCTACGCTGTGTTATGGGACTACAGAACCATGACAAGGACACTAACAGGAGAGACCCCGTTCATGCTAGCACATGGCTCAGAGGCCGTCATACCAACAGAGGTGGGGCTCCCAACCCATAGGGTTCAAACCTATGACCCTGATAAAAATATGGAAGAGAGGAGACTAGACCTAGATCTGATTGAAGAGAGAAGGAAAGACGCAGAAATCAGACAAACAGCTTACCAATAGAGAGCGGCAAAATTCTATAATCAGAGGGTGAAGTCAAGACCCATTGCCGTGGGAGACTTGGTATTGAAGAAGACCTTATAGAAAATAAACAAATTGCACCCAAACTGGCATGGTCCCTACAAAGTGACAGAAGAGGTTGTACCCGGGACCTGCAGGCTAGAAAACCTAGAAGGGGAACCTTTTGCCAATCCCTGGAATGTTGATCATCTGAAGAAGTATTACATATGATGTTGCAAAAAGTTATGTAAATCTACCATCTTATGAAGAGATTATTAATAAGAGATCAGTTTCCATGTTGATTCTTGCTTCCTTGTTCTCTAATGGTAGAAAATATGAGGGTGATAGCCTCAGACTCTTATAACATCATTAAGTGGTGACAAGGTCTGAGGTCAGACACCATACTTGGATGACTTCAGACTCTTAACATCATTAATTTGGTGAAATTAATTATGAGGATAACATCTTAGGTGATGACCTCAGACCCTTATAACATCATTAAGTGGTGACAAGGTCTAAATTCAGACACCATACTTGGATGACCTCAGACCCTTAACATCATTAATTTGGTGAAATTAATTATGAGGATAACATCTTAGGTGATGACCTCAGACCCTTATAACATCATTAAGTGGTGACAAGGTCTGAAGTCAGACACCATACTTGGATGACCTCAGACACTTAACATCATTAATTTGGTAAAATTAATTATGAGGATAACATATTAGGTGATAACCTCAGACCCTTATAACATCATTAAGTGGTGACAAGGTCTGAGGTCAGACACCATACTTGGATGACCTCAGACCCTTAACATCATTAATTTGGTGAAATTAATTATGAGGATAACATCTTAGGTGATGACCTCAGACCCTTATAACATCATTAAGTGGTGACAAGGTCTGAAGTCAGACACCATACTTGGATGACCTCAGACCCTTAACATCATTAATTTGGTGAAATTAATTATGAGGATAACATCTTAGGTGATGACCTCAGGCCCTTATAACATCATTAAGTGGTGACAAGGTTTGAGGTCAGACTCCATACTTGGATGACCTCAGACCCTTAACATCATTAATTTAGTGAAATTAATTATGAAGGTGACCTCTTAGTTGATGGCCTCAAACCTTATAACATCACTGTGGTGACAAGGTCTGAGGTATGACTATTGATCGAGTTTAAACAAACATCATTGCAACAAGACTTCAAAGCTAAAACATCATATGGCAAAGAAGCATTCAATAAATAAAACAAACGAAGTAAAAACCCTCCTCAGAGGTTGTCATCCAATTGTGATTCAAGAATATATATGCTGACAATATTCTTCAGAGAATACAACTAACGGGTTATAAAAGTACAAAGAAATTCACAAAATAGCCTAAGGGTTAGAAGGGAGAGTGATGGCATCCTCGTCCTGATTCTACTGGACAACGATGGTCACCTCGTCCCCATCCTCTCTGGGGTTAGCTCCATCAATCTCTATACCATCCAGCGGTACAGTCTCTGCAGGTGCAGCGACCTCCTCCTCAACCTCTTGAAGGGCTTGGGCAAGCTGAGGGTTAGCAAAACCCAGACCTATGAAGTCAGAGACCTTCAAACTTCCTGCCTCCTAATTCTGGGCTGCCGCCCAATTGATAGTAGCTTTAATACCCCGTTCAAGGTACTCAAAGATGAAGCTCATGAACTCATCTGAGACTTTATAATCAGCCAATATCCCCTAAGAAGCATCCACAAGGGTTGCCTTCACTGCAGAGTCGACCTTTTGCTGAAGAACATCATCCTTGGACTTCAGAGCGATAGCATGGTCCTTTTTTAGCTTGGAGATTTCTTTTTCCAGCCCTTTAACCTTCTTTTGAGACTCATCAAACTCAGACTTTAGGCGGTCTACCTCGGTATTCAGAGTGCTTTGCACCTTCTCGACCTCTTGACCCTTCTGGATGAGGGGCAACTTCCTCAGAGTCCAGTTGGCGAGATAATGCATAGAGACTAGGCCCTGTAAATTTTGTGATCGTGTATATGAGATGAAAGTCAAAATCAGAGGTTACACTTTGAAGATAATACTAAAATCTAAAGTCATACCTGAATAGACCTGTGGAGGCCAAATTCAACCAACAAAGGTGTGTCCATGGATCGGGAAAAATGTTTATCAGCCTCGGTTATGGCAAAGTTGTTGGCATATAGTGCCTGGAGACTATGGCCTATTATGCTATCATTGATTTTTAGTTTCTTTATGCGAGGAGTCAAGGCATCAGCAGAAGATATTAGGATGGCAGAGTCCCCACCTTTCTTTTTCTGCCTCTGATCCTCAGGGGCAGGGGCAGTAGCACTCCTCTTCCTTGTGGCCCGAGCCTTCGAGGTTGAGGGAGGGGGAGGAGGAGCATTCAAACCTACCTTCTTAGCAAGATTTGTCAAACTCGGTGCTGCCATTGCCCAAAGCTCGTCTGATACTCCCTTTAGACGCTCTGTAAAATAGAAATATCTGAGTTAGTGGGTCAGACATGCATAAATTCAGAGGTATAACTTGGAATAAAAAATCACTTACCAAGATCTGTAAGAGGGCTTCCCCCTAAACCAGTCTCAGAGAGATAGTGGGGGTCATCAGGTGTTTAAATTTTATAAGCAGACCATGCATCCCCTGATCCCGAAGGTCTTTGACCTTCTGAAGATTTTGCAGGCTTAGACCAGGGTCGTCCTTGGCAGACATTATGACCTTGCCCCATCTTATAGGCATTTGCGACTCTAGTGGGGAAGAGGGAGCACATGGGCCAAATTCCCATGGCCCTGAGGCAAAGAAATAACGAGGCTTCCAATTGTTATTTGAAGTCTGGGTTACCTGAAGCATCTTCTTTTCAGGTTTCTGAGCTACAAAGTGATAATATCTCGGACGGTTTTTAGCAGACGAAGGGACATAGCAACCTACAAAGACCTGGACTGGAAGGTCTGAGTAGTGAAAAACCCTCCATAAGACGATGGCCCCAATAATTACCCTCCAAGCATTGGGTGACAACTTGGAGGGGGGCAAGTTGATGTAGGCTAGTATAGACCTAAGATGGGATGGATGGGCAAACGAAACCCCAACTTGAACATCTGCTCGTACAAGCAGATCTCACCATCTCAGCTGTGGTAATCCCTCTCTTCCCTCAGAGGTCTCCTTATCTTTATAGGGGGGCTGATGGAGTATAGGTATCTGAAGCAGAGAAGGTCTACCACACTAACGGTACTCTAGATCTCAACCGCCTCAGAGACGTCGACATCGCTCTCAGCATCATCATCATTGTCATTATCTAGTTCAACATCGACTGGAGCAGACGTTGGAGGGTTACTTGGGAACCTCTGAGCAAACTCAGCCCTTGTGACAGCCGACAGAGCGATGGCGTCGAGTATTGGTGGAATAGCCACGCTTGGTTCAATAATTTCAACCTCTGAGGAAGAATATGTGCTTAAATTTTTGTGAGACGAGGCCCGACTGGAAACCTCTGCTTAATCAGGGACCTGATCTTACTGATTTGTGAAATCCATGGCCTCTTGGAAAGAATCCACAGACATAGGGTCAGATGTGGAAGACTCAGACTCGGACATCGGTGATGGTTTAGGAGGTACCTTGGCTTGGTTAGTGGGTTCTGATGGTTCAGGGTATACTACCTTCAGGGGTGGTGGAAAGATAGTTCTGAGGGGGAATTCCTATGACCTACGAGCCTCCTCCTGCGCTCTTTCTATTTGCCTAATTTTCTCTAAAGTCTTCTCTCTGAGAGAAGGGAACTCCTCTAGGAGTTGGTAGAGGGGTATGAGCATAAGAGGCAGACACTACACTTGCACTCTCATAAGTAACAAACAAAATTGGCTAATGAAATAATGCAATTTAAAGATCAAACTATCAAACCTGGAGCAAGAACTGTTCGCCAGAAAAAAATGGAACCCTCGCCAGAAATCTCCAAAGACTCGCCGAAAAATGCAAAATTAAGAAAACTCGTAGGGAAAATGAAGGAAAAAGAAAGGAAGAGGATACCTGAAGATGAAATGGTAAGGGAGAAGGAAGAAAATGTGAGGAATCACAACCAATTGCTTCAAGCCAATGTCTTTCTAGAGAGAGGGAGCTGCAGAAACGAGTCAAGCCAGAAAAGAGAGAAATGAGAAGGAAGGATGGAAAATAGGGTTTAAACCCTTAATATGATTGTACGCTTCCCAAGGCCTATAATTGTCGTGGGAGCCCCAAAGGACGGCTGACAACACGTGCTTGCCAGGCACGCCACACTCCAGCGATGTACAAGTGTCAAATGGACATTGGCACAAGAGAGACCTCGGAGATGTAGAGACCCTACAGTCACCTGCTCTCACATGTAACTAAGGGCTAGGGGTGATTGATATGCCCGAAGTGTCACCTCGGCTCAGAAACTACAACCTCGGCCAAGACATTGCCGAGGTTGGAAATGCCTTGGATTAGTGACAACAGGCCTCGCCCATAACAAGGTCGGCCTTGGCCGACACCACTATAAACCTCGTCAAGGGGAGACTTCATGTATCATGGGGATCAGCAGTTCGTCAGTCCACCCGAGAATGACAACCTCGGCCAAAGGTAGGCCGAGGTTACAAGGAGACATACCTCTACCTAGGTCAACCCTATCAGTGAATCAACCGATGTTCCAGGAATTTACCAGTTTAACCTCGGCCTAGGCCGACCTTAATACCTTACCTCGGCTTCACTTAAGTCGAGATCATAATGGCTCATCTCTAATTAGGATGGGCAGCTAGACCTTATTAACCTCGGACTCTTCTAGGCCGAGGTCATGACAAAGCACAGAGGACGAGCACTTGTTGACATATGCATGGACAAGGACACGTGGACACAAATCAGTTATAACAAATCATTCCTCCCACGTGGGGGGAATATTTCATCATCATTCTCTACATGTGACAGGGACATATGTCTTCACCATATTGGCTAGATCAACACACACATGCTCATTGCATGCATAGGGGGTACATTATAGCCCCCAGGTACTATATATAGAGGTCATCCTCTACCTTGCAAAGGATCCCAAAATTAGCAACCTTAACTGAAACTCTGTCCAAATACACAGTAGAGAGAGAAAGCTTGAGAGATTATATCCATGTCCATTAAAGCCCTCATACAGTGATACATATCATACACTTGCACAGTGGATGTAGGCCTGATTGGCTGAACCACTTATATTCCGGTGTGAATCCTCTTCTCCTTACCTCCTTCTACTATATGTGTATGTACCCTTATACTGCCATTGTTAACATTGAATTGAGCTTACAAACACCTTGAAGGGTGGTGCTATTTCCAGCATTATCAATAAGATTGTCAAACTCCATGAAGATAAAAGAGATTTGCAATACCACCATAACTTATATACAAACAAAGAAGGACATGGTAAATTAAACACCAAACTCAACATAGTCAACAATAAACATGAGTTCAAATAAAATATTACCTTGGGGTGATACCAAACTGGTAAAAGTACTAATACTGATCGACGTAAGGTTAACAAGCATAGGAATCGATAAGGGAGCCACCAAGCAGATTCTTAGACTCCAGCACGACAAAGATGATGCTTGTTTCTTTTCTAGGTAAACCAATCATACACACACTAAAGGTTATTCTTTGCTGTCATTATGAAATTATATTGAAGATTAGTATACTCGTGCAGGTGATAAAAATTTAAAGGAAAAGGGTTAACCCGGGTGTTATTTAACGGCTGAATCTCGATAGCGTGGAGGCAAAAATGGAAATTCATTAAATAAACACAATTAAAAAAAATATCATGAAACAAGGTGGGGAATCCAACTAACTATACCATCTCAGTAGATGAAAAAGTTGGGCTTTTTTATAATATGACTTGAATAGAGTAATTTGATTAACATTTATACATTTTACCTAAATTTGGGACTTGTACCTTACAATCCCTAGATCCCAAATTCACAAGGAGATAAAACTTTGATGGATATTCTATCTCGAGTCATTCTAATAAAAAAAATGGGCATTTTTGTGTTAGCATCAACAGATTAATCTGATTAAACTGAATGAGGCCATCTAGTGAGCAAATGATAAACATCAGTTTATTTGAATCAAAATTGAAATTTGTAACATACAGTCCTTAGATCCAAAATTCATGAGGGGGAAACTTATTCATTGTTTTGACATATCATTTATGTCAGATCAATCTGTGAAAATTTTGGACAAAATTTTGGTTGAGCAGAGAAATTAATCTTGATTAGACTGAATCAACACATCCAATGAGCATCTGACTGAAAATTACCATTGATACATTTGAACTATAACTGGGCAATTATATTTGTACAAGACCCACATTCCTACACTAAAAAGGAACTTGATCCACATAGGAGTAAAGTGGGTTAACAATGTAGTCAATCAATCCCATCTAATGTCATCAAAATTAGCAGAAAATGGAACTAAAAAGACAATGAAGGCCACAACTATGAAATAATAGACCTATGTTTTTATACCACTAAGAGCTAGGACTATCACAAAACCAATATCCTTAGCATAACACCTACAAAAGTTGAGTTGGAAAGGCAAACTAAAAAAGAGCAACTAGTATTTCTAAAAATAAGAGCTTGGATCCCTCACCCGTCGGATTGAATAGTCACTCCAATCTTTAAGGACATGATTTCCCCTGCCACGTGCTAATCGAGCCTCAGTGGGATGAACAACAAAACCAGATGAAACCAAAAATGGAGATTATCTATAAAAAAAGGGTTTTTCAGCATGTTCATTGTAGTGGTCTCATTAAAGCTTTAATCGAATAATTTTTTTTCTAAATATGAAAACAAATATAACATAGTTCAAAATAACTGCCAACAAAATTATTAAAATATATATGATGCATGATTAAACATCTAATTATATGTATTTTTTTATATTATATACCCCTACAAATCCTTCTTCAACAATTACAAATATGCATAACAACACACAATTCCTATTAGATAGGAACTAGGGAAAAAATAATATTATGTATAAAAGATAACTAAAGACGAAAGATGAACACATAAACTAAAACCTTATAACATTGGAGTTAGTGGGTTCTTCATTTGATGAAAACATGAAAAAAATACCTAAACACACAATCATTGAGCAGATGGGTATGTACCTTCAAAACAGAGCACATATATGAAATTAAAATTATGTTGAAATAATCAAAAAGGTAAATCAAGTACAAACAATTGATCTTTAAAGCTAATAAAGCCTCCCTTGTGTAAGAGAAAATAATATCAGTCACCCCATTACCAATAAAATGAAGCAAATAGACAAATGCTCAATTTAGGTTAATTTTATTCTGTAGAAAGACCAGCAGGACCAAAAGATAGAACAAAGGGATAGAAACAACCCCTATATCAGAAATTTATTTACCGATCTGAAACATAAAAACCTATATCTAAAATTAAGGGTTTGCTTAATATGGGTGTATACCTATATCTGAAATTAAGGGTATTCTTAGATACAAATAAGGAGATAAAATAACGAGACAAACAAGGAGATCTTAAAAAACAAACACTGTAAAGAGAAGAACCACTATAGTATTTTGTACCTATTTGGCATGAGCATGATGGAAGACGCGATGGTGATGAGCGTGAAAACACAGATGAAACCACCGACCACAGATGGAATCGCGTGAGAACCCATTTGAAACAGTAAAAGATAAAACGCGATGGTGATGAGTGGTGTGAGAACACTTTGAAGGTTCTTTCTAGTGGGAAGATGAAAATACAATACAGGGAAGGAAATTTTTTTTAACACTTTGGAGTCTTCGATGGGGACACACGTGACATTCACGTATTCTACATTATCTATTGTGTGTTATATTAATGATTATGTAATAGTTATGAACACTTACAAATTTTGTAAGTGACTAAAACTATTACAAATTTTGTAAGTGTTCTTAACACTTATAAATCATTTTTTCAATTAGTTATAAAATAATCAATTTGGTGTAGTGGGAGGCGGTGAATCTTATCACTTAGAAGAATTATATGGCACAGTAGTTACAAGGTCATGTAATGCTATGAACCTTAGGAAGTTTTATCATTAGGCGGTTTCTTATATCTTGCAAATTTTTAAAATTATTTATATTAATAAAAATTATTCCTTTATAACTATGACCTAGTACAATTCTTCAAGTACAAAACCCGCCTAAAAATGGTGGTACAACCCAGGAAGGTAGGTCAGCTTAGAATGGGAATGAACCAACCTAAGAATTGGGTGGTACAATTAGAAATGAGTCGATTGCTTACGTTTGGCATCAAACCCATCTGAAAAAGGTGATATAACCCAAGAGGGATGGTCATCTTAGAATAGGAATAAACCCACCCAATAATCGAGTGGTACAACTTAGAATAAAATTAGTCACCTACATTTAGTATAAACCCCACCTAAATGGGTATAAGTTCGCCAAAGGGTAAAATGATGTGGCTTAGAAAATGAGTTGATCACTCTGAGAAGGGAACATTGAGTAAAAATCGGGTGACTAATTAAACTTGTGATATATTGGTTAATAGGATCTATAAATTAAAAATACGGGCCTTTTATTCCATCCAAGTTTACTATGGGTTGATCAAGATTGCATTAAAACCTAAATCGATTTGGAAATAAGGTTGATCAATTATTTTTCTTACAGCATATGTTATTATGAGTACAATTAATATCACAATAAGGAGATCCACGAAAACAATCACAACGAATAGAAAGTAAAGGTCACACACAACAACGATATACGTGGTTCATAAACTTGCCTATGTCCACGGAAAGGTTATTATTTATATTAAGTTTCTCTCAAGATCTCAGGTTACATTCCTTTGCCCCGGGTCAGGGTGTACAATTTATAGGTAGGTTTTGATAGAGTTTGAGTTGTACAAGGAACTCAAATAACATGTGAATATATCAACGACTACTTTAATACCTCTTCCGATATTATTGGCAACTGATTTGACTATATCTGCAAGTGTTCTAGTATATCTTAAATACTTTTGTGTAAATCATACCATGATTTAGGTCAGGAGGCGTTGTGATCACTTCGGGATGGTCGGCTACTTTCATAGGTCAAGTTAAAAAGGGCTCCCATAATTGCCCTTAGAAATTTTAGGCCTTGTGGAATCTGGGCCAATAATTTTCAAAAGTCCCATAACTCAAAACCTTTTTGCCTTTGAACTTGGAATGGAATTCTTGTAAATGTACGAGACGTACATGGGTATGCTCGTCTTGAACGGATCTCGATGGCATACTTGATATTTATTTGAATGGGTGATGTTTTCCAGCCAGTCATCTAAACCGCCAAAAATCATTTTAGGTGATTTTGTTCATTATTGACACCGAGTTCCAAAATAGAGATACAGTCCCTCTCGTGAGTTCATTTCAGTTCAGTTCAGTTTCTTCCTTTCTTACTAAGCTTTCCAAAGTTCAAATTCTTCACTGTCCTCTTTTATTTTAGGGTTCCATTAAATTTGGTAAGTTCAACCCTTCCCTTCTCTTTAGTTTTCCTTGGAACTAATTATATAGTTGTAGCTAGGGTTTTCTTCCTTGTTTGAACAATTATGGCGATGCTAGATAACAAAATGGTGGATGAGTTTAAGCATTAATACAATATTCCTGACTGGGTGATCATCGACTGGAAACCTCTCCCTCGAAATATTCGTGATGTTGAAAGGGGAACTATATTCACACCCTCTCAATAGACTAGGGGGTTTAACATTTCCCCTAAACTAGTTATTTCTTAGGTTCTTCAGATATTTTGAAATCGGGCCTTCCCAGTGCGTCCCCAATATTTGGAAGATAGTTAATAGGGTCCATAGGATAAACACCTATAATACTTTGTCCCAATAATCCGGTTAAGCTTTATATGGATTATGAAGTTAACTAGGAATTAATAAAAAGTGTGGAAGAATTTTGGGTAAAATTATAGAGAAATAAATAGAATTAGTATTGAAGAAACTTCTACCCTTTTATTTGATTTAATGTGGTGCCCTTGTAAGATTTTTGGAAGTTGTTGGGTTAATCTACGAAATATAGAAACTCAGTAGTTCTAAGGATATCTCCTGTCATCCGAACGACAGACCCTTATCGTTCAAAAGACGAAGGTAGTCGCTCGAACGACGCTGATGAAAACCAAATCTTCTATTTATGTTGTCTCAATGGTAACCTTAAGATCTTATGTGTTGTCGATTGGTGGGCTAACTAATACCTGATATGGGAAGGTTTTGGGGGTGATAAGGTTTCCTCATTTGGAAACATTTCATTAGTTGGATTTTAAGAATCAAGCCATATGGATTTCGAGAGAAAAAAGACTTTAGCACATTTTCAAACACTCTCTCCCTATCTCTAAACCCCCAGCCTTCTCCCATTTTAGTGCACTACCTCCTGTCGTTATAGAGTTTCAAACATACACTCTCACCATTAAAAAAGTATTTCCCCATTATAAATGTATGGCTGCATAGAATAAAAGTTGTTTATTGGGAGTATTTGATGGGTATTTGAGGAGGGTGTTCTTAGAAGAAGAAGAAGATGTGTTTGTTGGGTATTTTTGGAGTATTTTGGATCTTCCATAGGAGGTTGTATAGTGGAGCTTTTTATGACTCTCTTTAAGTCCAACTTCGGATGTGGGGGAGTCACCCATCTTCACCATCACTACTTTTCAAGTTGGAAATATTAATCTTGATTGAGTTTAAAGAGATATACAATTTTAGCTAGTTTATTTTATATATTAGGCTTAATATATGTAGCATATTTGTTGGTTTACATTTCATGGGATTAACTAGTTGTATTTTATATTCTTGTGTATAAATGGATTCCAAATGATGATTTCAAATGGGTTTTATAAATGAAGAGAAATTTCATAATATTAAGTCATACATATTGGGCGTAAAATGTGTAAACTAAAGGTTATATGGCACCAATGAAGTTATTAATTACACCCTTAATGTTTGTATGAAAATGGGACAATTGAAGGAAGGTTTAAATGAATTTTGAAAGTGTTATAACTTCAACATTTTGTACAATAAAATGTGTTATATTGATGATTTAAAGGAAAAGAATGTGATTTATGAAATGAAATGTATCAGGCTTATTTGGGCCATTTTATGAGATTGAAGGATGATTTCCTACATGAATAATTGTAGATAAATGAAAAAGAGAAATTTCCATTTTAATGAGTATTTAAAGTGCATGAAATCTATGCAGGAAGTAAAGTGGGTATAATGTTTAATTGTATGAAAATGAGGTTTTACATGAATTATGGTGTAAAGATTAATAATGGAAGTTAAAGGGTTTGAATATGTGAAAAATAGCAAGTGGGCAAAATCTCATTAAATAAAGTGTGTATTTCAAATCTATAGAAAATGGGGCTTTAATGTGTAAAAGGGTTTTATTTTATATATTAAAGGTAATAAAGTGGCAAGTGCGAAAGTTGGGTAGAGGTATCACATTAAACAAGTGTTTAAATGGCTCAATGTGTTTTAACTATTAAGTCGAAAACTTAATAACCATTTTGGGAAAACGACACTTGTTAAGGTATTAAATTATAAAGATGGAAACAAAAATGGTAAATTGATAATTTACTTAGAGTATAACATTTTATGAAATAAAATGTTAATAAATATTTTACGCTAGTGAGGGTAAATTAAAGTGAAGTCCTAAAAGCATGAATGATTTTGATATAAAATCGACGTGTGTGTAAATAAAGGACTTAAAAGAGAAAGAAACTGTTTTGCCAAATGTTAATGGAAAAACGGACAGTTAAGTCCGGGCTTTTGGCTTCGGCCTGTAAATGATAAATAATGTGGATATGTGCAAAATGTTAAAACGCATAAAAAGTGGAACTCGGATGACATTGGGATAAAGCAAGAAGGTCCCAGTGCCCTTGGGTGAAAATCCCTAAAACACTGGTCAGAGCATATGGTGCGCATAGTCGGCGATGTTGAGCCTATTGAAGTATGTGGTATTTGGAAGACTCTGAAAAAGATAATGAAATATGGAACATGATAAGTAAAGTATTGTGCGGCGAAAGCATAAAGACAACCTAACTTGAACATAATAATAAGTGTTTCGGTTAATGTAATGTGGACAAGTAAATTGAGAATAATAATTTATGTCCATAAGAATAACAAACTGGTAAAATAAGGTGACTTATATAGTAATTAAGCTACCCAAGGAGGATTGAACTCATAATAACACAAGCGTGTG
This sequence comes from Sambucus nigra, assembly GCA_949130495.1. Taxonomy (NCBI): domain Eukaryota; kingdom Viridiplantae; phylum Streptophyta; class Magnoliopsida; order Dipsacales; family Adoxaceae; genus Sambucus; species Sambucus nigra. Next base: position 632,427,311 of record OX422207.1, on the reverse strand, counting down.
TGATATATAAGGCTTTCATGTTAAATAAACAATTCCAACACGATATGTGCGTGTGTTGAAAGAAAGTTTTAACTAGCGGTTAAGAAACTTTAGTGTGAGTCAATAATCTTTTTCAAAGGTTTAAGCGAGGGGTTTTTCTAAAAATTGCTAAATTGTTTAATCGTGTGCGTTAATGGGAAGAAATGCTAGTTTTAAGCATAACGATGCAAAATACCTATTTTGTAAGGACAACGAGATTAAATGGCATTATATAGCGTTTTTGCAGTGATACGGTTTAATGCTTTAAGATAAGTATTCTCGAAGGGTATATATATATATACGTATTTCAACATACATGTAGTTGTATAGAGTGAGTGCTCTTTTCTGCCATTCATTTCTACACTGCATTGTATATTTCGACTAGGCATAGGCTCACACTCTCTTTGTTATGACTGGTTGGGAGTGGTTTCATATTTTAAGAGTGTTATATAGTTAAGTATTCTCGTTTTTATTTGCGTTAGTAGCTCTGCATGCTTGGACTTCGGGGTGCTCCCATGGGTTCCTTACATAGTTTATTCTGGAACTGGAATCGCATGCTAAGCAAGTGAAATGGTAATATAACCAAACTGAATAGTAACATTATATAGGTTGTTTCATTTCACTTCACACCTAATGCTTGATTCAGACCGGGTTGACTATTGGTAACCAATAAATCTGGGTCGAAAAGTTACAAATGGTATCTGAGCTCTAGGTTCAAAGTTCCTTTCGCGAGTGACGTGGTGAGGTCGGTAGTGGATCTTTCAACGTTGACGTTCGTTTGGGTCAGTTATGCTAGTTTGGCGACGGTTTTAGTTCGTTTCCTCGACGATGAAGTCAAAGAGGTTAGAAAGATTAGTAAGTTAATGCCAAGTGGCATACGGTCAAGTCATTCGTTATAAATCTCTTATGCGCTTCTAATTAGATATTCTAGTAAATTACGGGTGTCCATGCAAGATAATAATCATGACACCGTGTTTCTTAGTGTGAGATGTTTGTGTTCCAGCCTTTGGTGACATAGAGTATTTAGAGATATTGATAGAATGAGATGACGCCCATTGGGAAGGTGGCACAAATTTGTGTATAAACAACTGAAGAGATTGATAGTTATAATTTCATGACTGAATAATGATGAATTTTGATTTCAAGTTGCATAAGATCCCTAGGTACACCACTTGGGGTGGTCAGTGTTATGATGTGAGTAGGAGTATTAGATCCTTGGGGTAATACAGTGATGTGAGGTAAGCATGTGAAATTGTGTGGGTTAACAATTAGAGTGTTACATACATTCAGTCTTGGTTAAATAGGGTGATATCCTTAGGGGTGAGCACCTTAGCATTTGTTGGTTGCCAATGAATGTATCTTATGAGCCGTGGTTAGGGTTACGAGCCATTTATGACATGTGGTCGCGTAAGTGAAAATGATGAGTTGTATTGATAAGGGAGTGGACCTTAGGCATTATTCTTTCAATAATGCAACGTTTGATGAATAAAATCTTTAGTGACACTGGTAGGGTATACCAAGGAATGTACAAATTATACGTAGTAGTAGGAGTAGCAGTAGCAGTAGCAGTAGTAGTAGCAGTAGCAGTAGCAGTAGCAGTAGCAGTAGCAGTAGCAGTAGCAGTAGCAGTAGCAGCAGCAGTAGTAGTAGTAGTAGTAGTAGTAGTAGTAGTAGTAGTAGTAGTGTTAATTGCAACTTAGTAGGGAAAACCTATGAATTTTCCATTTAAATTAAATGGCAGAAGAGTGTGCTTATAAGTATTAATCCCATGAGAGCATGTATTAGGTATCTTGTTTGTGGTCTTGGATTTAGTATATCTTGATTTATGTACCTCGACTATAATGTTAGTTAAGATAGTCGTGATGATTTGAGGTAATCTAGGAGTGAACCTAAATATTTTTGGTGATTTTGTGTTAAGTCCTAGCGTTGTGATATTTAAAATAGGACCTCTTGTAGCGCCACTAGGGTGAGCCTCCTTTGGGAAATACCCCACGTCCTGTGTCCTAACAAAACTCAGGCAATATTAAATTGTAGTTTGACAATTATAGTGTGGTATTGGGAGATAAGATCCCTTGTGACATTCGCAGGTATGAGACTTGGTGTTTATCTGCAGTAGCCGACGTCCCATATCCTACCAAAGTATTAAGTTGTGTTAATTGGTAGATTAGCACATAGTATGATGATAATTTATTGGTTGTGGTTGAACACTCATGGTGAAATAAATGATGTAGCCTAGCGAGGTTAAATTTGGGTTAGTAATACGGATGGACATATGAAACTGTATTGAAACTCCATGGAGATGTATACTAAGGTTTATCTATTGAGATGTTAATGCGAGCAGTAGACATTTCTAGTAATAGTGAAATTGAGGTTATATACCATGCATTATAATAACAATAATGACACTCCTCGAACCTTTGGGAATCATTATTGCATCAAAGTTTATGTGGTGATATACATTTAGCATTGGTATATTCAAGGTTGTGTAACATGGGTCACGATATGACTTGTGGTTTCTCGTGATAGATGTGTAGATTATTTAGAGATATGGATGAGTTCGATATCATCACTCGTAAAGTATTTGGGAGTCATTGTTGTATTGGAGTTTACATAGTAATGGTAAATTATTAACGACTATAGTATGTTTAGGTCATGTTGATTTTTTAGAGTACTTGGAGTTAGTGCCACGACTTTTGTTTATAAGCATGTGTCGGGAAATGACCTTTGAGGATAATATCGAAAATAGGTTGATAAGTGCTAGATTGTGTACTTAGGAGACTAAGAACACGATTATGTTCTTCATGGTTGTAGAGATAATCGTCGAAATGGAGTGTTGGAATTGAATATGACACTTGTATGTGCTACCTGTATGGTTAGTATAGCCGTAGTGAGGGAAATCAGTAGGGCTTAGGCATGGGTAATGCTTGAAGGTTTGAGATACTGTCAGGATGGTCGTGATTTGGGACCATATAGGGCATTGCTAAGAGTCCTATCAGTGTTATGTAGGTTAAATTTGATAAACTACGTGGGCCTTGGGTTTCGTTTGATGAGAGTGATCTCGAAAACTGAAGTTAGCTGACGCGTTATGAAATTTTGGAGGCCTAAGCATGATGGATCATTAATTGATGGGGAGTGACAAGCGAAGTGACTCTGCCTTGATTTAGGATAGTTATGAATACCAATAATGGAACAATTAGCATTAGTCCTAAGGAGGGAAGCCAGTCGTTCAGACTCTCGAAGGAATTAGCTTTATTTTCCATTCGTCCGACAAGGATGGATGATTCAGGGTTAGAACTCATCATGGTTAATGGGCCAAGCCAGGATATGTCGAAAGGCTATGACTTTAGCCGATATCAGTAAGAGTTATAGACTTCAAGGGTACCTTGTGGGTTTGTACGTCGTGTGGCACGAGTCATTGTTAGAATTGGATTGTTTCCCTTTCTGCGTGAAAGTCGCCTAGTTCGTTGTGAGCCTTGTGTCTTATTTTATCTCGATAATAGGAAATCATTAATTAGTGGTGATCCGAGTATGGTTATGCATAAGCTCAGTAGTTTCGTGTGTTAGGCCAGTTGTGGTTGATGCATCACGGTATATGAGTGCACTTTTCTTCGGAAGCACCTTTATCATACACTAGTTTGTGTGTACGCGGGGTTTCACGCTGTTGCATATAGTTTGCATGAGTTATTTAATTTCTTGATGTTGACTTGTTTCGTCAGTTAATCGGTATGGCTAGTTAAAAGTTGGTCGTGTGTCCCGAGGTCCTGATTTGTGATAACTTGACTTTTGTGTGTAGTCGTTGTTTGAAGCCAAGTTAATCAAAATCCTCAAATACCTACAAAATATGACAACCTAAAGTGTAAAGGTAAGTAAGGGTATCGATCCACATCGAGGGGGTAAAGCGAGGGGAAAACAATTGTAAATTCACTTTAATTTTCTTTTTTGGGATTTTTACTTTTTCTAATTTTTTTAGCTTTTTCAATATTTAAATAATTTTTGTGATAGATGGTGAAATAACACTAAACTAAATCAAAGATGTAAATAAAAGTAAGCAAAGATACTAAGTAAATCTACCTAAATAAAAATCTAAAATATGAGATGGGTGAGGAAATAAAAGTGAGGACTAACAAGGGATATGATGACACCATATATTCTAATTAATTAAAATTAATTAATTCATTAAAATTAATTATCCCAAGTTAGTATCAAAATCACAATTCAACTCTCGTTGCAAATGTAATTTTAATAATAACATTTTAGAAAATTAATTTTAACACTCCCACAACTCTTGAATTATAGATCCAACCATCATCTAACAAATCACCCGCTATGATCAATTGATTAAACTAGTTAAAATCATAAAAGTAAGTCTAGAGCTGAAATTAAAGGATTAATACCACACTTTCCCCTATCTCTAGTTCGAATCTAAAATGGGTATTATAACTAGAATTTCAATTTTCTCTCGAAAATCATTTACCCTCTCTCGAGGCGTAAATTAAAATGTAAGAGTGCAAAATTAATCATCAAAGGGACATTTAATTTAAATTAATTAACTAAATAATGATTAACATCAAATAATGGGTCACCCCACCCCTTGAAAGGGGTTTTAGCCTAACATGATATTTACATGATGAACAAATAATCAAAGGCTAATAAAATGAAATATAAGAGAAAAGAACAATCAAACCCAATCTCTTGAAGTGAAATAGAACTCTAATTTCTTTGAAATCAAGCAACATCCATCCAATATGAGCATCCAACAATAATCAATTCAATGTAAGACTCAATTGAATTACTCACAATTTATCCTCACAAATCTCTAAAAGTAAAAATAAAAACTATTTACAAAATATTTGCCTAATTTATTTTCTACTCTAACCTGTCTCTCTAACTCTCTCTAGAATTATCTCTACAAAATTATAATCCTCCCAAAATGGACTTCATCTTCTTTAAATAGTAGGCATGGAGCTAAAGGTAAATTGGGTATGGATAAAATAGGGGTGATAATGGGGTGTGTGCACATGAGGTTTGAGAGGTGTGAGGTCACAAAAATTTGATTTGGGTGAGGGAAATTTTGGGATTAAAGAAGGTGCATGTGGGAAGTGGTGTTGGGGGCATTAAAGGAAATTGGGGACAAAAAGGGGTAAGAGGCATGTTATTAAACATGTGGGAATTGTTTGACTTGGTCTTGGAAATTGGCAGGTACGATTTTGGCTTGGGACAAATGGAGAAATGAGTTTTGCTGCGGGATTGAGGGAGGTCTTAATGGATTGAGTTATGAGGTTTAATAGCGGGCTCGGGTTAGTTCTATGGTCCGACGCTGCTTTAGTTTTGGGACGGGGGAATCCAAGGTGGGGGGTTCCGGGTTATGTCGGCTTTAGGTTGAGTGTTGGGGCTTTAAAATCGGGTTAGGATGGCGTTTGGGCTTGCGCCGGGTTGGAAAGGGTTTGGGGTTTAGTATGTCGCAGGTTTGGGCAAGAGGTGCTGCTGTAACTAAGGTTTGATGGATCCGATTATTTGGGTCAAATGGGTATGGGGAATGGATTTGAGGAAGGGGTTAATTTGTGTTGTTGGTTAATGTGGTGGTGGATGAGAGGAGAGAGAAGTGTTGTTGGAGGTGTGTTAATGGAGGGTAGGAGAGAGAAATGGGTGGTGGGTTAAAGGTTGAAAAAGGTGAATAGTAAAATGGGTATTGTTTGTATGTGGGTGAGTCTAGGGTAAATAGGATGAGGGTGAAGGAGTGTTAGTTAGGTGTGTTTGTGGTGTAGGAAATTAAGGTGTGAGTGGGTTTATGTGTGTGTTTAATTTGTATAAAAGTAATTAACTAAAAAAACTAAAACTAAAATCTACTAAAAAAAAATCCTAATCTATAAATAAAAGACACAAATTAAAAAAAAATAAAAATAAAAATAAAAATCTATTAAAACTAAAACTAAAATCCTAAAAAATGTAAAATCAAAGAAAAATAAAAATAAATGAAATCCTAAAAAAACTAATCCTAATAAAAAAATAAATAAAGATAACTAAAAACTAGAAACTAGTAAAAAATAAAAATAAAATTATACTAAATAAAAAGAAATAGAAAATAAATTCTAAATAAATTTAAAATAAAAACTAAAAATAAAACGACTTAAAATAAAAATCTAAGAAAACACTAAAAAGCACAAACTAAACACACATGGGATTCGAGGTAGGTTTAGGTTCGGTTTGGGGTAGGCTAGGGTTATGGGATTGGTGAATTAGCTCCATTCTTGATACAATTTGCCTCGAAATAACGCTTTTGACACCACAACTGCAATCAAGCCTTCATAGTATACAATTAAGCATATAAGACCCAATTTTCTGAGAATTAGCAACTAAAATACGTCTATTCGGGGTATAAAATGTACACTTTTGTATGCTTATCACACCACCCCCAAACAGAGCGCTGCTAGCCCTCGAGAAATAAGATAGAGAAAAGGAGAAAGATAACCAAAAGTGTACCACTTTCTCAGGCACTTGCGATTGCACTTAGCAAGTGCAACAAGCCTTTAAACCTATAAGTTGCCCTACAGGGCGAGTTGTGTCTCGTGAGGGTTTGCAGGGAATATACTCATAAAATTCTTTATTTAAAAAGACTTATTAAAAGGCAGTCAATATCTTATTAGACGTAAAATAATCGCACAATCCATCATGAGATAAATGTTTTCAGAAATACAAGCTAGAATGTATAAAAAGTCAGCTAAGTAAATACTCAAGGCACATTCTTCCTAGAACTCAACGTGTGTAGTGTGAATGAGTCCAAACGGGTCGATTATCATCAGAGTAATTCCTAGATTGCCTTTCCGAAATCATCGCTTCAACTTTAAAATCTCACTAGATATAACTCTCTCAAACAAACTCTCGATATTAGGGTAAGTGTATCGCTCTTGTGTGTGAGTAGGTGAGTAAATGTAAGCAAGGTCAAACTCTCACACACACATTAGAAAGAACGCACATTAAGAAAGAAAATGATCTCATGAAAAAAATGTTAATCACTATAGTGAGAACGTCGAGTTATTCACCACGTTTACTTTCGTTTGCTCGAACACCTAGGGGAGAATATGGATGATAATGGGTGGCGGGGAAATGAAATGGGAAGGATGGGATGATATGAGGGAGAATGGGATATTGATATGAATGATGAATGATGGATGTGTGATGGATATGTATGTGAGAAGAGCGTATACACTTTAGGCTCAAATATATTTATTACATAAAAACTAACTACTAACTACAACTCTCTATTTTTCTTCTTTTTTATTTTTTCTCTCTTTTTCCTTTTTTTTTCAAAATTTTTTTTTGCTTCTTTTTTTGATTTCTTTTTTTTTCCCTTTTATACTCTCAACATGGAAAAATTTCACATATGAAAGCCACTCTTTTTCTCAAAAATGATGGATGATATAAGAATGGAGTGGGGAATTTTTATGGATGATGAGGGGAATAAATGGGAATATGGGTGAAGTGAATGGTAAATGGTAGGTGTATGGATGAAAATTTGGTGATCGGAACAAATTTCAAGACACGCTTTTCTTAAAACTCGAAAGTGATGTCGTTCTTAGTGATCAAAGCCAAAAATTTTAATAAAAAATAATGAGATCATACAACGATTTAAAGTGCGAACCCAAAGGAAGTTGAATCAACTTGTGACTCGGAGATTGCGTAAATCTCTCTGAAAGGTGAAAGTCACGAATCTCTCAAGCTAAAGTATCTACTAGTGATCCTTAAGGTTCTCTTGGAATTGTAATACTCTTCAAATCTAAACCGTATTGACGTGATATGTGCGCAATTTTTGTTGAGTCTAGAAATTCATAGTGAAAAATGCCTTAATACGTATTACATAAGCGATTTATAAAAAGATAAATCCTTTAGCTCGATTCCTAGACTTAAGAAGATGGATGATAGAAAATTTACATGAATGAGTGAGATGAAAGAAACTGCACGAAAATTTTAAAAATCGGGTTTTGAAATCAAAAAATTTCAAAAGAGGTACGATTTTGATAAAATTCCCCACCCCCAAACAAAAAGGAACATTATCCTCGATGTTAAATAAAATGATTTTTAAAATTGAGAGCATAAGGGAGGAAAGATATTACCATAATCAACCACTAATGAAGTGGACAGATGTAGCGAAGAAGAAACCTGAATGAGTGATAAGAAAAAAAATGTGTACAAGTCTATAAACCGTGATAGAGCATTGGGTGATGTGAAATACCACCGCCAAACAGGATGAGACTAGTACAAGAAACAACGAGTTGCATCCCAGTAGTGATAAGTTTAACGTCTTCAGCCAGACCGATGGAATCTCATCCTAAAGATAAGATCAAGAAAAGCGCAGGGCAGCAGAAAACTAGGGTGATGAGAATCACCCCCAAACAAGACTGAAACATCAGTCTTGTTGGATAAAGTTTAAAAGGGTCAATGCACTTGTATAGCAAAGTGAATCACACGATGCAAGCATCGTTGGACCATGGGTGGGTGGGTATTAGGATAAAAGTGAGAAAGGCATCGGTGAATAAGCAACGATCACGGGCCTTATCGGAAGGTGAGGGTAACGAGGTCCCTATAAGAGTGGTGCTCAAGTTGGTGAGGAATGCGGAAGGGTGTAGAAAGTGGAATGGGGTGGGGCTCATAGAAATCACACGACCGTTCTATGAATGGGCGATGATAATGGTCGTGCCGTGACACACCAAGGAGCTATCGATGTGAAAAATCAACACCATAAGAGAGTGGAGGACATAGAGTAACAATATCGGTGTCATGGAAGTGGAGAGTAGCACCACAAATACGCTCATGAATAGTGGATATTGGTTTCAGGTGAGGATCTAAAAATGTATATGGAAACAAGAAAGGTGTAAAATCAAGATCCAAACCAGGTGGTGGGATGAAAGGGATAATGGGTGGGTCGGGTGGGATAAATGGTGGAGGAAGATGATCCAACTCAAGTGTAGGGGCCACACACTCATCAGGAGGAGTAAAGGAATACTCACACGGGAGTGTGGTATTTAAGGATTGAGTGGTTAACATCTCCACAAGAATATCGTCGGTTAATATTATGGGTGGGTAACACGAGGCATTAAGATCGGAGATAGAGAAATCACTAAAAGTATTACGGTCAAAGCGAGCCATGCATGATGGGACATCATCTATAGTCGAGTATGTAGGAACTATCTCGGATTCTATCTTGAGAAAATGGTGAGTACTCATAGCCGGAGCTAACCTAAAAGATATGGGCATGTCAGAGACATAAGCAATTGGGGCATAAGGTAAAAGCTCGGGCGTATTTTTGGATATCACGGGAGTGGAAAGGTGAACTTCAAGGTGGGGTTCTTTTGGATGTGGTAGGATTTGATCAGGCAATCTTTGGATAAATCAACTCAATTATCAATTTGAGGCCTGGACCATGGAATGGTCTCAACGTCGAGATTCTCGGGAGGATAGGATTGGTCACACTCAAAATCAGTGGCATAAAACGACACATCATCACTCCACATGGGGGCAATAACGGGTTGACTTGGGATGAAATATGACTCTCTCTCACACTCAATTTCATTTAATTTGTGTCCAAGCCATTGGAGGGCTTCATTTTGAATTTGAGTGGCTTGCTCTTGCTCGACTATGATCTTTTGCAAGAGGTTTTCGAGAGCGGAGGTGGATGATGGTGGTGAATCGATGGTGGGTGGCAGCGGTTGTTGAGGTGGACACAACTCACTATTATCATGACTATATGGATAACACTCAAAGGAAGTGTGGGGAACGGGGTCAAGTGTGTCATACACGAGAGAAGAATCTCCGTGAGAGACAAAAGGCTGATAATCATGGGGTGCGTAGTGAGGGGACTGATCGGGATTAGGTGCACAATGTTGCCATGACAACTGTTGGAACGAGTGAGGATACACAATATCGGGTTGGGATTCGTATTGTGTGGAATGGTGATCAGGCCTCCACTAATAGCTAGGGTACTCACACAACTTGAAATTGGATATATCGTGACAATGGGCTGAGATGGATTCTGGAACAGTGTCATATGGATACACATGTTCCATGATGGGTTTAGATCGATATGAAAAGTATGGACACTCATGGGACATGTGATCGGCATAAGAACAATGGGTGCACAACAAAGTATCCAACACGTCGAAACTTAACACTGAGGGTGATGGACTAGGAGGTGAATGCATAGATGGTGCAAGAATATCAACGATACTCGTGAGAGATCTGAGACCACTAAGTATATCATAAAGAGACATCTCGTGATCAATCTCACACATGTCGCGTGATAAAGAAAAATGACTAAAGTAGTCCCGTAAGGGACGTTCTTCGGCTATTTGGAGAAAAATATATTTTTAAAATTTTTAAAATTTTTTCAAATGAAAATAAAATATTTTTGGATTTTTTTTTGGAAGAAAAGATGGGGAAAATATGGACTCTTGAATTTGGACGAACTCACTAAAATCGAATACCAAAAAATCAAATTGGACACATACAAGTCAAGGAAAATCCTAACTAGAACAAAGCCGATTTTTATCTTTAAATTTAGTGAAAGGGTAGTCATTTTAATTAAGTTTGCGGGCGATAAAAATCACGGAAAGGTTTGTGATCGCCTTTGCAAAAATGGCCTCCTATTGGGCTATCTAGTTGATGGATTTTAGTTTTAATGACGGCCAGGGTAGCACACAATTGGTAAGCGAGTGAGTCGGGTGATGAAATCCCTTCTCGTGAATGATCAGGTGTAGGTCTTAGTAATTTAATTAATCACACCATTCGATAATAAATGCGAGAATAAAATCACACAAGATCACATAATCACACAAAAAATTGACTCTCTAATAGGAGAGGCGCGAGGGTTTCAGAAATGTACCTCCCACAGTTTTTACGCCATGGTGTGCTGAAAAATTTGAATCGACCGGGGGGAGATTACACCAATCTCAGTCGCCCCCGGGAGTCCTACCGACCCAAGGTAGAGAGGCTTCTAAATCCTCGCCTTTGGACGCCCTCTATCCACCTTGTCTAGTTTCCCTATCACGCTTGTCTTCTTTTTATTACAAATTAAAATGAAATATAATGCTGTCACTAAGCACCGCAATACAAGCAAGGTAATAAAATCCCAATACAAGCCTTCTAATAAAATGCAAAAATGGTACTAAAAAGAAACAAAGTGCAAAAATAAATGAACCACAAAATGAAATCCTCTCCAAGTGCTTCACACTCCCAAGAACGGCAATGGCGCCATTTGATAGATAAAAAAAATTGATGTCTCTATTGTATTTTGTCGTTGTGCAATTTTTTTTCCATCGAAGTTCCCTTGAACCTACAAATAAACTCAAAATATGTATAGGGTTAAGTAAGGGAGTATCAATCCAACTATAAGGATGAAACACAAAATATGAGAAGACAAAAGTGTAAATTCATTTGCATGTTATTATTTTTTATGATTTTTGCTTTTTATACTTTTTAATGGATTTTTCAAGGGATTATTAATTAACTAACTATATTCTAATTTTTAAAGTACTAAATAAGATGTAAAAGCTAATAAAAAATAAAGTAAACAAAATTGTGCTATTAAGTAAACTAACTAAATTGTGCTAATAAGTAAACATCCTCACCCGAATTGTTTTAATGTTGAAAAATCTATAAAAAAATAGAAAAAGTAAAAATTCCAAAAAGAAAATAAAAGTGAATTATAATTGTTTTCCCCTCGCCTTACCCCTTGATGTGGATTGATACCCTTACTTACCTCTACACTTAGTTTGTTATATTTTATAGGTATTTGAGGATTTTGATTAACTTGGCTTCAAACGATGAAAAACACCGAAAAGCCAAGTCTATCAATTTGAGAATATTCGGAGTCTCATGACTTGATGTAACATTAGGTACTAGCATTACACTCGGTTGAGAGTTGTACGAATTGAGGATGTGATAAATTAGGTATAATTATGTTATAACACTTGGTATGACACTAGGTTAACACAGGGATTTCATAAGGAATTTCAGTCGGCAGGCCTATATGAGTACGTGATTATCTTAGAAATCATTTACATGTGTGATGAAAATTGTCGAGTTTGTATCAACCTAAGCTATGCGTGATGCAGACTTGTTCGAGGAAACGTAGGGTGTGAATCCGAATGTAGATACAATCCTTGATGATGAGTTCCATTGGTAATAGTGTCATATTTGGTGAGTGTCGATCATCTTGAGGTTTTTTCTAGATAGATGTATTAGGCATGCTTAATAATTAACAACAAAACCTTAAAGTTCGTCATGATCTGGTCAATGATAAAGATCGTAAAAATGAAGTTTGGGACTTAGACTATAGTGTTAGGAATGCCCTAGAGATGAAAACAAGTTGCTAGTTAAGCCAAGTTCTAAGTTTTAATAAGCCAGGAATTTTAGGGACAAAATTCCCCAAGGAGGGATGTTTGTAATACCCTGTCCTAACAATCCAATTAAATTTTACATAGATTATGAAGTTGATAAGGAATTAATAAAAAGTGTTGAAGAATTTTGGGAAAAATTGGAGAGCCATAAAGAGAATTAGTATTTAAGAAACTTCTACCCTTTTGTTTGATTTAATGTGGTGCCCTTGTATGATTTTTGGAAGTTGTTGGGTCAATCTATGAAATTTAGAAACTCAATCATTCTAACGACATCTGCTGTTGTCCGAACGACTGACCCTTATTGTTCGAAAGACGAAGGTGGTCGTTCGAATGACGTTGACGAGAACCAGATCCGCCATTTTTGTTGTCTTAGTGGTAACCTTAGGATCTTATGTTTAGTCGATTGGTGGGCTAACTAATTCCTAATATGGGAAGGTTTTTGGGGTGATAAGGTTTCCTCAATTGGAAAGAATTCATTAGTTGGCTTATAAGAATAAAACCGTGTGGGTTATGATATAAAAGACTTAAGTACATTTTTAAACACTCTCTCCCTCTCTCTAAACTCATAGCCCTTTCCCATTTTGGTTCATTGCCTCCTGGCAGTTTAGAGTTTCAACCGTACACTCAAACCATTAAACACTTATTTCCCCATTATAGATGTATGGCTGCGTAGAATAGAAGTTGTTTGTTGGGAGTTTTTTATGGGTATTTGAGGAGGGTGTTCTTAGGAGAAGAAGAAGATGGGTTTGTTGGATATTTTTGGAGTATTTTGGAGCTTCCATTGGAGGTCGTACAATGGAGCTTTTTGTGACCTCCTTTAGGGCCACCTTTGCAGGTGGGGGAGTCAGCCATCTTCACCACCACCACTACCATCTTTAAAGACTTTTCAGGTGGGATTACTAGCCTTGATTGGGTTTACATAGATATACAATTTCAACTAGTTTATTACATACATTAGGCTTAATATATGTAGCATATTTGTTGGTTTACATTTCATGGGATTAACTAGTTGTCTTTTATGTTCTTGTGTATAAATGGGTTCCAAATGATGATTTCAAACAGGTTTTATAAATAAAGAGAAATTTTAGAATATTAAGTCAAACATATTGGTTGTAAAATGTGTAAACTAAAGGTTATATGGCATCAATGAAGTTATTAATTACACCCTTAATGTTTATATGAAAAAGGGACAATTGAAGGAAGGTTTAAATGACTTTTAAAAGTGTTTAAAATTTCAGAATATATAACTTCAACATTTTGGATAATAAAATGTGTTATATTGATGTTTTAAAGGAAAATAATGTGATTTTATGAAGTAAAATTGAATTAGGCTTGTTTAGGCCATTTTATGAGATTAAAGGATGATTTCCTACATGAATAAATGAAGATAAATGAAAAGGATAAATTTTCACTTCAATGAGTATTTAAAGTGCATGAAATATATGTAGGAAGTAAAGTGGGTATAATGTTTAATTGTATGAAAGTGAGGTTTTACATGAATTGTGTTGTAAAGGTTAATGATGGAAGTTAAAGAGTTTAAATATGTGAATAGTATCAAGTCGGTGTTAAGTTGCAAAATCTCATTAAATAAAGTGTGTATTTCAAATATATAGTAAATGGGGATTTAATGTGTAAAAGGGTGTTATTATATATATTAATGGTAATAAAGTGGCAAGTAAAAAAGTTGGGTAACGATGTCACATTAAACAAGTGTTTAAATGGCTCAATATCTTCTAACTATTAAGTCTAAAACTTAATAACCGTTTTGGGAAAACGACACTTGTTAAGGTATTAAATTGCAAAGTTGGCAACAAAAAGGGGAAATGTATAATTTACTTAAAGTATAACAATGTTAATAAATATTTTACGCTAGTGCGGGCAAAATAAAGTTAAGTCTTAAAAGTTTGAGTGATATAAAATCGACCTGCGTGTGAATAAAGAACTTGAAAGAGAAAGAAACAGTTTTCCTAGTGTTAATGGAAAAACGGACGGTTAAGTCTGACCTTTTGGCTTCGGCTTGTAAATGAGAAATAATGTGGGCATGCTCTAAATCTTAACACACATAAAAAGGGGAACTCAGATGACACCGGGATAAATCAAGAAGGGGCCGGAGCCCTTAGTTGAAAAGCCCTAAAACACAGGTCATAGCATATGGTGCGCATAGCCGGTGGTGTAGAGCTCATTGAAGTATGCAGTATTTGGACGACTCTGAAAAACAAAATGAAATGTGGAACATGTCAAGTAAAGAATTATGCAATGTATGCAGAAAGACAACCTAACTTGAACGTAATAATAAGTGTTTTGGTTGATGTAATGTGGACAAGTAAATTGAGAATAATAATTAATGTCAATAAGAATAACGAACTGGTTAAATAAGATGACTTATTGAGTAATTAAGCTACCTAAGGAGGATTGAACTCAAAATAACACAGGCGTGTGTGATATATAAGGCTTTCATGTTAAATAAAAAATACTAACACGATATGTGCGTTTATTCAAAGAAAGTCTTAAGTAGCGGCTAAGCAACTTTGGTGCAAGTCAAAAAGTGTTTTCAAAGGTGTAAGTGAGGGTTTTTTCTAAAAATTGCTAAATTTTTTAAGCGTGTGCGTTAATGGGAATAAATGCTAGTTTTAAGCGTAAAGATGAAAAATACCTATTTTGTAAGAACAAGGAGAATAAATGGTACTGTATAATGTTTTTGAAGTGAAACGATTTAATGCATTAGGACAAGTATTCTCTCTCTCTCTCTCTCTCTCTATATATATATATATATATATATATATATATATATATATATAGTGTATACTCTTTTCTACCGTTCATTTCTACACTACATTGTATTTTTTCAACGGGGCATAGGCTAACACCCTCAATTTGTTAAGGAAGGTTGGGAGCAATTTCGTATTTTGAGAGAGTTATGCAGGTAAGTATTCTTGTTTTTATTTACTTTAGTAGCTCCGCATACTTGAACTTCGGGGAGCTCCCCCATGTGTCCCTCGCATAGTTTTTTCTGGAACTGGAATCGCATGCTAAGAAAATAAAATGGTAATTAAAATAAAACTGACTAGTAACATTATATAGGTTATTTCATTTCACTTCACACCTAAAGCTTGATTCAGACCGGGTTGACTACGGGTAACCCATAAATTCAGGTCTAGGCATTACAATACCCTTTATGGGATAAAACTATACCATACCGAGATTTAATACTGCTATGTGTGGTCCCGAACTAGAAAAGGTCTTATGTATTTAAAAATGAGGAAAGCTGAGAGGGTTCTGGGTTGGATCTTCCGCATTCCCATAAGGATTGCTGGGAACACGATTTCATTGCTAGAAGTTGGCAACGTCCTCCTACTGGTGTGGGCGAAAGGAAATAGGGCCCCGTAATTTTTGCCTATGGAGAGGCCCAAATAGGTCGCTTCTTTTTTTTTGTTCTTGACTACGCATTTCCCGCTTTTTTTACCTTTATCCTCTTAGCTAATGTTATTATCCATTTGTTCTTATAATTTGTGCCAAAAAGATGGAGCCTGGTATAAGTGAGATTAATGACAATGAACTTCTGATGGCCTGGAACATAGAGGAAAGTCTATCAGAAGGAGAGCACTCGAGATCAGTGGCCTACCTGTTGGAATACAAAAATACAACTACTAGTTTTATTTCTCGTCGGGTCGATAAGGTTCTAATATTAAAGCCTCCTCAGGTTGGACCTTCTGACCCCATTGTGATAGAAAAGGAGAAAAGGGAAGAAGAAGAAGAAGAAGAAGAGGAAATGGCTCCCTTGATATAGAGAAGGAAGTTAAGGCTCCCTTAATGTTGATGATCGGGTCATCGTGTTTGATTGACGTAAGTCTTAAAAAATGTCTGATACTGGATCCCTGAGAACTAGTGATTCTATCCCGTCGAAAAAGAGAAAAATATAAGGAGAAAGATAATAAGAGAGAGGAAAAAAAGAGGAAGAGAGAGAGAGAGAGAGAGAGAGAGAGAGAGAAGGAGAAAGAAGAGGAGGGGATAAAAGAGGATGAGAGGAGAGGAGGGGGGCAAAAGGAAGTTAGCCATAAAGGCCTCTTAATATCCTCCTCTTATTGCAGATGTTGGGGGGCTATCATGGGTGATGCCCCTTTTTTTTCCCGAAACTACTAAAGAGGGCGATGCTCAATGCTGACCATGAGTGTTCCTCGAGATCGGGATCCTCTCAGCTTTCCCTCAAAACTGCTCAGGAGATAGCCCTGGTAACTCTTCTGCATTATTTATGTCTTTTCTCTTTCCCAACCTCTGTATTGACTTATCTCTCTTTCCCTTGTGGGCAGTTATTGTCTGATTTTACAACCCTTTTAGACTACCATTCCAGTAAGTCCAAAAATGAAAAAGAGCTGAAAGACGCTCTTGAATTTGAGAAGAAATCCTTTTTCGAAGCTCGTCGGGTGTGGGAGCCAGAGAAAGAGAGAATTTGACTAAGGCTTACGATGAGCTTAGGGAATCTCACAAAGTAATGGTTACTGATAAGGCCCAGCTGGTTGAGGCCAGTGAAATTTTATCAAGAAAGGTTGCTAAGTTATAGGGTGATCTTATCCAAGAGAAAGATATAAGCTATCATGAATCTTTCAATAAGGCTTATGATGATGCCGAGTAATAGCTATCCTGTGAATGAAAGGTGGCCTTCAAGAAAGGTTGGATCAGGCCTTGAAGGTTATTGGGACCCCAGCTGAATTTGAGATTTTTGTCCACCACTCCCCTAATCCTGACCCTTTCGGGGGTGATGAAGAGGGTGATGATCAACTTTTTGATCATACTGAGATCATCCCTAGTGTTGATGATGATGATGCTGGCAGAGATCAGCTCATCATTGATAAGGGAAAATCTATTGTCGAGGACAATCAGGTAAAGGCCCAAGGCTCATACACTAGGATTTTTTTCTTTTTTCCTTAAACGATTTCTTCTTTTGAAAAGTTTGTAATCATCTTCTAAAAACATGTTGTATTAGCCCTTGGCCTCCTCCCTTTATATCAATGAAGATGAAGTCTTTCTTTTTTGTGTATGCATTTATTCAATTTTCATATTGATGATGCTAAGATTCAGCACCACCAGATAAGTGATGATGAGCTCAAGCAGTAATAACAATGGCAGTAATAGAGTTATGTATGTGTATAGAAGGGGATGAGTATAAGTGGAATGAAGATAATGACGTATAGTGGTTCAGCCAATTAGGCTTACATCCACTATGAGTGTGTGATCCACTAAATATGGGTACTAATGGCCTTGGATACAATGCACATAAGCTCACTATCTCTTTACTGTGTGTATAAGCAGAGTTTTAGATAGGGTTACAATTATCGATCCCTTTGCAAGGTTGAAGATGACCAGTATATATAGGGCTTGGTGGGTGTAGTGTGCCCCCCAAGCATGCATGGTGAATGTGAATGATGATCTATCCAATCCCTTGCTGACACCTGGATGGGCCACTTGCAATTAATGATGACATAATATTCCCTCACGTGAGGGGATGATATTGTTATAACGGTTTATTCCACAAGCTATATGAATCTCATGCGCATTGTTCCACGTATCTCCCATGTCACGCGTTATGATGATGTCACCCTCGGCCTAGGATGCCAAGTTGAGGCTAAAGTTGGTGCTAGCATCGGTCCCGGCTGGATGTGAGCCTTGTACTGTCGTCCGCTTATAGGGTCGTCCATCTCATGATAAGGGGTCATCCCCTTGAAGGGTCATCTGGTCCATGATGGGGGTTCGTCCCCTTGAAGGGTCGTCTGGGCCATGATGAGGGGTCGGCCCCCATCGACGGTCGTCTAGGCCATGATGAGGGGTCAGACCTCACCGAGGGTCATCTGGGTCATGATGAGGGGTCGGCCCCTTGAACGGTCATCTGATCTTGGCTGAGGGATCATCTTGGTCGATCTTTCCTATAACGGTACTGTGGTCATTGAACTCATCCTGGGCCTGAGCCCTCATTTCGATGGAGGACACCCTCGGCCTGGCCGAGGGTATATATGGGTATGTCAATCACCCCCAGCCCTTAGCCATCGACGTTTGTTGAGATGGCTAAGGGGTAATGTTGCCTTGGAATTCTCAAGTGCGTGGTTAGATAGATAAGTTACATCTGTCAAGTTTCATATTGTCAGGTGTCCATCATCGTTTTAGTTTCCCAGATGTGGCGCTGCACACTCAGCTTGGGACTTTGTGCCCTAGTGATTCCTCTCCTCGTGAGCGTAGTTTTGCCTTGATTATTGAGCCCACTAATAACAAGGTATTTAAAGGATTTTTGAAACATTTATTTTCTTCTTCTTCTTCTTTGCGCGCCAGATTTATCTCTCTAATTCCTTAGCATTCCCCAAACCGCCATTTCTGCAACTTCAGTGTCTCAGGCCTTGCTCAGTCGTCATATTCGTCTTCATCCTCAGGTAATTCTTCTGCCCTAGACCCCTCCAATAGCCTTCAATTTCTATTTGTTTCTTGCACTTGCATTTGGGTTTCTTTTCATTTTTTCTTGGTTGCTTTTGCTTTTCGGCGTGTAGACCCACATTGCAGTGGTGGTTATAGGGCAGCATTTAGATTTTAGGTTCCTCAGAGTTCATCCCCCATCTTTCAGTGGTGGTTTAGTGCCCCCTTGTGGCATTTCTAGGGCTTTCTTGCATTTTCGGCGTTCTTCTTCGGCAAACTATTTTCCTTTGTTCTTGGGTTTCATCAACAAAAAACCCTTTATTTCTTTGGTTTGATCCAGAAGTCAACTTGGTCAAATACCAAACCTATTTGTAGTTAGTTTGAACAAATTGTTCAAGTGTAGGGTCCTCCCCTTGATTCTTAGAATACTTTATGATTTAGCCAAGGAATTTCCAACCTCGAGGGAGAAATTGTTCGTTAAGATCAGATGCTTATAGGAGGAGTACAAGACAAGGCGAGGGGCCGACCCTAATTGGGTAGGACCCATCTTCCCCATTCCTTTAGCCATAATAATACCATCTGAGTCATGTGGGTCTTCCGGTCGTCCAGACGATAGTCAGACTTATAATGGAGAGATGAATGAGAGAGCATCATCACCAACAGGTGTTGGGCCTTCTGAAAGGAGAGAGACGTCTCCTATTAGCCCAAGTCGACAAGCCGAGGGCACAGTTCATTCTAAGGTTGTCCCTGTAACAGCTCTATCCCCTCTTGCCTTCTAGGTGGCCTTTCGAAATGGACCGCCGACAGGCATTGAGGCTGAGAGATCTGGGGACGAGGGGCATGAGGATGATAGTGAGGATCTAGATGCTGATCAGGTTGACACTTCTAGTGCCTCGGCTTATATCTCATCCGTTAGGGATCGTGACCTCTTGCTGTGGAGGCACACGTTTGGTATGAAGACCAATGTGACTTTGAGGGTCCCAAATGCAGATGAGAGAGTCTTCCAGGGGAATGAGGGGGAAGTTGTTGTTTATAAGCAGATGCTCAGGGTAGGTGTTAGTTTCCCTCTGCACCCTGCAATAGTTGACATACTATCTGCCCTTGGGGTTGATCCCTCTCAACTTCCTCCCAATTCTTAGAGAATCATCCTCGGTTATATATCCCTCTGGAAGAATACTTTCATTGACGAGCCCTCGACTGATATTTTTGTAGGTTGCTACAATATCACTTCCTCATCCAAGCAACCTCGGTATTTTCATCTAGGGGTGAGGAAATCTGATAAAAGACTCCTTCATGTGGCCCAAATTTGAAACCACGATTAGAAGAAGAGATTTTTCTTCATCTCTGGGGATTGGGAATTCACCGCCGAGGTAGAGCCTTTAGAAGACAGCCCGAGGGTTCTAAGGTCATGGTCCAACCCTTCAATGAGAGCACGGTCAGACCCCGAACTCAGCTTGGATGAGAGGGACATTATTGACTTCCTGAGGGAACAAGGGAAAGAGGGTGAACTTAACAAATATGAAGATTTGATGACCCCTCGCTTCCTCAAAGAAGCGGGTCTGAGGGTCGGCCCCCTGACAGAATTATGTGAGTAGATTTTTGCTCAATTTTTAATTTTCTTCGTGTTTCCTCTTTGCCACTGTATCTTTCTGATATATCGTCTACTTTTCAGGTCGTCCCTCAAATATATTTGTTCAACTCAGGGAGATGACTGCCCCAAGTTTACTATCTGTCTTGGGAAAGAAAATAGGAAAAGAGCCTCAGTAGGCTCAGAAGAAGATAAAGGCCGTGGGGCTGACATATATTGAGTCGACTGTCGATAGTCGTAAGAGGAAGGAGCTTGAAGTCCTTGGGGGATCTCGGCTTGACTCACGGACGAGGGCAATGGTGGAGGTGTCTCAAGCACACACTGAGGGGACCAGCTCCTCTTCCAGTATGGGCGCCTATTGGTCTCAGAATCTGACTTTCCTCAAAGTTGAACCCTCGTCCCTCATATCCAACTTGAGGGCGTCCAAAGCCTCAATGTTTTATGCACCCTCGATCGCAGATTATGAATTCTTATCAAAGATTCCCCCAGCCAAGGTCTATGATTATGGTATGCGCACTTTGGCTCAGGTACCTCTTTCGACTTTATTCTTTTTTATTTATCAACATTTCATAAACTGTTCCCTCGGCCTCTTTTAACATGTGTTTTTCTATGCAGTCTGACTGCGCTTTCACCTCGGCCACAAAGTGGATGGCTGAGAATCAACAAAAGTTTCACGAGGCCGAGAGGGCTATTCAGCATGAGGCCGATTTGAAGACCGAATTGGAGACCGCCCGAGCTGAGATGGAGAGTGCAAGGACTGAGCATGCAAGGGTCTTGGATGAGCTGATGAAGCAGCATGAGGCTGACCTGAAGGTGAAGGACACCCTTATCAAAGAAAAGGAAGAGGCCTTGACCAATTAGGGGGTCTAATTCAAGTCTGAACTTGATGAGGCAGTGAAGAAGGCCGAGGCAGATGCAGTGGAGGCTTACAAACTCTCAGATGAGTTTCAAGGCTTCGGTATTGAGTACTTGGAGAGGGGGATCAGGACAGCCTGTCGGTGGGTCGTCCTGAAGTTTGTTGATACTGTATCATTCGTCCGCCCCTCTCTGAAAGTAGTGGAGTTGGACAACCTACTTATTGCTGAGGCTCTGGCCCATGTGGAGTCTCAAGTGAACATTGAAGGCATCGGCACCTCCGAAGATCGGCCTGTCTTGGTCATTTAAGAGACTCCTCTAGTGGACGTTAAAGCCTTGCCAGCTGATATTGCCCAATAGGGTGGCTATCTGCAACTAATACCCTCTTCTTGTAAAAATATTTTTGTACTTTATTTTTGTTGGACAAGAATTTGTAACACTTGATTTTTAATATAATGTCTCTTCCTATATATTATGCTTTCTTTAGCTTATGATATTTGAATTAACCATCCTATGAACTCCCTCCTTGTCTTTCTTAAGAGTAAATGGGGGGTCGTCCCCACCATTCTCCCTCATCATAGATGAGGGTGGTTACCACCAAATTAATGATGTTTTTAATTATTTCAAGTCCCCCCTCGTCTTTCTTAAGGGTGAATGGGGGGTTGTCCCCACCATTCACCCTCATCATAGTCGAGGGTGGTTACCACCAAGTTAATGATGTTTTCAATTATTTCAAGTCCCCCCTCGTCTTTCTTGAGGGTGAGTGGGGGGTCGTCCCCACCATTCACCCTCATCTTAGCTGAGGGTGGTTACCACCAAGTTAATGATTTTTTCAATTATTTCAAGTCCTCCCTCATCTTTCTTGAGGGTGAGTGGGGGGTCGTCCCCACCATTCACCCTCACCATAGTCAAGGGTGGTTCAACGAGGATAACCCTAATCATACTAGAATTAACAAACACAAGATGAGTGGTCAATATGACATTATCATTAACATTCCAAGTGTTCTGTTGGAGCAAGACATTTATTACAACTGTGGTTCGATAGGATATTATAGTATTTATAGTATTTCTTCAAATGATCTGCATTCCAGGGGTTGGAAAAGGGTTCCCCCTCAAGTTTCTCTAGTGTGTAAGTTCCAGGGAAAACTTCATCAATGGCCATATATGGGCCATGCCAACTTGGGTGGAGCTTGTTAGGCTTTTTCCAAGTATTTTTTACGACTAGGTCCCCCACAGTGATTGGCCTTTACTTCACCCTCTAGTTGTAAAACCTGGCAGTCCTTTGCTGGTAGGCAACTTGCCTTATCTCAGTGTATTCCCTCCTTTCCTCGATCAAGTCTAAGTCAAGTCTACTTTATTCTATATTTATCTAGGGGTCATACATTTGGACTCTGCGAGTAGGAAACCAATCTCGGTGGGGATGACGGCTTTTGAGCCAAACGCCAGCATGAACGGGGTTTTTCCGGTAGCGTATAACTCCTCAACCCATCTTCATTTTGCCTACTCGAGTTTCTTCTTGATCCCGTCTAGGATTGTTCTATTTGTGACTTCAGTTTGCCCATTAGCCTGAGGTCGTCCTGGGGTAGAGAAGAACTGTTTTACCCCCGTTCTTTCACAGTATTTCTCCAGAGATACATTCTTGAATTGAGTCCCATTATTTGAAATGAGGGTGTTGGGTAGACCATATCTGCATATAATGTTTTTCCAGATGAAATGGAAGGTCTTCTGGTCGGTAATCATGACTGTCAGCTCCACTGCCACCCATTTTGAGAAATAGTCAATTACTACGATCAAGTATCGATAGTTATTGACGGCCCTAGGCAAGTGTCCTACTAGATCTATTCCCCACACTGTGAATAGCCATGAAGATGTGATGGAGGTAAGAGGCTGATGAGGTTGGTGAGGGATGGTGGCGAACCTTTGACATTTATCACACTTTTTTACGTATGTCGTGGCATCTTTCCCCTAGGTAGGCCACTATTATCCCTGGGTTACTATCCTCTTTGTTAAAGACCTTCCCCCAACGTGGCTTGAACATGACCCCTCGTGCACATCTTGCAATATGTGTGGGACCTCAAGCGGGTGCACAAATCTGATCAAGGGGAGTAAAAACCCCTTTTTGTACAAGGTGTCTCCGATGATAGTGAATTTTGCACCTATATATCTCAACTTCTTCCTTTCTTGCTTTGCCTCTGGCATCTCCCCCTCTTTAATGTACCTGACAAGGGGGTCAATCCACGAAGATTCCCTATCAATATTTAAGCAAGAGCCAAGTGTTCCCTCTGCCTCTTTAATCATTGCTTAAAGAAAAATTTCCACTCGAACTATCCTCCTGATATCTTTCCTAGTTATCGAGGCCAGCCTAGCAAGCGCATCGGCTCAGCCATTATCAAGCCTAGGTATCCTCTTCAATTTCACTTCTCGAATGTCTTCAATCGTGACTTCACTCTTTCAAAATATTTGGCTATTCTCTCATCCTTAGCCTCGTAGGCTCCTAGTATATGATTCACTACTAGTCTTGAATCACTATGGACAAAGATTTGGCCGACATTAAGAGACTTAACAAAGGAGAGGCCTGTTATCAGGGCCTCATATTCAGACTCATTCTTGGAGGCTTTGAAGTTGAACCTCTGGGCGTACTCGATGTAGGTGCCTTCGGGTACTGATACAATTAATCCAGCCCCACTTTTGCTCTCGCAAGAGGACCCGTCAACTAAGAGGTTCCATATAGGCTATTCCTCTGAGAAATTTCCCTCACTGAGGGATCCCTGTCTAAAGAGATATCTTCCCTCCTCGTTTTCGATATTTTTTTCTCTAGCGGTGCTTGTCTCTGCCTTATCCATGGATGGGTCAACAATTGTGCCTTGTCGGATATCTGTCTTCTCGAGGCTCTCATCCTCAGCCTCATCATCTTCCCAAGAAAATTCAACCATGAAATATGCTAATGGTTGTCCCTTAATGGCCACCCTAGGTTGATATACAATGTCAAACTCTCCCATCTCTATAGTCCTGGCCATTAGTCTCCCTGATTTTTCTGGCTTCTGTAATACCTACCTAAGAGGAGAGTCAGTGAGAATGACCATTGTATAGGACTGGAAGTATGCATGGATAAAGGCATATGCCAACTTATCCATCCGTGGGTATCTCTACTCTGCCCCTTGGAGTGCCTTACTGTTGAAATACACAGGCTTCTGTACCCCGTACTCTTCTTTCACAATGGTTGCGCTGATGTCTGATTCTGAGACGGTTAGGTACACATATAGTCGTTCGCCCTGCGCTGGTCGTAGCAACAGCAAGGGAGACCCTAAGTACGACTTTAGTTCTTTGAAAGCCTAGTCACACTCTTCGTTCCATTCAAAGGACTTTATGAGAATTTTGAACAACGGTAAACACTTGTCTGTGGCTCTGGATACGAACTTATTCAAAGCAGCCACTCGCCCTATGAGCCTCTGAACGTCTTTAATGGTCTCGGGGGTCTTCATTTCTAGGAGGGCCTTTATTATCTCGGGATTAGCCTCAATGCCTCTTTGATTGATGATGAACCCCAAGAACTTCCCTGCTCCGACCCCGAAGACACATTTAGTCGGGTTGAGCTCTATCATGTACTTATCCATCATGTTGAAGGTCCTCTCGAGGTCAGCCACATGATCCTCGGCCTTCAAACTCTTGGTCAACATGTCATCTGCATATACCTCCATGGACTTCTCGATTTGGTCTTCGAATATTTTATTCACAAGGCGCTGATACGTTGCCCCCGTATTCTTTAGGCCAAAGGATATGACCCTATAACAGTATGTCCCCTTGTTAGTAATGAAAGATATTTTTTCTGAATTCTCAGGGATCATTAAGATCTAGTTGTAGCCTGAATAAGCATCCATGAAGCTCATTAGCTCATGACTTGCGGTAGTGTCTACCATCTGATCAATGCGATGAAGAGGGAAGTTGTCTTTGGGACAATGTTTATTAAGGTCGGTGAAGTCTACGCACATCCTCCACTTCCCGTTGGATTTTGGGACTATGACTACGTTAGACAGCCATTCGGGATAGATGACCTCTCTGATAAACTCAGCATCTTCTAGCTTCTTGACCTTGTCCCTTATGACCTCATATTTTTCTTGAGAATAAGTTCTCCTCTTCTATTTTACCGACTTTGCACCCTCTATCATGTCGAGCTTGTGGCACATGATTTTGGGGTCGATCGCCTGCATATCTGCATGACTCCATGCACGATAATCTATACATAACCTCATTGTCCCATCCTTCTTTTTAACAAATAACACTGGAGCACCCCAAGGGGATATACTTAGTCTAATAAAACCCTTGTCTAAAAGATCTTGTAATTGAACTTTTAATTCCCTTAATTCTAAAGTTGCCAAGCGATAAGGTGATTTTGAGATTGGTATAGCTCCAGGAAGAAGGTCAATCGTAAACTTTATTTCTCTACTAGGAGGTAGACTGGGTAAATTATTCGGAAAAACATCTGGAAAATGTTTAGCTACAGGGATCTCTTCTAAACTAGGACCCTTCATTTGCAAATCAATAACACTTTCAAGAAATCCTTAACATCCTTTCTTAAGAAAACTATAGGCTTGCATTGCAGAGACAATACAAATGGGAGATAGGATGCCAGTTCCTTCAAAACTAAATTTTGGTTGGTTAGGAATTTGGAAAGTAACTCTCTTCTCAAAATAATCTACGTTAGCATGATATGATGCTAACAAATCCATCCTCAAAATGACTTTAAAATCTCTTATGTCTAAAACTATCAAATTGACAAATAGTTTATGACTACTGACATCTATAGGGCAAGATTTATATACTAATGTACCCGTTAATAAATCACCAGAAGGAGTAGAAATGTGTATATTATGATTCAAGGGTTTGGGAATATTAGGAAAGCGATTAACAAAACGTAAAGACACAAATGAATGGGTAGAACTAGGATCTATTAAAACTTGAAAAGGTTGTGCACATATAGAAAGTATACCTGACACTACTGCATTAGAAGCCTTTGCATCAGAAAGATTAGAAATTATACCTTGTCTGCCATGATCTTTATTGTCATTAAAAGTTTTTGTTGGCGCCTTCCCTTTGTTAGGGCAATCTCTCATTTTATGTCCCTTTTGGCCACACCCAAAGCAATTTCCTGTTTCCAAGTAACATGGTTGCCCTCTATGAATATTACCACATCGCTGGCATCTATCAACATTAAAGGGCTTGTTCACAAAATGTCGCCCTGTATTGGGTATAGTCCTAAAGGGTTTATTATTGGGGTTCCTTCCTCTTTGTTTCTATAACTTCCTCTTCCCTTCTCTAATATGATTATATTCTTCACTGTCCTTCTTAGCTATCGTTGCTCTAGTCACTACGTCAGTATATGATGTCAACTTCAGGATGGAAATTCGACTACGAATATTCAACCTCAACCCATGTTCAAACTTCTTGGCCTTTAAAGTATCGGTTATCATAACATGAGGTGCAAAACGGGATAACTCGGTAAACTTCGCCTCGTATTGACTAACCCTCATATTTCCTTGAACTAAACTCATGAAGTCGGCTGCTTTCTGGTCTTATACCATTTCAGGAAAGTATTTCTCGTAGAATATCACTAGGAAATCATTCCAACCTATGGGATTATTCCTTTCCTCGAATATTCTCTTAGTCATTCTCCACCAATGTTCGTCTTCACCTTCTAACATAAACGTTCCAAACGATACTCTTTGTTCATCAGTACACTTAAGAACATCGAGTATCTTTTCTATTTGCATAACCCAACTTTCTGCTTCAGTGGGGTTAGGAGTACCTTTAAAAGATGGAGGAATCAACTTCTTGAACTATTCAATAGTACATTTACTTAGTTCAGGATTCCTTGGTACTCCATTATTTACCTGATGCTCCACAATCTTTGCTAGACTTTCGATCGCCTTATATGCACCTTCCAATCCTTCAATACTCGAATCACTAGTTCCCATAGACGATCTTCTCTTGGTCATTTTCTATAGTCATGGAAAAATGTAAGATCTACTATACTATATCAAGATTGAAAACTGAAATACCAGTTATAAATAATATAACATATAGGGAGGGTTATTACATAAATCACATATTTAATACTATCTCCTAAGGATGGAAACACCAAATCTATAACATTCGAAACCTATGTTCAGTAGTCTACGGGTTCATAACCTATGCTCTGATAACACCTCTGTCACGACCCCAACCCAATAGTAGTAGGTAATGAGTGTCTTGACATGCCACCAAGGCATTCAATGTTATGGACTTAAAATATTTCTTAAAATAAATGCAACGGAAATACATTCACATGGTCATGAATCGTAAACTATTGAAAAAAATGGAATTACGTCATCAGAGCTTTCTAAAAGGGAACTTCGTATATATTAAAGTATGAACGGATTACAACTTATGCCAAAATTAAAAACTTATTACTAAAGAGCCAAACATTCTCTATCTCCTAAAAACAAACGTTATATTTAAAAGTATAACAAAAGATCTCCTTAATCTAGAGCTTCAACATAGTCCTTCTACACTCCATCCTCCAGTCTAATTTTTTCCTGAAAAATCGTTATTTATACAACATCAGCTAAAGGCTGAATAAGATTTAATCTCCCGACATTCCAAGGTTTTCAGAAAATAGATACCTATTCAAGTCAAAAGATAAGGCATATACATATATGGATAGGAACTTGCACTAAATAGATATATATTTTGAAATGATAGCATGTATATCACAATTGGATAGCTCAGAATAAGAAGAATGCAACAAATCAAATGTGATATCTTTTTCTTTCAATCATATCATTTTAATGGCCAAGTACACTCTAATACCGTATTCTTCTACCGTATTATTCCGCGGTAGTTGAGGGTCAACGCCTTATTTAGGTCACACCAGCGATAACCCAGCTGGGAAGGTCAGTCAGTAAAGAGGTCCCTTAGGCCGAATCATATTTCCAATATTCAATCTCATTTTCAATACTCATTTCAATCAGTATGTTTATATGGAGAGATATAAACATATCACAAATGAATCCATCATCGGTATCAGATGCATTTTTAGAATAAAAGAATTTCACAAAATACATAGTTTGCATAATATCATATAATTTAAATGTGCAAGAAATGACATAGAGTACTCACCTAAAATAGAGGCTCGAAAATATAGATATTGAGTCTTGGATCACACGTTAATCTAATAAATACAATAAAGGTTTAATTATGTATTCTAAATAAAGCCCAATTATAAATATTGTGTTTTAATCCTAAAATATCTTGCTGAAAAATGTTACTAAAATCATTTTCTCAATTTTTAATATTCATTCATCATATTTAAAGAATTCAATTCATAGTTCTTCCTAATCAGTCGGTTCCCAGTAGAGATGGAGGGTCACAGGGGCACCACTTAAATACCATCTCATCTAGACAGAACATTTCTGGATTTATTCCCAGTAGAGATGGAGGGTCACAGGGGCACCACTTAAATACCATCTCAACTAGACAGAATTTCACCGGGACTGACTTTGGAATTACTTAAATGAGATTCCATAATACGAGCAATTGCTTACAAAAATCATTTTAAAAAGAGTATGTAAATATTTTTCAAACAAGTTGACATATTTTGAAAATAAAATCAATTTAGATTGTTTCCAAATTTTAAGTTTTGATTAGTAAAGTCTTTAGTGTATTTTAGCAGCATAACTACTAAGTAAAGCTATAAAATACGAAATTAAAACTACAAAAATGAATTATAACATTTAAATAAAATCATACCTACGAAATGAATTCTTTCTTCGAAATTATACAACTCCTTCTTAAGATATTTCCCAAGCTTTCTATCACTCTTTCTTACTATAATTCTCAAGGAATTGGTGTGAGTTTCAAATGAACCCTACGGCCCTATTTATAGATTTCCAAAAGTATTACGGTGTTGACACGTGTCTAATGACTAGCCTTTTTGCAAGGGTGATTCAACGCCGAGGTGTCGCGTTCCAGAGTGGTCTTGTAGTGTTAATATCACCAAATGATGACACGTGTTTTAACTTTCTCTCTGAAGACGACATGTGTAAGCTGGAGGTGACCAGCACGTGGTGGAAAGGTGATAGGGGTATAAGGGTCATTTCACACATGAAGGGTATTTTTGTAATTTCACACTATATATTTTCAATATTTCTTAGAGGTCCTTGAAAATATTTTATTTACAAAATACCCTTTTTATATTTTTATTTTAGTCCCTAAAGTTTCATAAAATTATATTTTCTACCCCAAAACTTATTATATACCTTAAGATATGTCATAAGACTTCGATTTGATCCTATTTACGATTGATTCTTCATATTTAAAAATTGGGTTTGTTATATTGATAGCCAATAACACCACATATATTAATACAACATTTATAGGATAGTAAGTAACACATGAGTGTAAAAACAAACTATATACATATGAGCACATAAAAGTGGGGTCATTACATCCTACCTCCTTATAAAAAGTTTGGTCCCCAAACTTGACTCATATTAATTTACAAACAAGTATGGATATCTCTCCTTTATTTCATCTTCCCTCTCCCATGTTGCTTCTTCAACTAAATGATTTCGCCATAATACTTTGACTAGTGGAATTATCTTGGTCCGTAATATTTGATCTTTATGGTCCAAAATTTCTACCGGATGCTCAATGTATGACAAATCTTCTCTAACTTGAAGAGGTTCGTGACTTAAGATATGTGTTGGATCTGGGACATATTTCTTTATCATTGATATGTGAAACACATTATGTACACTAGAGAGTTCAGGTGGTAAGGCTATTTTATACGGAACAACTCCTATCTTTTCCAGGATTTCAAAAGGTCCTATGTATCTTGGGCTCAACTTCCCTTTCTTCCCGAATCGTATTACTCCCTTTGAAGGCGATACTCGAAAGAACATGTAATCTCCTTTTTGAAATTCTAACTGTCGGTGTCGATTGTCAAAATAACTCTTTTGACGGCTTTGAGCGATTCGAAGTCGGTCTTGTATCAATTTCACTTTCTCTGTTGTGATCTGAATTAATTCTGGTCCCAATAATTTTCTTTCTCCAACTTCTACCCAACATGCGGGATAACGACACCTTCTACCATATAGTGCTTCATATGGAGCCATTTGAATACTTTCTTGATAACTATTATTATAGGCAAACTCCACTAATGGTAAATGATCATTCCAATTCCCCTTCAAATCAAGTACCAGGCCCTAAGCATATCCTCTAAGGTTTGAATGGTTCTCTCAGATTGTCCATCTGTTTGAGGATGAAAGGCGGTGCTGAAATTCAATTTTGTTCCCATGGATGCTTGTAGGCTTTTCCAAAAGAAAGAAACAAATCTAGGGTCACGATCAGAAACAATTAAAATTGGGGTTCCATGAAGCCTAATAATTTCCCGCACATACAACTTGGCTAACTTTTCTAATGAATGGGTAATCTTAATGGCAAGAAAAGGAGAGGATTTAGTTAACCTATCAATACTTACCCAAATATAATCATTACCATTTGAACTCCTTGGTAAACCTGCCACAAAATCCATGGTAATATGTTCCCATTTCCATTCAGGGATAGGTAGAGGTTGTAATAATCCTGATGGTTTCTGATGTTCAGCTTTTACTTGTTGACAAACCAAACAGTGAGATACAAATTCTACTTTCTCCCTTTTCATATTGTTCCACCAAAACACTTCTCAAAGATCTCTATACATCTTGGTATTTCCATGATGAAACGTAAATCTCGAGCAATGAGTTTCCTCCAAAATTTGCCTCTTTAGTTAGGAATCACGTGGAAAACACACCCTGTTTCCAAACCTCAATATATCATCCCGTATCGCAAATTCAAATCTCTTACCTTCAATAACCTCTTATCTGATCTTCTTCAATTGTGGGTCATTTACTTGTGCAATTTTTATCCTTTCCATCAACGTGGGTTGTACGTATAAGGTTGTGATTATTCCTCCTTTGCTATAAATACGTACATTTATTTCCATACTTCTCAAATCCGCTAACAAAGGTTCCTGATTTGTAATGAGACATGCTAAATTTTTTTTAGACTTCCTACTTAAAGCATCACCTACTGCATTTGCTTTCCCTGGGTGATAATGAATATTTAAATCATAATCCTTCATCAATTCTAACCATCTACTTTGTCTCATGTTCAATTCTTTCTGAGTAAATATATATTTCAAACTCTTATGATCGGCATAAATCTCACAAGTCTCACCATATAAATAATGTCTCCAAATCTTAAGAGAAAAAATTATAGCAGCTAATTCTAAGTCATGGGTTGGATAATTTTGTTCATGTGGTTTTAATTGTCTCGTGGCATAAGCTACTACTTTTCCATTTTGCATTAACACACATCCCAAACCATTTTTTGAAGCATCACTGTAAATCACGAATCCTCCTGTACCTGAAGGAATAGTCAAAATTGGGGCAGTTACTAATCGATTCTTAAGTTCTTGAAAACTATTCTCAACGTCCTCAAACCATTCATATTTTACCTTCTTTTGTGTTAACCTGGATAGAGGTTTGGCAATGCTAGAAAATCCTTTAAAAAATCTTCGATAATAACCTGCTAATCCAAGGAAACTACGAATCTCATTTACATTAGTTGATCTAGGCCAATCTAGTATATCCTCGATCTTTTGAGGGTCAATCGATAGTACCTCTTTGGAAATGACATGTCCTAGAAAAGAAACGCTAGGCAACCAAAAGTCACACTTCTTTAATTTTGCATATAATTTCTCCTTCCTAAGGATTTGTAATACTATCTCTAAATGCTTCTCGTGTTCTTCAATACTCTTGGAATAAATAAGGATGTCATTACACATAAAAGTGGGGTCATTACACATCACCTTTTCTTGCTGTGGCCAATAACTCTGCCATCGTCTTTGGGTGGTCTTCAGCAAGCTTTCATAATAACTTTCCCTTTTGGAGACCCCCAACGAGGGTTTTCATAGCTATGCTTTCATCATAGTCTTTGACCTCTAACTTTTCTTTATTAAATCTGGCTATGTAGTCTCTTAGGCTCTCGTTCTTCCCCTACTTAACATAGAGCAGGTGTGTGGTCTTCTTCTATGGCCTCACTCCAAAGCAGAAGTTATGGATAAATCGGTCTGCTAACTGCTTAAAGCTTTCAATGGAGTTCTTTGAAAGAGACATATACCAGACATGTGCGGCCCCAGTCAGAGTGCCGGAGAAGGCACGTCACCTCATCTCATCTGAAATAGAGTATATGTTTGCCACTGATTGGCACATCTCAATATGATGGACTGGGTTGGTACTCCCGTCATACCTTGGGGTGACCACAGGGGGCTTAAACTTGGATGGCGTTGGGAAGTTGATTATTTTCGCCACAAAGGGTGAACCAATAGAATGTCCTCTTTAAAGGGGGTCCTAGCTTTTCAGGATATCACCAATTTTATCCTCCAGCCTTTGGATCGAGTCATTCTATGGCCTCGTAGTATCGGCTTGGCCGATGTTATCCCCTACCGCCTCTTTGAGGTGAATGGAGGGTTTTGTTGTGGCAGGTCTGTGTCGGCTGTTTACTTCTCCCTGACCGTCGTTCCGTCCGCGGGGTCGTCCCCCATGAGGTCAGCCATCAGTTTCTCCCTCCTGGACCTCGTAACACTCCTTGATCTGGAAAAATTTTCCCGCAGGTCATTTATTGGGCCCAGCCTCTCAAAGCCCTACTCCCTACTCAGACGATCGAAAGCAGAGCGCCTCAAGCGATCGTCGAGATTTTTCCTTCCACACTTCCCTTTACTTTCCTAGATTGGTCGCACAGTATTATTGGAGACCTCATATGGCTCCCAGCATTCTATGGGAGCCTTTTCCACCTCCAACTCATCATATCTGTCTTCTGGGCTGTGGTTTCCTTGCCTCCATAGGCGTAAACGTCAGGGGTCAGCAATATCCCTCCGTCACTGTGGAGGTGGCAAGTCTTTGCGTGGTGTCTGAGGTGGTCCTCTGGCCTCATGTTGCCCTGGAGCTGCTGCCGGAGTAATCATCTCCGGTGAGACTCCTGGTGGTCTTAGTATATTTTGGCTAAGAGTTGTAAAATTCTCCTACATAATCCGTTGGCTTGCTGCCAAAGACTTCAGGGCGGACGCCACATCAGCCATCTCAGCCTAAGGTGGTGCCTGGCTGGATCTAGGTCATACTCCAGTATCCGGTGGATGTGGTGGTGGTGGTGGCATCTCTAGTGCCATGTGTTTGAGTTATGAAGAGTTGAATGATCAAAAGACTGATGAGCTTGAGAACATTATTGGGTCTCTTTCAATGGTGAAACAGCTCCACACGAAGGGGGAGAACCGTTTCACCACCAGAGTGCCCGGTGAGATCAAGTTGTATAAAGTAAGAGATATCTTTTCGTTCCCACGGACGGTGCCAAACTGATGATGCTAAGATTCAGCACCACTAAATAAGTGACGATGATCTCAAACAGTAATAACAATGACAGTAATAGAGTTATATATGTGTATAGAAGGGGATGAGTATAAGTGGAATGAAGACAATGATGTATAGTGGTTCAGCCAATTAGGCCTATATCCACTATGAGTGTGTGATCCACTAAATATGGGTACTAATGGCCTTGGATACAATGAGCTTCTGATGGCCTGGAACATAGAGGAAAGTCTATCAGAAGGAGAGCACTCGAGATCAGTGGCGTACCTGTTGGAATACAAAAATACAACTACTAGTTTTATTTCTCGTCGGGTCGATAAGGTTCTAATATTAAAGCCTCCTCAGGTTGGACCTTCTGACCCCATTGTGATAGAAAGGAGAAAAGGGAAGAAGAAGAAGAAGAAGAAGAAGAAGAAGAAGAAGAAGAAGAAGAAGAAGAAGAAGAAGAAGAAGAAGAAGAAGAAGAAGAAGAAGAACAGGAAATGGCTCCCTTGATATAGAGAAGGAAGTTAAGGCTCCCTTAATGTTGATGATCGGGTCATCCTGTTTGATTGACGTAAGTCTTTAAAAATGTCTGATACTGGATCCCTGAGAACTAGTGATTCTAGCCCGTCGAAAAAGAGAAAAATAGAAGGAGAAAGATAATAAGAGAGAGGAAAAAAAGAGGAAGAGAGAGAGAGAGAAAGAGAAGGAGAAAGAAGAGGAGGGGATGAAAGAGGATGAGAGGAGAGGAGGGGGGAAAAAGGAAGTTGGCCATAAAGGCCTCTTAATATCCTCCTCTTATTACAGATGTTGGGGGGCTATCATGGGTGATGCCCCTTTTTTTCCCCGGAACTACTAAAGAGGGAGGTGATCAATGCTGACCATGAGTATTCCTCGGGATCGGTATCCTCTCAGCTTTCCCTCAAAACTGCTCAGGAGATAGCCCTGGTAACTCTTCTGCATTATTTGAGTATTTTCTCTTTCCCAACCTCTGTACTGACTTATCTCTCTTTCCCTTGTGTGCAGTTATTGTCTGATTTTATAACCCTTTTAGACTACCACTCCAGTAAGTCCAAAAATGAAAAAGAGCTGAAATACGCTCTTGAATTTGAGAAGAAATCCTTTTTCGAAGCTCGTCGGGTGTGGGAGCCAGATAAAGAGAGAAGTTGACTAAGGCTTACGATGAGCTTAGGGAATCTCACAAAGTAATGGTTACTGATAAGGCCCAGCTGGTTGAGGCCAGTGAAATTTTATCAAGAAAGGTTGCTAAGTTATAGGGTGATCTTATCCAAGAGAAAGATATCAGCTATCGTGAATCTTTCAATAAGGCTTATGATGATGACGAGTAATAGCTAGCCTGTGAATGAAAGGTGGCCTTTAAGAAAGGTTGGATCAGGCCTTGAATGTTATTGGGACCCCAGCTGAATTTGAGATTTTTGTCCACCACTCCCCTAATCCTGACCCTTTCGGGAGTGATGAAGAGGGTGATGATCAACTTTTTGATCATACTGAGATCATCCCTGGTGTTGATGATGATGATGATGCTGGCAGAGATCAGCTCATCATTGATAAGGGAAAATCTATTGTCGAGGACAATCAGGTAAAGGCCCAAGGCTCATACACTAGGATTTTTTTCTTTTTTCCTTACACGATTTCTTCTTTTGAAAAGTTTGTAATCATCTTCTAAAAACATGTTGTATTAGCCCTTGGCCTCCTCCCTTTATATCAATGAAGATGAAGTCTTTCTTTTTTGTGTATGCATTTATTCAATTTTCATATTGATGATGCTAAGATTCAGCACCACCAGATAAGTGATGATGAGCTCAAGCAGTAATAACAATGGCAGTAATAGAGTTATGTATGTGTATAGAAGGGGATGAGTATAAGTGGAATGAAGATAATGACGTATAGTGGTTCAGCCAATTAGGCTTCCATCCACTGTGAGTGTGTGATCCACTAAATATGGGAACTAATGGCCTTGGATACAATGCACATAAGCTCACTCTCTCTTTACTGTGTGTATAAGCAGAGTTTTAGCTAGGGTTACAATTATCAATCCCTTTACAAGGTTGAATCTGACCAGTATATATAGGGCTTGGGGGTGTAGTGTGCCCCCCAAGCATGCATGGTGTACGTGAATGATGATCTACCCAATCCTTTGTTGACACCTGGATGTGCCACTTGTAATTAATGATGACATAATATTCCCTCAAGTGGGGGGATGATATTGTTATAACGGTTTAGTCCACATGTTATATGAATCCCACACGCATTATTCCACGCGTATCCCAAGTCACGCGTTGTGATGATGTCACCATCGGCCTAGGATGACAAGCTGAGGCTAAAGTTAGTGCTAGAATCGGGCTCGGCTGGATGTGAGCCTCGTACTGTCGTCCCCTCATAGGGTCATCTGGCTCATGATGAGGGGTCGGCCCCTTGAAGGGTCGTCTGGTCCATGATGGGGGGTCGGCCCCTTGAAGGGTCATCTGGGCCATGATGAGGGGTCGGCCCCCGCCGAGGGTCATCTGGGATATGATGAGAGGTCGGCCCTCGCTGAGGGTCGTCTGGGCCATGATGAGGGGGCGTCCCCTTGAAAGGTCGTCTGATCTTGGCTAAGGGATCATCTTGGCTGATCCTTCCTATAATGGTACTGTGGTCATTGGACTCGTCCTGGGCCTGAGCCCCGTCTGGGTGGATGACACCCTCGGTCTGGACAAGGGTATATATGGGTATATCACATATGATATTATTTTTCTTATGATCTGGTGTATGTTATTTGTAGTCTATCAATTTAGACCAATACATTCCTCCTAACTCTTGTCTGGGGAAGAATCAGCCCGAAGGCTCACAAATTCTTCGTAAAGACTGTAAGTAAGAATCAATCTGAGATAGTTGCTAAATTGAAGGACAACCTTCAAGAGATGGAGGAGATAGGTGCCTCAGTTCAAGAAGAAGTGAATTCTTTGAGGGGAAAACTCTTGGAGAACACCGAGGTTAGCCAAGTGGGTGAAGTCCTTCAAGGAAAAAATGATGCTTTGAGGAGGGAGGTCATTGGACTGAAGTTTAAGGTTGTTGGACTCGAGGAACATGTTGTGAAATTGAGGAATGCATTCAAAGTGGGACCTCAAGAAGCTTGGTCGGAGGGCTATAATTTGGGTTGGGCAGATACCCCAGTAAAGCTTAAAGAGGCTAAAGATATAGCTTTTTCTCATGGATGGATGAGTTCCCTTAGGGAGGCCAAGGCACCTAAGGAGTCTAGGTTACCGTATAAATACCAGCACGAGTGCCTTGCCTATTTTCATAATCCTTTATCGAGGGATGATAAATAGATTCCAACTGATGCCATTCCTTCTCATCTTTTGGAGCATGATCTAGACAATGATGTAGAAGAGCTGGATCCCAAACTAGATGATGGTCAACGGGCAATCATTGTTGAGTATCTTACTCCCCATCCTGGACCATCTTAAGCCCTTGTATATTTTTTGTCTTTATTGTAAATGTAACTTCTCATTATTGTGAATCAAAAAGTGTAATTTATCAATCTTTGAGGTTTTGAGCTTATACTGACTAAACATGCGTTATTTAGTTATAAATCAACATACTTGTCCACCAAATGATATTGATTCACCACCTTAGGTCCTTTGTTGTCCAAGCAGAATGGTGCTAAGGTTTTATCATTTTGAGCTTTTTAGCTGACTAAATTGTCTTAAAATTAGCGTTAGCCATTCATTGTTCTCTGTTAGAACATTCTCCCAGTCCAATATGTCTTAGCAGTATCATTCCATCTTCTTTACATTTTAAGTTGTGTCATCACACTCCCTTAGGCCTAAGTAAGATGATGGCGATAATGTACCTAGTAGATGGTCCATCTTCCCAAGAAGTCTTTTTACGACCAATAAAGTTAGCGACTAACCGATGTTCTCTTTATTGCCCAAGGATCCCCTGTAGGCTTTTATTGTTTTCGGGGCAACTCGTGAGGTCTATTGTGTTTTCAATAAGTTCCTGAGGGATGTAGTGACTGAAACACTTATGTTGAATTATTATAACTACTACAAACCCTGCTCGTCATGTGAGGTTCTCGGATTAAAACCAAGTTGAACAACTTGCTGTAATCCCAGGAGTCTATCAATGCATGAAGGAGTTATCGTTTGGAAAAGGTGCGCATTAATAAAATGCAACCAAGAAAAATTAAGCACCCAATGCATAATATAAAAGTGCAGGGATCAAATGGCCATTATTCAATAAATATTGTCTGAATAGCAACATGAGTTTAAAAATGAAAATTTGTTTAAACTAAATGTGTTAACAAGACATAAAGTAGACTAAAATTAGAACTTCTTGAGATTGGTTGCGTTACAGGCTCTTGGTATCTCCCTACCCTCCAGCGTTTCCAAGTGATACGCTCCTTAAAGGTTGTCCCTGATAACTCTAAAGGGTCCTTTCCAGTTTGGTCCTAGTTTGCCAACTAATGGTCTTACGTCACTGCCAAGGACTTTCCTTAGGACATAATCTCCTATCAGAAACATCCTCGGATTGACTTTTTTACTGTACTACATGGATAGTCGCTATCGGTAGGAAGCCAACTTGATCATGGCCTTCTCTCCCCGTTCATATGCTAAATCAAGTTTAGTGCATAAGGCATCATCATTAAGGCCTTGGTCCACCAAGGTAGTTATCATGGTGGGGAGACCTGCTTCTAGTGGAATGATAGCTTCCATCCCGTAATCAAACGTGAAAGGTGTTTCTCTAATTGGTTGCCTGGGGGTGGTACGATAAGCCTATAGAAAATGAGGGAGTTCATCCACCTTGGCACCTTTGGCTTCTTCTAACTTCTTTTTTAGTCCATCAAACATGATTTTGTTGGAAGCCTCTTCTTGTCCATTACTTTGGGGATTCACCATAGAAATGAAGTGGTGCCTGATACCATGTTCATCACAAAAACCTTAAAAGAATCTACTTTCAAATTGAGTATCATTTTCAATGATGATAGTCCTTGGTATC
Source organism: Sambucus nigra (assembly GCA_949130495.1). NCBI lineage: Eukaryota > Viridiplantae > Streptophyta > Magnoliopsida > Dipsacales > Adoxaceae > Sambucus > Sambucus nigra. The sequence goes on along the minus strand of OX422207.1, from coordinate 632,388,639 downwards.
CCAAAGTGTGTTGTGATGTTTCTCCAGATGAACTTAGTCATATCCGAGTCGTGAATATTCTCCATAGGTTCTGCCTCTACCCATTTGGTGAAGTATTATGTGCCCACCAGTAGATACTTTTAATTTTTAGATGTGGTAGGTAATGGTACCACTATGCATAGCCCCCATTGTATGAACGACCATGGGCTTATCAGTGATTTCAGGTCATTGGCGGGTTGATAGATCATAAGAGAATGCTTTTGACACTTTTCACACTTGCGAATGTAAGTGTCTGTATCCTTTTACATATGCAGCCACCAGTAACCCTCCTTAATTGCTCGAAAGGTTAGACATCTCCCTCCTACGTGACTTTCACCAACACCCTCATGAAGTTCGCCAAATACTTTCTTGATGTCATGTTGGTGGATGCACTAGAGATAAGGACCTCTGAATGATTTCTTATAGAGCTTACCCTCTGGGGAGAGATAAAAATGAGCATCCTTAAGCCTTACCTGATGGGACGACCTCTTGTCAATGGGAAGTATGTTGCTCCATAGATAATTAATAATGGTATCCATCCAACTAGGGCCTTCTCCGTGAGGAAAACTTTCTCATCTACGACTGTCTGGTTAATACTTGGCTGTGCAAGGAACTCTATCTGAATAGTTCTCCTCAGGTCAGTGTCAATTGTTGAGCTTAGGTACACTAAGGCATCAGTGTGACTTCCCCCCCCCCCCCCCCCCGGGGGAACTATTGAATGTCTTCTTTCTCAAATCCTACTATAAGTCCTCTTACCACAGCGAGGTAAGATGACATCCTATTATTTTGGGTGTTGAAGTCCTCGCTCACTTTCTTGGAGACTAGTTTGGAGTCGCCAAATATGTGAAGGCACTTTTTCCTTAGCAGTTGGGCTTTACTCAAGCTAGAGATCAGTGCTTTGTACTCAGATTTGTTGTTGGAAACCTCAAATCCCAATTTGATTCCTTGCTCAATCACAGTGTCTTTGGGGTGATGAGAACGATCCCTACTCCTGTACACTTGGAATTGAAGGCTCCATCAATGCATAGGGTCCAGTCCCTAGACTGTGCTTCCTCATTCATTGACTTATCCACTTCCAGTTGGTCGATTGGTCATTGTCCTGTGAATTCACCAACAAAGTCTTCTAAGACTTTCCCCTTAATCGTTGTTCTTATTGGGAAGTGGATATCAAATATCCCAAGATCTACCGACAATTTTGAAAGTCGATCGGGGAGATTGGCCTTTCATAATATAGCTTTGAGGGGGTAAGAAGTGATTACGGTTATTGAATGGGCTTCAAAGTAATGCTTCAGCTTTCTTAAGGAGACTACCAGTGCATAAGCGAGTTTTTTTAGAGTAAGGTATCGTTGTTCTGTATCCAAGAGTGTCTTGTTGGCATAATAAACTTGGTACGGACTTCCTTCCTTTTCACATACCAGGGCGCGTGGTCTGATACTCCTAGGTAAAGGTATAGTGGTTCTCCATCACTGGGAATCACCATCAGGGGTGGCTTGCTAAGGTAAAATTGAATCTCCTCTAGAGCTCGTGAATAATCATTATTCCACATAAGTCCTTTGTCCTTCTTTAGAAGATGAAATAATAGTCTACAGCATTCCGAGGACTCGTAGATAAAGCTATTGAGTGCCGCGAGCATACCAGTGAGCTTTTGGACATCTCGCAACGTCTGAGGAGGTTGGACTCTAGTGATAGCGTCAATCTGATCCGGATTGGTCAAAATTCCTCTCTTACTAACTAGGTAGCCCAAGAACTTTCCTGATTTGACACCGAATGAACACTAACTCGGAGTTAAGCTTCATTCGATATTTATTGAGGATTTCAAAAGCCCTGGCTAAGTCCGTGAGGTGGTCGCCCTTGTTATTTGGTTTTAACTAACATGTCATCGATGTAAACTTCTATTATGTCTCCCATCTTCCTTTGGAACATCTTGGTGACTAACCTATGATAAGTCACACTAGTTTTCTTATACCGAACGGCATGACCTTGTAGCAATACAACCTAATAGGGATTATGAAAGATGTTTTGGTCCCTGTTGGATTTGAATAGAGGAATATGATGGTAGCTGAAGTAGGCGTCCAGGAAGCCCATTCTTTCGTGCATCGTTGTAGTGTCGACCAATTGATCTAGTTTAGGAAGAGGGAACCTATCTTTGGAACATGCTTTATTGAGGTCCATAAAGTCAATGTAGACTCTATAACTATCATTGCTCTTGCATACCACCACTGGGTTGGATAACCATTTAAAGAACTAAACCTCCCTGATGGATCCTGCATCCATTAGTTTCCTAACTTCATTCTCCATCGCTTTGGCCTTCTCGGAGGTTGTTCAGCTAGCCTTTTGAGTGATAGGTTTAAAGGTCGAATCGATGTGAAGGCGATGGCAGGATACATTAAGATTAATCCCTGGTAAGTCATATGGTTCCCAAGTAAAAATATCCATATTGCTCTTGATAAATGCAATTAACTCTTTCTTCTCTTGACTGGTGAGTGTGGCTTCGATAAAAAAATTCCCATCTAAAAATTTGTTGTCGTCTCCTGCAAGAGGGTAATTTAGATAAGATGGAGGCGTAACTCCTTTGAAGTATAGTAGTGATAAGTTAAATGGCTAAAACCTTGGATTAGTGATAGAACATGCAAACACAAACCTAATGAAGATAAGAATCAGTTTAAACTCATAAATCTCTCGTGTATAACTCAGAAAGTAGTAATGAACTTAGAAGTAACTTAGCTTGAGGGAGAGAGAAGTAAGCACCCTAGATACACCTTGGCAGGCAGCCAAACACACCAACCACCCTCAAGAATCTCTATCAAGTATTAAAAGCTTTGTAATAAATGACAATGGTGAGTGAATAAGGCCTCTGGTTTGTAATAACTCTCTCTCTCTCTGATGTGTATTCTCTCTAGTGTTAACTTCTTAAACTCTCAAAAGATCCTCATCTCCTCAAAGGTGGTTGGGGTCCTTAAATAGCCCCCCACACCATCCCCGAGGAAACTCAGTCATTAAAAACTATGAAAGATATCCCTCATACTTTATGTCACAGCATTAAATGCCCGATGCACTAGTTGTCTCCACGTCATAAACATTAATTGCCAAGACATGCCTTTTGTCTAACCACTGTGTGTCAGGGGGGCTTTTGTTGCAGAGGTGGCTCACCAACTGCCTGACAGCCCTAAATACCACGGTGGTTTACTCAAGTGTAGGTCTGATATTGTTTAGCTGACTAGTGATATCACCTAAAGTAGATGTGACATTAAGTAGAGGGTTGTTTGGTTCACAACTCAACGTTAGATGGAACTCCAAGATGCTCCGCCCGAGGTTCCACGGTCATGGTCCTTCGGTGTTTTACCAGGTGTATCTAAGATTGTCAGGACAATCTTCAATGATGTCTCACTTCTCAATCCTCCAAACCAAGTCCCTCTAAAGTTCCCACGATGAGATCATTCGATAGAGCATGAAAGCCCTCCCAGGCCCTGCCAATCCTGGTCTCTCGCGAGTACCGTTTGACCTCACATTAAAACTCATTATTATTCTCGTTACACAATTACAACCATTATAGCTTACAGTCAATATAAACAAAGATACAATATGACTAATACAACAAGCTAAGATACAAGTTGTCACGCTGAGCTACCTCGCTTGAGCTGCTGCACTGAGCTACTATGGTGCCATAATACCCAAAACACTGTTGCTAATGTCGAATTACCTCTAATATCAAAATTACCTTCAAGCCCCCTCTACATTTTCCCCTTCATGGAGAGGTTTGTTGGAGCAAGAAATGTATGCACGAAACTTCTCAAACTGATGAACCTTCCCTTCGTGAAAAAAATCTGGCCTCTTTTCCTTCTTTAGAACCGCATCGTTATAATCTCCAGGAAAAAGTAAAATTCTCCCCGATGTACCTGAGTCGAAGAGCCACGACTTATTGGGGCTTGGACGAAGGGACATCGCCACTTTTTCCTTATAATGAGCTTCAACCGTTCTAGATTTTTATTATTTGAAATTCTCCCGAAAGACCTGCTAACCTTATCAAATACTCATTCTGATTCCTAGTTCACCCTTGCAATGCTTCGCTATGTTCGAAAAAGCAGAAATTATCCCCGATGATGTCGAGTCATTAATTAAACAGCGTTTGGACTTGTGGCGAGGGGGATTTGTAGCTTTTTAGAACCGTTGGGACTTATTTTTCATTGGGAGTTATTGGATATATCTGACGAAAATTCTGGTGCCAAAACTCAAACTTTCTTAGGAAGGAAACTCTTTTTATTCCCCAGGTGTCACTTCGTAAATGATGTAGCGATGTCTTTTCAGCTGTCAGAACACTTCTCGAAGTGCCACGTGTTCATTTGAAATGATTATAGGGAGGCTTTGCACGTGCGATGGTGGGAAACTCAAACAACGGGCTTTTAAAGGTTTAAAAGGCTTCAAACGTCTTTTTTATTTCAAACCCTTCTATTTCCTTCTTCTTCAAGCTCCCGTATTCCTTAAAGAGAGAAACATGTGCAAAAACCTCCATTGTTGTCCAGTTCTTTGCTCATTCTCCTCCCTTTCTCCTCTGTTGCGCCACTGCCCGTGGTTGTGATTCTCCATCTTCATTCTCAACCTTTTTTTTATCAAGCTTTTCGTACTTTGCCACCGTCTGCAATGGCCTCCACAAGCACCACTACCACACCTGCTATTAGTGCGCCACCTGTTATCTTCGGCGCCACCACTGTGCCAAGCCTCGTTGCCCTAGATGCTGCTCGTCAAGAGCAACTACACTTCTATCGTCGGGCTCCTATCTTCGGAGAAGGTGATAAATTTTCTGATGCATGAAAGGCTTGTCATTTCTCATCAAAGTTTGACCCCTTACTATTGGGTGATGAGGAATTGGATTCATCAAAGTGGGGTTGTCTTCCACCCGAGGGGACTCTGTATTTTCATCTGGACCGTGGCGACTTCCCCTATTCCCAAATTGACTTCGAAGCACCTGGGGGGTCACCAGCCCATTTTTCTGCCTGGCACACACATATGCAGAGCTCTCATGCTGTTGCTTTTACAAAGGTTAGGCTTCATCAAGCCTACTAATTTGGGGAGTTCACCCTCTCTAAGCCCAACGCGACTTTACAAGTACTAGTTTCCAGATGGAACATCACAACTCACACCTTTTTTCCGCGTGAGGAGAGTTCACCATTACACTGGAGGACGTTTGTGAATTCCTTGGGTTTGATCCCATAAGTGAGTTCACCTACCATGATGAGGCTCTGGATGCCAAAGAAGCTGCTGATCGAGTTGAGCTGGATCGAATCTCCAGCAGTTGCATCGGTTCCTCGAATAAAGCTATATTTACCCCCCTTATCAACTACTTTTTCGAAGCTCCGACGCCGAAGGATGTCAGTTCTATAACGGGCCGAGGTAGAGGTACATCCCTGGATCTACCAGCCTACATACTTGTATTGCTTTAATGCTTCTTTCTAATCGGGAAACCCAACGATCAGCCTAGGCGGGACCTAATAAATATTTCCATTCGTTTGGCTAGGGGGTTCAACCTTACTCTTGCCGCCATTGCCTTGGGGTCCCTCTAAACCTGGTTGGATCGAGCCCACATAGACATGTCATGATCACTGGGCCGTTGTAACTTGGCCAATTTTTCCAACACCATTATTCTGACGGGCTTTCTTTACACCCGCTTTCCTGCTATTTCCGTCAAGTCAATTTCTCTGCCCGTGAGCCAAGGTATCAAGCCCCCACGCCTCCTGTGTTTCCATAAGAAGTAAAGTCGAAAGGATATAATGGAAGTTTTTAATCTTCTAGACTCCTTTGTGATGAGGCCATACAGTGAGTCTTCGTTTGCCCATAGTTGGGATTTTTTTGCCTTTTGCAATCACAACGGTCAAGTTCATCCCAGCTGTAGAAGATTCCTCATAAGCCGTGGTGCTACTATTCTCCCCATGATTTCTTCCCTCCTATACTGAATGGGGATACACCTCAGATCCCTACAACCCTGATAGATGTAGCAGGCAATTCGGGTTTGAACAAGGGTTCCCTCGACCTATGTTTCAACACAGCCATGCAAAGGCCACCTTCGCTGAAGCCTGCACCTTCTATACTACGACAACGGTGCTTGGTGTGACTTTTGACATCGATGGGCGAGTCATCCTTCCTAGTGACACTAGGAAGGGAGACTTATCCACCTCTTTTTCCACCAAGTTCCATTTGGGGCAACTAAAAATGATCCGTGAGTACATTCAATCCCCTCCTCAATATCCCCCGGTCCTTTCTTTTTCTTCTACTGAACTGGGTCTTAAAGGGAACTCTATGCTTGGGGTTGAATTTCCTTTGAGTATAATGATTAAAGAGTCTCCCCAAGACCTACCCCCTCATTTTACAATAATTCCCACTTCCACCCCGAAGTCCAAGGCTACTGCAGCCCCTAAACAAGCTGCCCCTTCAATCGAAGCTGCAACGGGCGAAGGATCTTCTCAGCCACCTGCCAAAAAATATAAGAAGTCCAAGTCCTCAAAGTCTAAGACTCAGTCTCAAACAAAAACTCCTTTATATGCATTTCCTATTACCTCCGTTCCCCCTCCCATGTCTCTAGATATGGCTGAAGAGCTGAGGAAACAGGTGCAAGCTGAGGTCGACAGGATACATGCTGAGTTTCAAAGGCGTGCTGTTGTCATTCCTCCTTTGACTTCTTTTCCCATGATCTTGGTTGATCCCAATGACCCACTAAAAAAAGGAGAAGAAGATCGAGAGTACCTGAAAGTGGTGGTGCAATGAGCTCAAGGAGAAAAGCGCTGGGAACCAAGCCCCAGAAGAAATAGATGGTTGAGAAACCTCCATCCCCAGCTCTTTATATTGATGCCTCCTCGCCACCTTCACCAGTGGTTATACCTTCTCGTTCTACCTCTGGATCTGAGGTATGTTGTTCATTCTTGATTTCTTATTCCCCTTCTCTTAAAGTGTGTTGCATCTGCTCATTCCTTTAACAAGAAAATGCTTTGGTGCAGGGAGTTGGAGAAGAAAGGCCCAATCCTCCCAGTCCCCCTGTAAGTCGCTTCGTGGGGAGGGCGTTGCAGTATCTCTCAAGTTGATAACACTCTTCCTCGTTCCCCCATGACAGGCCTTACCTACTCACGAAGATTGTCCTCCAAACGGGCCAAAAAAATTGCTACGAGGGTTGTCGCCGTTCAGTCTGCTGAACTGCCTAGTCAACCAGGGGGAACCACTGCAGCCTACTCTGAGTTACCATCGGAGCAGGAGGTCCCTCTGCCCCTCGTTGCGGTCGAGGAGAGTGCCCCGCAGGTAAATTTCTTGCCAAGTCTTACATATTTTATTTGTTCCATTATTATGTTTATCATTTCTAATATGTTGGGCCGTTTTAGGTCACTACACCAAAATGGGCAAATTGTCACCTTTCAACCGGCCAGCCTTGTCAAGGTCATTGACCGTGATAAAAAACACGCGTTTTATATCACAGTCATTGACCTTGACACGACCGTGACAACTAATTGTCACGGTCAATGATCGTGACAAGGTCGTGACAAATTTACTTGTCACGGTCATTGACCGTGACAATTCTTTAAATACTTATCACGGTCAATGACCTTGACACGACCGTGACAATATTTGCAGCAAAAACCCTATCCCCTTCTTTTTTCCCTATAGCCGTTCCCTCCCTCTCTCTCTCTCTCTCGACGCTGCTCTCTCTCTCTCTACTTTCAGGTCGATTTTCTCTCTCTCTCTCTCTCTCTCTCTCTCTCTCTCTTCCATTTATATATATGTTTGTGTGTATATTTATGTGTGTATGTATATATATATATATATATATATATATATATATATATATATATATATATATATATATATATATGTGTGTGTGTATGTGTGTGCGTGTGTGGGGGTGGGGCAGGGTGGGGGTAGGGGGTGGGGCGGGGTGGCGCAGGGTGGGGGCAGGGCGGGGTGTGTGCGTGTGTATATGTATGTGTATGTATGTGTATATGTGTGTGTATGTGTGTGTATATATATGTGTGGTGGTGTGTGGTGGGGGAGGGGGTGGTGGAGGGGGGCAGGGGGTCGGGTGTGTGTGTAGGTGTGTGCGTATGTGTGTGGCGGGGGGAGGGGGCAGGGGTGGGGGTGGGGGTGGGGCACCCATTTAATAACTTTTAAAATATTTGAAAAAACATAATATTTCAAAATTGAAACGAAATGGTATTGACGGAACTTACACATACGTTATAATATAGAATCTCAAGATAAAAAAATGTACTGTAAAACTCCAAATTGATACGAAATTAAAAAAAATAAAGGACGTGTTTGGAATTATGTACTGTGCTCTTACGTTGAAAATTATTATATAGAAAAAGAAAAATATAAATTGAGATAACCTTAGAATCTAATTAGGCTAAAAATATAATGGCATCAACTAACATATATACACAACACTAAAAGTAGACATCAATTTTATAAATTTTTACTTTATAATTCAATATGGGTTATACTCCCACATAGTTCATCAACAAATATTGTAAGAACATTGTGAAAATAATAAACATCGGGAGTGGGGGTGGGGGTGGGGGTGGGTGGGGTTTTGAATATTATTTACATTCAAAATAAATAATTGATAATAGTTGGATAATAATTGGATAATAATTGATATTTTCATTCAAAATAAATATTTCATTCAAAAATATTGGATAATAATTGATATTTTCATTTAAATTGATAATAATTTTATTCATGAAATTAATTCAATTAGGTAAAACCCTAGATAATTTTTTAACAGAATTTGATAATATTATATAAAGTTTAGTAAATTCACAAAATGTTGCCAATTGTATGTTTTTAGGAATATCATTAGTTAGAATCCATACACATGCATGTTGTTAGAAAGTCTTAAATTTAATTCTCACTTTAATTTGTAGAATCTCTGTACTTGGTTGGATTTATCCCTTTATGATAATGAAATTTATGCTCCAATTATAATTATCTCATGTCATAATTTTATTGATAAACAATATATGTAGTTGTCACGGTCGTGGTGGGGGGAGGGGGTGGGGGTGGGGTGTGTGGGGGTGGGGTGTGTGTGTGTGTGTGTGTGTGCGTAGGTGCGTAGGTGTGCGTGTGTGTGTGGCGGGGGGAGGGGGAGGGGGAGGGGGAGGGGGTGGGGTATGTGTATATGTGTGTGTATGGTGGTGTGTGGTGGGGGAGGGGGGGAGGGGGTGTGGGGTGTGGTGGGGGAGCTGATAATATTTTGTTATAATTTGTGGGGGGAGGGGGTGGGGGTGGGGTGTGTGTGTGTGCGTAGGTGTGTGCGTGTGTGCGTGGCGGGTGGGGTAGGGGTGTGTGTATGTGTGCTATTAACATTTTTTTTTATCTGTACTAATAACATTTTTTTTACAGCAAAAATGTCTCCTTCAGATATTAAGGCGAAGATGATGATGCTGTTTATGATGATGTCGTCTGGGTTCGGTGGTAGCGGAGGCGACGAGGGATCCTCCACCCCTAGGCTCCCCAAATATGGAAAATTTGGGATTACCGTCGAGAACAAGTCGGAGCTATTAGCGAGATCCCTCGAGCTGCTAAAGACGGTCATCGGCCCGGGGTTTATGAGTTGGAAGGAGGTGCCATATGAGCTCAAGTTAGCTGTTTGGGCAGCACTACAGGTAATATATTTATATTTATATTTATATGAATATTTCAATTTCAATTTCAATTTCAATTTCAATTTCAATTTCATATTTATATTTATATTTATATTTATTCACAACTAACATTGTATTTGTTGGACAGGAACAATTCAACTTGGATCCAAAGCTACGCGATTCCGTCTTGGAGCAGTTGAGGGAGCAACACAAGACGTGGAAGAAAAATATGCGGACACGGTACTTTGGGAAAACACGAGAGCCCATTATACAATGGCGTGGATCCATCCCGCCCAAGGAGCCGATCTCATTGGCATAATGGCAAAAGTTCATTGACAATGAGATCGAGGATCGACAATTGGCATCTCGCCAATTGGGGAGGGAAAATCGGGCAAAAAAGACGGACGTGCACTACTCCGGACGGACCTCTTACACTGAGGTGGAGCATAGGATGCAGGTAAGATTTAATTTATCTATAACTACATAAATATATTATTCTTCATTATTTTACTTTGCGGGGCCGATACTAATTTTACTTTACTTTATTTTATTTCAGGGGGTAGGGAGTGGGCCAAGGGGTAAGCCACATAGGCTCGATACTTATGTGGCTCTTCGGACGAAGAAGGGGAAGGACAAGGAGGTGTCCCCGAGCGTCGCGGCCACGATTGTAAGTAATCCGACAGTTTAATTATTGTTAATTACGTTATAATTTTTTAGTTTACTTATTTTACTAATCATGTGCTTTTTATCGTTTCAGGCAAAGCTTAAGGAAGTGCATGAGTCACAGTCTGATACCGACAAGGAATCTTTGTCCACAGACGCACTCAGCCAAGTGCTTGGCTCTGATCGCAAGGGGAGTGAGCTCGCGGGTGGCCAAATCTAGGATCATCGGATTGGAGACGAGAGACACCGAGTTGGTTCGAACGGTGGATTCACACGACACGAAGCTGTCCCGTTTGGAGGCGACGGTCCAAGATATGTACGCATTCATGAAGCGTACGTTGGGTGGAGACCGTAAAGGGAAAGGGAAAGGGAAGGAAAAGGAGAAGGCGGTGGAGGAGGAGGTGCGGGAGGACGAGGCGCAGGATGACGAGGATGTGGACCTCGCTACTTCATCACTGACACGTTCGTACTTCGATGATCCACTTCCCTATTTGTCGCCCTTCAACAGACCATTGTCGACACTTGGTTGGCTGAGCATGTTCATATTGGACGTATTTGATGGACAGCGGATAGGGCGGGGGTTGAGGGACCCGAATATCGTCGAGGGTGGAATAATCCATGGACGTGTGCTTCAAGAGATGGAGTCCAGGGTGCTCGTCACGCATGTCATACCTGGGAAGGAGAACTCCCTATTGTGGTTGCGTGAACAATACGGCACGACGTATATTAGTGGGTGAGTCAATTCGTATGTCGTGTGTCCTACTCACCTCCTCAGTTTTATCCAAGACATGTAGTAACATTATTTTTAAGTTTGTCCATTTTAATTATATTTGGATTATATCGTCATGTATATTATTTTTATTTTGAATATTTGGATTATATCGTCATGAATATATATTTGCATTATCTTTAGTTTGTGTTGGATATATGATGTTTGGAACAGGTAGAACGTTGCTATAACAGGTACAAATATATTGCTGGGCAGTGGCAGTGGCCATACTGCCCAGCAGATTTTTTTTGAATTCTGCCCAAAATTGTTACGGTCAATGACCGTGACAATTTTTTTAAAAAGGGTCACGGTTATAAACCATGACAAACATGTCACGGTCATTGACCTTGACACGACCGTGACACAAAACGCGAGTTTTGTGTCAAGGTTAATGACCGTGACACGACCGTGACAAAAAAAGTTGTCTCGCCTCGAAATGTCACGGTCATTGACCTTGACAAGATGGATTTGTCAAGGTCAATGACCTTGACAAATGGGCAGATTTGGTGTAGTGGGTGGAAGTGGCATCACTGATAGCTAACATTCTCCTTTCTCCTGCATTGTCAAGGCCCCTTACTGAAATCCCTCTTTTTGGTGCCATAACGGGGGTAAGTAACGCTTAGATGTATTTCTCTCTTTTTAAGTATCAATTTGTCTTTCCTAAAACTTAGCTTTGTTGCTACATCTTTCCCCAAGTCTCTCTCCGCCCTTTGCCCTTAGTGGCCTTTTGCCCTCCAAGGCCACGGTTGATGTTATTACTCTCGTTGGGGCATCTCTTGAAGATCCAACGTCTTCTTCCGATGATGTGCCCATGTTGGCTCTTGTACCTTATGTTAGCGAGGGAAGTTTGCCTACCATTGAAGCTTCTCCAGCCAAGGACCCCGTTGAAGCTGCTGAGGCAATGAGCCCGCCTCCAACGACTTCTACCATGAGGGCCCCCGTGTTGACTCTCGTTCTCGCTCCTACTGCTGCTAAGGTACTTTACTAATTTCTCTGTATTTCTCAGCTTCTCGAACTTCACCTATGTTGGTGACTTAATAACGAAAACACTTGTTAAGGTTTTTCGAAAAAACTCCACCTATATCGTTGACTTAACAACGAAAACACTTGTTAAGATTTTTCCAAAAACTCCACCTATATCGGTAACTTAACAACGAAAACACGTGTTAAGATTTTTCCAAAAACTCCACCTATATCGGTGACTTAACAACGAAAACACTTGTTAAGATTTTTACAAAAAAAACTCCACCTATATCGATGACTTAACAACGAAAACACTTGCTAAGATTTTTCTAAAAAGTCCACCTATATCGGTGACTTAACAACGAAAACACTTGTTAAGGGTTTTCCAAAAAAACTACACCTATATCGATGACTTAACAACGAAAACACTTGTTAAGATTTTTCCAAAAACTCCACCTATATCGGTGACTTAACAACGAAAACACTTGTTAAGATATTTCCAAAAACTCCACCTATATCGATGACTTAACAACGAAACACTTGTTAAGGTTTTTCCAAAAACTCCACCTATATTGATGACTTAACAACTAAAACACTTGTTAAGATTTTTCCAAAAACTCCACCTATATCGGTGACTTAACAACGAAAACACTTGTTAAGAGTTTTCATAACTCCATATTTCCTCTGACTGTTCTCAGGTTGCATAAGAGGATTCTTCGCCAGTTGCTTTTCCTGTTGGCTCGCCCCATCGAGAACCTGTCGTCTCGAAAGATTCCAGCCATAATGACTAAGTATCTACGACCGGTGCCACTGCCGACAGCGAGTCTGGGTGCGAGCTTCGTCTGCCCGACTTGGCTCCTCACGCCTTTTGCCTGATGATGCTCCATCGTTCTCCTCAAATGCCTGCCAACCATCATTTGGTAGTTGAGAAACTTGCGAACCATCATCCTGAAACATTCATAGTAGACTGGCTTCGTTCGAACATCTCAGTTATGAGCTACATGCTTCAGGGTATGGCCACTATTGTTGTTGAAATTGCTAATACTCCAACTGCGAGCGTTACCAGACCCCTCCTTAACCAATTTTTGGGTTTTTTTTAGGGAGTTGGGTCGTGACGGCTTTCATTTTGATTGGCTCATCACTCATTTGAAGACTTCGAAGAGCCAACGATTGGACAACCAGAGGGAACTCTTGCGAAAACATCAGGAGGACCAGCGGGTCGAGGAAGCTAAGCTAGCCGAGTTGGCACCTCTTCTGGAAACCATTAACAAAGAGGTGGGGGGTCTCAAGGAATATCTACGCGCGGTAAAGTTGAAATGAGAGAAACTCCTCATCGAATGTACACAAGCGCAAACGAGACTGGAGGTTTCTATGAATGCCCAACAGTCTTGTCAAGCAGCTTCTTCAGGCCTCCCTGGAGACTTTTTCTCTTGCCCAGACCTATGGTTTCTACTAGGCCCATGAGTTTTTGTATATATTTTTCTTTTGTTCTTCTTCTCATGTAATTCTTGGGCGATAGCTTCCAATTTTGTAATGCCCCAAAGTTTATGAATAAAGAAAGATATCAATTTTCTCATGCCATTTCTTTGTGTTACAACTGTTTACATAGATTGTGAAGTGTGAAGTTCTATAATTCTTCCATCTCTTCTTGAGTTATAATAAAAAGAACTTGTATACCCATTATAAAAAGAACTTGTATATTCATAACCAGCTAGATATATCGGTGGCCCAAACATGATTGCTTACATATGAGATATCTTCAACCATTTATTGTTGATTTTAAATGGTTTGTCTTCCTCCATCTTAGAAATTAAGAAATAACCTGAGTCATGAGCTTCCTTCACAATGAAAGGTCCTTCCCAATTCGCTTCAAACATGGGTATAGGAAGCCCCCTGATGTGTTTCACTGCTGCTTTCAATACGAGGTCTCCCCCCACGAACTTCCATGGTCTTACCAATTTATCGTATGCCCTGGCAGCTGTTTCGTAAACATTTTAAGGTGTTTCATCGCATTATCTATGTGTTCGTCCAACGCTTGCAACTGGACATGTCTATGCTGGGGGAGCATGCTACTTTATAAGGCATATCGAGCAATGGGGACTTCTAACTCCACTGGGAGAATCGCCTCGGACCCATAAACAAGAGAGAACGGTGTATACCCTGTGGGCTTCATCTTAGTCGTTCGATAGGCCCATAAAACGGCTGGTATCTTGTCGTCCCATGACCCTGGAAAATCCTCCATCGTTTTAGCCATGATATTGACCAAAGTTTTGTTGGTCGCTTCGACTTGACCGTTTCCCTTTGGGTATGCCACCGTCAAAGTGTGATGGACAATGGAGTATTTGTTTGTGAGCATCGTTACTTCTAAATTAACGAAAGGGGTTCCATTGTCTGAAAGGATAACCTTTGGGATCCCAAAATGACAAATGTTTTATTCTCTGATAAAGTTGCTCACTACCCCCGCAGTTGCCCTTCTTAGTGGTATCACCTAAGCCCACTTTGTGAAGCACTTCGTTGTTACTAGTATCTATATCCTCCCCCCTCGAAGAGGGGTGTAACACCCCTACCAGGTCGAACGCCCAAGTGTGAAAAGGATAAGGCGTTTCCAGGGATTGTAAGTCCACTGACGGGGCATAGATCATATATCCATAAAGTTGGCAAGCCTTGCACTTTCGAACGAACTAAGCCGAATCTTTCTCTAACGTTAGCCAATAGTATCCCAAAGTCATCAACTGGTCATATAACTTGGCCCCTCCTATATGAGCTAGATCATGCGCCTGCTTGAGGACCTCGGCTGCTTCTTCCTTCGTGATGCAACGCAAAGGCCTGTTTAAGTATCCCCTTCGATAAAGCTACCCCTCTTGAATATAAAATCTCAGGGCCCTTCGTTGGAGTCCCATTGCATCAATTTTCTTCAATGAGACAACTCCATCTTTAATGAATTCAATATAGGGTTGTCTCCAGTTAGCCTGAGCCTCCACAAAATGACATTCAGCTGCCTCAAAGAATAATTGGCATTTGTCGTACTTTCGTTATAGTTCTGCCGCATCCTGTTTCATCTTAGGCCAAAAATACCCCTCTCTTTGCATTCTTCGGTAGAGGGGTATCTCAGTTATTTTATAGTGCACTTCGTGTGTTTTCCTTAATCTTTTCTCTGCCTCTTATGGACCGATGCATCTCGACAGCTATCCTCCTGCATTTCTGAAGTAAAGGTTTACCTAGTTTATAAAGTACTGGGTCAATTCTCTGAGCCTTATCGTTCCTTCACCAGCCTCCAGTTACCTCTTAATCTCTCCCCTCCAGTCCCCATCCTCTTCCATTAGTAGAATTGACTGCACCATCAAAGGAGCTATTCTTTATTGGATCACGATGGTAGTTGTATCATTCCTCATGATCATCTTTTGGGTAATGGTGGCATATGCGTTTGGGTGGAGGTTCATCGTTCTGGGCTGCCTCTTGATCTTGGTCCAATGGAACTGGTAGAGGAGCCTATGGATGATTGTTCTGTATGGTTCCAGGCTCATGTGTTTCAATGCATACTTTTCATTCACTTGCTGAACCACCAAGTTTGAATCCCCCTTGATGCAAAGTGAATGGATCCCCCTTCGGAGATCCTCTAGTAATCCTAACACCAATGCTTCATATTTCGCCTCATTATTGGAACAAGGGAAATCTAATTTGTAGGAAAGGTAAATCTCGTCCATTCCTTTTGAAGGAATAACCCCTGCTCCTCCTTTCTTTTCTGCCGAGGATCCATCGAAATGCATTATCCATTCCTCATCCGTTGCGTCTAGGTGGTTGGCCTGTAAATCGTCTCTTGGAATATTTTCTTTGGGTGGCTCAAAAGTTCCTGAGGGGAAAATAGCCAACAGATCAGCGTATGCCTAGCTTTTGATTACGCGAGGAACCACGCACTTCAAGTCATATTCAGATAGAATGAGGAACCACCTAGTTTCCCTACCAATCAAAGTCGTTCTTGCTAGTAAATACTTAATAGGATCAAATCTAGTTACAATATGAATTGTAAAAGACAACATATAATGCCTGAGTTTTTGCACTACAAAGACTAAGGCTAAACAATGCCTTTCGAAGATACTGTATCTAACTTTTTATTCATGGATGATCCTGCTGAGGTAGTAAACTGGTCGTTCTTGCCCATCAATCTCTTGTGCTAGCAAAACTCCCACAGACCTTGTGGTGGATGTGAGATACAGCTGCAATGGTATTCATGTCTTTGGGGGAACCATGGTCTGTGGTGAAATGAGCAGTTTCTTCAGCCCGTTGAGAGACTCCTGGTGAACCTACTCCCACTTGAACTTCGTGTTCTTTCGCAGAAGCTGCATCAACGGATGTGTTATTTCCGCTAAACTAGGCACAAATCTCCTGAGGTAGGAGACTTTACTGAGGAAACTCTTTAGCTCCTTTGTCGTTCTTGCACATGGCATTTCCAAAATCGCCCACTGTTTGTCCTGATTCATCTGCACCCCTTATCGGTCAACCACAAAGCCTAGGAATTTCCCACTTGCCTCTCCAAAAACACACTCCAGTGGGTTCATCTTCAATTTATACTTCCTGCAACGGGAGAATAACTTCCTCAAATCGCTCAGATGAGACTCCTCCTTACTCGATTTGATGACCAAATCATCCACATAGAATTCCACAAATTTGTGGAAGAAGTCATGGAAAATGGCTATCATTGTTCTCTGGTAGGTCTCCCCAGCGTTCTTAAGTCCAAATGGCATCACCTTGTACATGAAGTTTCCCAACGGGGTTCTGAATGCTATTTTCTCTGCATCCATAGGGTCCATCTTAATCTGGTTATACCCTACATACCCATCCATGAAGGTGTACATCTCATGACGTTGCATCTATCAAGCTATCAATGGAGGGTGGAGGGAACTCATCTTTGGGACAAGCTCTATTCAAATCTATGAAGTCTACGCAGATCCTTTTTTGGTTTTTATCTTTCTTCCCCACCGGGACAATACTAGATAGCCAGAGTGGGTGCAGTATCAGTGTGATGAACCTTGTCGTTAGTAGGCATTGAACCTCTTCCTTGATCTTCAAATCTAGCTCGGGCTTATATGTCCTCGTCGCTTATTTCACCGGAATGGATGAAGGCATTACGTTCAACTTGTGGCAGCTTACTTCCTCGTCCAGCCCCTCCATCTCTGTGTATTTCCATGCGAAGACGTCTATAAACTCCCAAATCAACCCAACCAAGGCCTCTCATTTCTCCTTACTGAGATCCTTCGAGATGAAGATGGGCCTTGGATCTCCCCCTTCTTTGGCCTGCTTCAACTGTTCCAACTCTTGTGCCTGTGGCTTTGGGTGATCTTCCATGTAGTCTGGTTCTTCGGCGATATCCTCTACGAACTCCTATATGTTGGAGTTGTCTATCACCATGCATTATCCCCGTTGATCCACCAGAAAGCATTGATATATCGGGTCAACCTCATCATTAGTTTCTTCGGCCTCTCGCTCACACCGTTATAATCGATACACCACCTTTCATTCCTCGGTAATGACCTTCTTGCATTATCTGCTGGTAGTGGTGACTGCCTTCCTCTTCTTTTCTCGACAAGCCTCGGCCACTCTTTCTCCTCAGAATCAGCTCAGCACGCTTTACAGTTGGACCTCATGGTCCATCGTGTCCACTATGGGCCTCATTCTGTCTTTGAGCTGCTTTGAGATGCCTTAGGGCCGAGGGACCATCTGGTGAGCTTCTTTGGCCATTTCCCTTATGCTGCTTGCAACCTCCTTCTTCTGCTCATTTAAGTGCCCCATCCTTTCTCTGATCGAGGGAACCCATGCTCCCTCCATTCTTATCATTAGGACCCATACATCTTCCTCTAACTCTTTGTAAAATGATGCGTCCACCAAGTGAGACTCCTCAACAGCGAAGGGCCTCTTTGTAGCCCTAATGGTCAATTATGTTCCCTTGACATTCATTTTGGCACATTGATAGTACGTAGAAGGAACTAGCCCTTGGTTGTACATCCACACCCTTCCTATTAGCAGATGATAGGAAGTTTCACTCTCTATTATGTGGAACTTGATATGGGAACTCAGATTTCCCATTATAATCCCAATATTAACATACCCAATAGATTTAGAAGATTGATTGTCATACCCCAAAATTACCAAAGGCATGGGGACCAGCCTTTCTTCTGGAATATTGGCTGCGTGGAAAGAGTTGATTGGCATGATATTGATGGAAGCTCCCCATCCATAAGAGTCCTTACGAAGGTAACTCCGTTGACACTGGCAGTCACATACAACGGCCTGTTGTGAGGGAACCTTACAGCCCTATCTGCATCGCTAAAGGTTACCTCTGACAAAAACCTTTTCACTAACCTGGCCATGGGTCCCTTCTATCTCAGTGAAGGGATTGTGTTCTTCCTCACAATATCGATTATTGCCTAGGTTATCTCCAACCTACTCTCCTTCGAGACCCACACCTGGTCGAAGAACTAGGTGAACTTTGGGGATTTCAAAATTGCACAGTATTCTAGAACTGGATCTACTTCTTTACCTTCAATGTCGTATACCTCC
Organism: Sambucus nigra; assembly: GCA_949130495.1. NCBI lineage: Eukaryota > Viridiplantae > Streptophyta > Magnoliopsida > Dipsacales > Adoxaceae > Sambucus > Sambucus nigra. The sequence continues at coordinate 632,370,051 of OX422207.1, read as the reverse complement.
TCCACATCCTTGGCGCTTTCTTCGTCATAAGCCAACACTACATTAGCCATTCCCCTCGTACAATCTTCCAGAGCCTCTTCGTACTCTTCTTGCTTCGTTATTGACTCTCTTTTTCCTCTCTCGGACTCTTTATCATGGGCTACCACGAGATTGGCCCCATGTGCTGGCAAGGGGTTGTTGTTGACGTTCTGTGGAGGGATTTGCAATGTCCCTACCTTCACGTACTTGTCGATGATTATTCTCAGTGTAAAGCATCTCTTGGTTGGATATTGGATGTTAGATCCTTCGATGAACCTGGCAGTACTTTGGATCCACCTTCGTTATCGCATCGGGCTCCCCAATAGGAATGTCCTTTGGCTTATAAACCGTTCCCCCTTGGACCATCGCATTGTAATAGCTGACAGCTTCTTCCACTGTATAAGTCAATGGTGGTGGGTCCTCCATGTCTCTTCCGAACTTCCTCTTATTATCCTTCTTTGGTGCCTTGCCCCTATCTCACCCTCGGTGTACCCTACCTGTGGGGGCTGAGATCTCCCCCCGCGGGTTGCATCGGCTGCCTAAACATCATAGGCACCACCACCGGATTGGGCCGCACCACCAAAGAGAAAATTTTCACTGCTTTTAAGAACGCCGCAAAAGTCCCCTCGCGTGTCTCATTGATAAGATGGAAGATGTACTCAGGGAGCAGCCCCTCAGCGCAGATCTGCAATAACTTGGACTCTTTGTCCTCCTCCCTTACGTCGAGGGATCTTTCCCAGAACCTTCAAAAATAGGCCACCACTTCTTCCCCAGGTCGTTGCTTCTCCCTACCCAGTTGGGTCAAAGTAAACTCATCTTCCGCCAGAAAGAACTTCTGGACAAACAATACGTGCATCTCCTCCCATGTAAAAACGTTGTTAGGAGACAAATGGGAATACCACGTATATGCTTTATCGGTTAAGGATTTGGAAAATTCCCTCAACCCAAGTTTCTTATTATTACAATGCGCTCCCAAGTGTTCAATAAAGCTCTTAATATGCTCCTTCGGGTTACCACCTTTCCCTGTGTATTTTTCAAAAATAGGAGGAATATAGTCCTTTGGATAGGCCTCATCGTTGTATTCCTGAGGATAAGGTGTTCGAAATTCATCATAAACCGAACCTATCTTGCCAGCAGATTGCGAGGAAGCTTTTATGAACTTCAACATCACTTTTTGCATCTCTTTTCCTCCATGGGTGATGCTATTGGGGCTACAACCAACGGGGCCATGGGTTGAGTACCCGTTGTAACTGGAATAATTGTCACAACAGGTGCCGTTGATACTCCTGAGGTTCCCACTGCTGGATTCACAACAGAGGGTATGCTTGCTAGGATCGCTCCTGCTACACCTGCACCTGGTGGGACCATTGGGGCTACCCCTGGTGTTATGAAAGCATTGGCTTCCAATCCTCCCAGCATTGTCGAAGCTACTAGAGTTTGCAAAAACACGTAAAACTTACTCATGAGGAGCGTCACCTGAGTGGGTCCCAACCCCGTGCTCGTGGAAGCTTATGTTACCCTCGAAATTCCTGTCATCGCTTGAACAGGAGGTACCTCTATCCGAGGAGATCCATCCATTAGATCCTCCAGTTCTCTCATAGCTTGTTCTTCGTTGTGTTGGATTTCATCAAAGTTGAGTCTTCGATTAACATTATCTTACGCTATACTCCCTACTTAGAAGAATGCCTCCCCAGCAGAGTCGCCAAATATAAGAGGGTGCTTTAGATAAGATGGAGGCGTAACTCCTTTAAAGTATAGTAGTGATAAGTTAAATGGCTAAAACCTTGGATTAGTGATAGAACATGCAATCACAAACCTAATGAAGATAAGAATCAATTTAAACTCACAAATATCTCGTGTATAACTCAAAAAGTAGTAATGAACTTAGAAGTAACTTTGCTATAGGGAGAGAGAAGTAAGCACCCTAGATACACCTTGGCAGGCAGCCAAACACACCAACCACCCTCAAGAATCTCTATCAAGTATTAAAAGCTTTGTAATAGATGACAATGGTGAGTGAATAAGGCCTCTGGTTTGTAATAACTCTCTCTCTCTCTCTCATGTGTATTCTCTCTAGTGATAACTTCTTAAACTCTCAAAAGATCCTCCTCTCCTCAAAGGTGGTTGGGGTCCTTAAATATCCCCCCACACCATCCCCGAGGAAACTCAGTCATTAAAGACTATGAAAGACATCCCTCATACTTTATTTCACAACATTAAATACCCGATGCACTAGTTGTCACCACGTCATAAACATTAATTGCCAAGACATGCCTTTTGTCTAACCACTGTGTGTCAGGGGGGCTGTTGTCGCAGAGGTGGCTCACCAACTGCCTGACAGCCCCAAATACCACGGTGGTTTACTCAAGTGTAGGTCTGATATTATTTAGCTGACTAGTGATATCACCTACAGTAGATGTGACATTAAGTAGAGGGTTGTTTGGTTCACAACTCAACGCTAGATGGAACTCCAAGATGCTCCGCCCGAGGTTCCACGGTCATGGTCCTTCGGTGTTTTACCAGGTGTATCTAAGATTGTTAGGACAATCCTCAACGGTGTCTCACTTCTAAATCCTCCAAACCAAGTCCCTCTAAAGTTCCCACGATGAGGTCATTCCATAGAGCATGAAAGCCCTCCCAGACCCTGCCAAGCCTGGTCTCTCGCGAGTACCGTTTGACCTCACATTAAAACTCATTATTATTCTCGTTACACAATTACAACCGTTATAGCTTACAATCAATATAAACAAATATACAATATGACTAATACAACAAGCTAAGATACAAGTTGTCACGCTGAGCTACCTCGCTTGAGCTGCCGCACTGAGCTGCTATGGCGCCATAATCCCCAAAACACTGTTGCTAATGTCAAATTACCTCTAATCTTAAAATTACATTCAAGCCCCCTCTACAGCTCCAACTTCTTCTAGGTTTTTAATGACCCTATCGGCGGGGTGGACCATGGTCTCCTCCACCCTTAGTTGGTCGTACCGTAGTTGCTATTTGGAAGGTACAACCCCCTATTGGGCTTCCTCATGAACGTACTTTACCTCCTTCTTCTTTTCCTTCTTAGGGAGAATATCTACTATAAAACACTTCCTCGCTGTAGCTTGATATCCATGAATATCAACCATTACCCGATCAGTAACGCATTTCAACTTCTGGTGGTACGTAGATAGTATGGCCTTCATAGCGTGCAGATATCCTATGCTTAAGAAGGCATGATATGTGGACTCAACATCCACCACTAAGAACTCGATTTGTTTTAAGACATTGCCTGCCCTTACGGGCATACCTATCTTCCCTAGCGGCATCGTGTTCCTTCCTGCAAAGTCGACTAATAAAACTGTTGCTTCTTTAAGGTCGGCGATGTTCAGCTTCAGTTTATGGAACAATTCTAGGTACATCACTTTTAACGAACACCCCTAGTCCACGAGCATCTTGTCAACGTCCTAATTGGCTATTCTGAGTGTGATTACCAATGCATCATAATGTGGGGTTCTCACCCCAACCAAATCTTCTTCGGGTAAAACGATATGCTTGGTGTAGTCAACGTCCTCTGGTTGCTAATATTTTCCAGCCTGGGTTTTAGCAGGGCCAATCTGAAAAACCTCCATAATGGCAGTCACTTTCTTAATCTCCATCCAAATAGCGTTCCCCTAGATATCCTTAAGGTCTGATGCCCCATGGATTACTAAAAACTCATGCCATGTATCATCGTCGAGGACATTGTCTGGATTCTGGTTGCTATTGGTTGTGACCATGTCTGCTTTCTTCTCTATGTACTCATTGAGGATCCCCACTTGGGCCAACTCCTCCAAGTGTGACTTCAGAACTTTATAATTATCGGTTCTGTGAGCACCCTCCTTATGGAATGCGTATCTCAACGCATTGTTACTTTTGGTTGGGTCATCACCCATCTTCTTGGGCCACTTGATCAATGGCCCATCTTAAATTTTGCTCAGAATTTTGTAAACGAGTTCCTTGAAGACTGTGTTAATAGCTTGGAATGCCTTGGAGGGATCGGTCTTGTTCCCATTCTTGGAGCCATTTTTGCCCCTGTTCTTGTTTCCTTTTTTTTTAGTATCGCTATTTTATGTTCCCTTATTCTCCTTTGCTCGACCATTGTCCCCTATATTAGAGTGGACCACATCTTCCACCTTGGCATGTTTCTTAATACAGGCCATGAGGTCGTTGATGGTGCAGGATTCCTTCTTAGTTAGGGATTGGTGCAATAAAGAGGTGGTTCGCATGCTAATTTTGAAGGATGCTACGGTAACCTCAACCTCGTTAAAGACTTCCCAATACCTTTTGTCATAATATCGAAAGATATCCTGTGGCTTCTTCTTCATCGTAAGTAGTGCGTCCATCCATTTAGGGTGGGAGATTTTGGTTATAAAGCGAGTAGTGAAGGCCTCTGCTATATCCTTAAATTTTTTAATCGACCTGTGAGGCATCCTCTTAATCTACTTATGTGCTACATCGTATAGGCTATAAGGGAAGATCTGTCACATCAGCACATTATTGTGGCTGCATAAGGTCATTGATTGTCTTTATTCAGGAACGTGATCAATGGGTTTTATCTTTTCGTCGTAGATCTTAAACCTGGGAACAGCAAAATTCTTTGGGGACTTCTCCTCTTCGATAGACCTTTAAAAAGGGGATTTCATCTTATTATTAAGAGCCCTCCTGGCAAGCTTTCTAGTGGACCTGGCTCTACGATGGGCAGTATTTTATCCATCTCCCTACGAACCAGAATCATAATGTCTTTATTATATTTATCATTGGTCATGTAGTGTCTCTCTAGTTGGACACGCTCTGATCGACCATGCTCTGATCTATCACGTTCAGTTCTTTCCTAGTCATGCTTGGAGTTCCTCCATCGGTTACGAGTTGTACTCACCTGAGGACTATAAATCCTATCTAGACACTTCTTATGAACCCTTTGGAGATCTCTCTCCATCTTTTCAAGTCGCCTTTAGAGGTGAGCATTCTCTTCTACTTGGAGGCCTGCAACCTCCTCATGTTCGCGAAGCCTAGCTTCATAAGCATCGACCAACTTGGAGATCTGTGTAGATCTAGGTGGTCCTTATCCTTCTTCAGAGGGTTGCCTTTACTGATGAAACATGGGGTTTGTATTCTAGTAATTTTCAATCTGAGGAACTAGGCCTTCCTGGACATCGCCAACTTGAGGAATGTTTTCGCAATGGTGAGACATCACGGACTTTTTATTTGTGAAGATTTTCTCATGAATAGAAATTATTTCTAATGTACGGCGCCAATTATCAGTATAATAAATATCACAATAAGAAGATCCACGAAAACAATCACAAAGAACAAAAAGTAAAAATCACACACAATAAAGATATACATGGTTCAACAACTTGCCTACATCTACGAAGAGGTTACTATTTATATTAAGTGTCTCTTAAGATCTCAAGTTACATCCCTTTGCCCCGGGTCAGGGTGTACAATTTATAAGTAGGTCGTGATAGAGTTTGAGTTATACAAGGAACATCTCAAGTTACATCCCTTTGCCCCAGGTCAGGGTGTACAATTTATAAGTAGGTCGTGATAGAGTTTGAGTTATACCAGGAACTCAAATAACACGTGAATATATCAAGGAGTACCTGAATATCTCTTTCGATATTGTTTGTAACTTATTTGACTATATCAGTAATTGTTCTAGTATATCTTAAATACTTGTGTGCAAATCAAACCATGATTTGGGTCGGGCAGCACTGTGATCACTTCGGGCTGGTCGGCTACTTTCATAGGTTAAGTTCAAAAGGGCTCCCACAGTTACATATGGCATAAATAGGGCAATCGATACTGCGATGTCATAAGTAAAAATAATTGCAAATAAAACGATAAAGGAAACATAATTAATTTCATTACTAATAAGATGGACAAAGGCCTATAAAGAAAATGACCAATTAGTGTACAAAAGTGACAAAAATTGAGTAAGGGGTGAACTTTCCCTAACTCATTGGAGGCACATTCTCCATAGTAGAATCGGCCACTCCAACGATAAGAGCACCAAGTTCAACTACGATCTCATTTATGGCATCAGTATCCTGGCCAGCCTCATGAATGGCCTGATTGATCTCAACATTAAATGGATAGGTAATAAGAACTTTGGGAACTTCATCCCCCCTCCTCATTGGGTCATATAAGGGAAGGTGATCAGCATAGGCTGAATTGCCCTCAATGACCTTTACCCTTTGAAGTTTGGACAATGATCCCTTATTGTATGCAACGAACTCATGATAGTCCAGTTACGAAGAAACCTCTTAGACAGATGCCTTAAAAACCTCATAAAAGACCTTGTTAAGGTCTTATCCAGAATAAAATTTTCCTTTGAAGGATGAGATTCTAAATAGTCTTTCGGTAGTTATCCATTTATAAGTCAGACAACTCGGTGTTGACCTTGTTGAACTCTACCCGAGTTCACCCAGCTTCCTCTGTGTCCTTGTCCTTAGAATCTATCTCATCGCTCGAGTTCTTTTAGAGGTCGCCATTCTCCATATTTTTCTCAATTAAGGAATCATTCAAGACATTATTACTATAAAAAAGAGCGTCGTTGCTTTTATTCAGGTGGTTAGCCCAGTGGGCAAGCTCTTGCATAATGTGCATGGCTTATGTAAAGAGTAGCGACAGTTAGATAAACAAAAATATTAAAACAAAGTTAAAACCTTACCGACACATTGTAATAGATCCCTTATTTATAAAGTCTCTCTAAAGGTAAGTTTCTTAAGTCGATCGTGTTAGAAGGTAAGACGGTCGCCTGCGTAATGGAGTATGCAACCTCCAAATCTTGGTGAGTCGAATTAGCATAATTCATCAGATCCTTGCCTTTTTGAAATTTGATCTCCCATGGGATACACCCTAGAAGTGGATGGTGTTGAGTCCTTGACAAATCTATGACTGAGGATGAATGATCACAACTCGATTTGATGTAAACAATGGTGGTGGAACACGAACATCTGGAGGAGTCTTTTCCATCATCCTATTCTTGGCCAATTTGGCTTGCCTTTCCCTCTGTTTCTTGATCTCTAGGAACTGCCTTCCCCTGAGGTTCATTACCCTCTTCTTTTGTCTAGCATCACCTAGAGTAACCTAGTTGTTCAAGCAACCCTGCTTATTTTGGTTGGCCCTGACGACCCCTAAGTCGACCATTCTTTTAGGACGACTAGTCATTTTTTCAATATTATCGGGGATTGGGGAAAAAGTGAATTCTCGTATGAGGAAGTTATCCTCTTCCCCAATTTCTTCCTAAAGACTACCAGCGACGTTAACTTATTCATATGAGAAAAAAGGTTTGAGATTATCAAAAATAGGATTTCCCGTTATTCTTTGTTCCCATCTTCTTTATACTCTGTGTATTCGCTAAACTCGGTTTAGACGACATAAATGGAGGAAGACTCGCCAAGAAAAATGCCCCTGTGGATTATCTTTGAATGGGGGTAGTAGTCGGGATAAAGGAGTCATCAACCACTGAGTTATCGATCGTAGTGACCTCAGTGATCGTTGTGAAATTTTTGGCAGAGGTAATGGTGAGATCATAACCAAGAAGTGCATGGGTCGCTCTCCAATGAGGTCTCACGCTGACTGGGGGTTTTCTTTTCTAAACAATCTCAAGATCTTGCAGCTTAACTTGAAAATTCTCATGTCTCCCATTACGTTGACGATCTTCACAACAAATCAAGTCGATTAGTAGGAGAATAAAAACTATAGTTTGATAACAAAAAAGGTGGATGACCTACTAGGTTTTTCGATCGTTGAAGGCATCTGAAGGTCTCTATAGTTCTAACCATACAAAATCCCTTAAAACACTGGGATAGTTTTTAAGTGTCCTTTTATGATGTAGAAAATAAAGTAACTAATCTACGAGATTTATCCTTATCATGTAAGTGGTACATATTGGACCTGAGGGAACCCTTCAGGTCGTAACAGTACCTAATTTCATTTAGACCAAGGTTGATCCCTCAGACTTAGTTGATATCAATTGTTCCCAAAACAATCCCAATAGAAACTGTTTTTTTCCTGGACCGAAAGTGTTCCATAAGAGTGGAGTACTTCCGCCATAAACGGGTGGAGGGTTAAACGAACTCCCTTTCCATTATAGCAACCGTCATAAGATTAATTCTCGATCAAGCCAGAATACATTCTCCTTTTTCGATGAAGTTCTAATGTGGAAGTTGTCGGGAATTAAGTACTTAGTACAAAATTTCTCAAATTCGTTTGCTATAGGAATTTCATACTTCCACATACACTTAGGCATGGCGAGAGTGCCTAGCAAAAAAATAAAATATAAAAGATGAAGTTATCTGGTTTTCATAAACGCTAGATAGAGAGAAATTAAATATACCTTAAAAGTGGTTGAAATGACAAAGATATAAGGTTCTCAAAGACCTTGTACCTTCTGTTGCCAAAACTAAATCAAGCGGCGGTATGTTATTGGATAGGAAACTTGCACCAACAGTCGCCTACGTTACACACCCACATGCAATGATTGCCTAGGGTAAACTTCTAATGGTTCATGTGATCCTAGGTACGAAAATCGTGCAGATCAAAAAAAAATGATTACATCCCACTTCTAAAAGTAAGCACGTGTTAAGTTAATTGGTGATGATTAGGGAAACCCACGCTAACACATGTCCAAATAACAACAAGACCTAAGTGATCATACATACAAGGACAATAACTCCAATCTTGGAGGAAATAAAAGGTAAATGTAGCCGATTATGCCACAAGAATCGACATGTGGCTCCCAGGGATTGAGGGATGTAGTTGATTGAATACTATGGGGGAGTTAATTTGAAGTCTAGGAAGATCACTATGCATCACAGGTGAATAATTATAACATGACTCTGTAACAATCCGCGTAATTTTGGGCTATTTTAATTAATTTCTGGAAAATGGAGGAAAATAAAGTTTTAGGTAAATTATTTTTATTGCTCGAATATGTTGGTTATTATTTTTAAAGGCGAGAATTTCAAACGGTTTCGAAAATGGAGTTAAAACGGATTTTAAAATGATTTTTAAATGTTTTTAACTCTTGGAGTTGTTTTGACTTCCAACTCTTCATTTCTTTGTCTTATTTAAAGGAGTCTTTTGGATTCCAACTCTTCATTTCTTTGCATTATAAAAGGGATTCGTGGGCAACCCTTTTAACCTACTTTTGGCACATATTTTGGCAGCAAATATATTTTACATTCCTCTTCTTTTTAATCATACTTTGGCCCTTGAGATTTGTGAGTTCCAACCTTAGATTAGAGGTGTTCTTGGGGCTATTTTGTTGGAGGTTCTTGGAGGAGCTTTTGTAGATCTTCTGTTGATCTTGAGGATGTGATCGTTGGTTTCTCATCATGGTTTGAGGTATGGGGTTTTACATAATATGCTCCTTAAATCTCGCGATTGTCATTCTCTTGGATTTCATGTTTAATTGAACTCATATTTGAATTGATAAATTCATTAAAAACTGGAAAATAATTGTTGAAATTATTTTGATTCATGTGGTATCATTATATTGTTGATGAGCACGTTGTCATGAGATTTTAATATGGCACGGATGTTGGGCACCCGCCAAAATTCCTGTTTCCTGGGCTATGGCTTGATAATGCATATACGAATGTGGTGAGTCCTGGTGACCCGGTTAAAGTGTTGTTGAGAAATTATATTGATAAATGCTTTGAGATTTTCATTTTGATTTGAATACTCGTACTCGTGTTGTTACATTTTATTCATCGCTAACATATATTTGTTGATCATCTTTCTTGTCGTATTGTGTACTTCCCCATATTTTCTTTTAGTGGCAGGTTAGCACGGATTTTGGGGCGCTATGGAGATTGATTTTAGCGAGGATTTTTTGGGAAAGATTTTTATTATTTTGATGTATAGAGCTCTGGAGATTTGTATTTTATTTTTGAGTTAGTTGTTGTATTTTTTATTCGAGAGACTTGTTGTAATTGAAGAGATTGAGATTAGTGGATTTATATTATTGTGGGTTTATTTAGATGCTCTATACCTTGTCACTTGTGGATTTGGATTTATTTTATCGATAATAGCGCTCCGTTCGCTCTCCCCGGGCAGGCGGGGTGTTACAGACTCTATAGGGATAAGATCAAAGTAGAGAGACTTATACTTATAAGAACCTTATACTTATAGCAAGGGAAACCTCACCCTATTTGGGGGTATAAATTTGTATCTTGGTCACGATGATTTGGACTCTTAGTTAGAAAACCTAGCACTCCAATTTTCCTTTGTTCTTTCAAGTAATGAACAACTCTCCCCCTTCCCCGTGTACATAGGCATGGATATTTGTCGAACCACGTACATACAATGTCCAATATTTTCCTGCATTTATACTCTTGGGGTTAATTCCCAATATTGGTAAGTTCAAGTTTGAAGATGCACCACAATGGATCCGAATATCAAGGTTCTTAAACATTCAAGCCTCCACGAAATGAATTTTGGTAAGATCGTATTTTAGTCCCTTAACGGTTCATTTAAAAGTGTTGGGATATTTATCTAAAATATTGCCTAAGTGTTGAGTTGTTACGTTTCATCAAAAGGAACTTTTTAGTGTTAAGGTGGAGTTTTTTGTCGATATAAAAAATTATTTTGCTCGCCTGGTCGTTCGAGAAATAGGCTACTATCGTTCAAGCGATATAGCCTTGTCGTGAGAAGTTGTCGTTCGAGCGACTTTCCACCTTGTTAGAGTGATGCGCCGCCTTAAGTTTGTTACATAAAGCGTGTTAAATCACTCCATTTTTGTTAAGAAAACCTGATGAATTTCGTTCAGCATAAACTGCAAACAGCATATCACTTTTGTCTTCTTCACTTTAGGGTTTTGATCTTTTGTTTTTTAATTCACAAAACATCCCAATCTTTTGGTGAATTATTTTAGAACCCAAGATGCAATCTTTTTGAAGTTGGTAAATTTACGAATGATCTTGGTAGCTCTTGAAGGAGGTGCTGGCTGACTAGGTACCGCTTATGGGAGGTGCTGGGCTGACTACGACTGATGTCATTAGGAGTGCTTGCGGGTGTTCCTTGATGTCTTGTGGATTCGCTGCAGGAGTCCATTACTGATTTAGGTTGCGACCTATAAGATTTTGTTGCGGTAAATGCTTTGCAGATTTCACTTGCAATATTGTAAGTTGGGATTTACACATTAATTGTGAAATAAAAAGGTTTTTTCCCTTCGGGGATTTTCCCTGAAAATTGGTTTCCTTTACATGCTTCATGATTTAAGTCTTTCAAATCACTTAGATGCATGATTTAAGATTTAACTAAAATTTAGGATTAATTAATTTGGTTTTATTTGAGAACACTTTATTCCGCTGCACTGCACTCTCAAATTAGTATCAAAGTTTTTTTTTAGTCGTGTTCATACCACCGCATTTACAAATTGGTATCAGAGCCGGTTGCACTAAGTTAGTGTATTCTAATTCTGATTTTTCACAAATTTGGTTTTTGAAATACCGATTTTCTTAAGTATGGCTTTTAGTGGTATTAATGATTTTAGATGTCAACTTTTTGAATCATATGAATTTTTTCTTTAAATCTTCTGTTGAAAATAACTCTGAGCGGTGTCTTGGTTGTGAGGGAGTTAGTCATACGATTGATGAGTCTCCCACTAATATAAGGAAGATTTTTAATAAATCGACATCTAATGTTTCTTCCCTCAATGATGGTGATTTAGAAGAAAAAAAGGCTTTTATGCTACTACGCGAGAGCTTCCCACCCCCGTGACTAGTGATAAGAGTGAATAGGACGAGGAAGAGTTAAGTGAGTTGCGAGTTTCCTACAATAATTTATACGAGGAGTCTGTAAAGATAAAAAAGGCAAAGTTGAGATTAGAAGCTAAGTTGAAAGAGCATGCCTTAGATAAGAATAACAATGATGATTTAATTGAGGATCTTATAACAAATGAGGAGATGCTTATAGAGAAGCTGGGATATGTCGAGGGTGAAAGAGATAGTTTTATAGGGTTGATGGAGACTATGAAAAAGGAGCTTTTAGAGTTTGAGGATTCTAAACGTGTACTTGAGTCGAGGATAGGTGAGCTTGATAAGAGTTTAAGAGATTAAAGTATGGTGAAGATTGATTTGGAGTCTAGGTCATAAAAACTAGATAAGATGTTAATCACTATCCAAATCAAGGATGATAAGTGTGGTATAGGCTTCGATGATAGTGTTTCACCCATTCTCAAAGCCAACCCTATATGTGTGAGAGAGCCTGCTGAGGTTGTTAAGAGGGAGCCACCTAGGAAATTTAGGAGAGAGCCACCAAGAAATTTTAGGAGTGGGTCGCCTTTAGGGAACATGCACCGCCCTATTTACACTTGCACACATTGCAATAGGCAAGGTCATCTTGGGCGTTTCTATAACAAACTTCAAAATACTCCTAGGAAGTTTAATAAGAGAATAAATTCGATTCCTCAAACCCCCGCATGTCTTTACAAATATATTTGGGTTAGGAAATCATATTTAGAGGCTTTTGGATTGATTGTTAATGACTTTTGTTTGATTGCACGTGATTCACCCCATGTTAAATCTTTTGGTTGATCGTGTTGGATGTTTGTCATAGGCTAGTTGTGCTTCATGATATGTTCTTTCTATTGTTATGACATGTACCATTTTTTATTTATATTTTTCATTTTTTATATATTTTTCAAAAAAACAAAAAGATTTTTATTTTTGAAAATTTTTGAAAAAATACAAAAGATTTTCATTTTTTTGACAAAAAATGAAAAATCCAAAAAGATTTTATTTTGATATTTTTTTTTAAAAAAGACAAAAAGATTTTTGTATTTTGTTTTACACCGTATATGAATGGACATTTAGCATGACCGAGTCATAATTTCATTCCATATCCATGTGACAATTTGATAGTGTTTTGATATGCATCATCATTTCATTTTGTGCTTTATAATGTGTGGAGTCATTAAGCTGTAATTTGAGATTACTACCTACATGTTTGACTCATAATTTCCTTTAATCCACACTTGCACGGATTTGTTTGATTATTGTACTTGTCTATCACATATTGGTCGGAGTGTTGTCATCTCAATTCTGTCTTTCAAACGAACCAAATGCGATAAAACTTGATAATAAAAGTAGTCAATGTAAGAACCGTTGCCCGTGAGGAATTAAATTGCAAAAAATGATGAGTGCATGGCAAAGGGCTGCGAGAGTATAAAATTAACTCGTCGTGAAAGCCACCGTTTGAAAAGAGCCTGAAAAAAAATGAAAGGCAATAAAAAGATAAATATGCCACAAAGGGGCCATTTAGTTTTATCAACTTCAATTGAAAAAAATAAAGATTTATTATTTATGAGGGAGATTGGTTGGAAATGAATCAACGGGTTTGCACATCCTGACAATGTCATGAAAAAGCATTACATGGTTTTAGACATTCTTGGTGTGAGAATAATTCTTGGCTTTGATATGTTGATGGATTGAGTCGATGTCATTTAAATTCAACATTTTTGACATCTAAGGACGATGTTGAGTTCATTCGTTAGGAGTATTCTTATTCGTCGTGCACATATGTTATGTTTGACTGCATTGATTTTCTTATCGAATTTGTTCACACCCATTCATTCCATTTCCATGATTTGGTTATCTTAGTGTAAATTCATAGTTTGTGATTTTTGTAAAACTATTTTTTCATTTTTTTTTAAATTGAAAAATCAAAAATAGTTTGTGGACGTCTTTGAGTATTTCTTAATGATCGTAGTTGTTTTCTATGCTTATCGTGACAATTCATGTTTATTTTGATTTATTCTTTTCCTTATCTATTTTAGACAAATAAAAAGGGGGAGAATGAATTATGATTTTATGGGGAGTTTGCATTATGGGAGAGATTTGAGATTTTGTATATGTTTTTTATTTATGTTAATCTCATATCAACTTGATACGTCACGAAGATATTTGGTTTATCTCATGTGTATAGGTACAAAGATGGATGATCATATGTTGCACACCCTGATGACAAAAGCTTGAAGATTTGATGTTGAAGATTTTGAAGAAAAGTTTTAAGACTTACATATTTACTACCTTATCACTTTTGGGTTCATGGGAGGGTATTAGATTTATATAGGCGTTTGATTTTATAATTCAGATGTTTTTATTTTGTAACGGCATAGACATAGGGGGATATTTGTAAGGATATATTTTATATATCCTGTTTACATTAGTGTATGTCGTATACCTCTACAAACCGTTGAAAAAAAGTTCAAGTTTGAAGATTCACCAAGACAGATCTGAATATCAAGGTTCTTCAACATTCAACCCTCCGAAAGATGAATTTTGGTAAGATCATATTTTAGTCCCTTAACAGTTCATTTAAAAGTGTTGGGATATTTTTCAAAAATATTTTCTAAGTGTTGAGGCGCTACTTTTTGTCAAAAGGAATTTTTTTAAGTGTTGAGGCGGAGTTTTTTGTTAGTATAAAAAATTATTTTTCTCGCCTGGTCATTCGAGCAATAATCTACTGTCGTTCAAGCGACATAGCCTTGTAGTGAGAAGTTGTCATTCAAGCGATAGTGACCTTTCATTCGAGCGACTTTCCACCTCGTTCATGCGAAGTGCCACCTTGAGTTTTTTATATAAAGCGTGTTAAATTACTCTGTTTTCATTAAGAAGACTTGACGAATTTTGTTCTGTATAAACTGTAAATAGCAAATTACTTTTGTCTTCTTCACTTTAGGAATTTGATCCTTTGTTTTTCAATTCACAAAACATCCCAATCTTTTAGTGAATTGTTTTGAAACCCAAGATGCAATGTTTTTGAAGTTTTCTCTTATAGAGAGGGTAAATCTACGGCTCATCTTGGTAGCTCCTGAAGGAGGTGCTGGATGACTAGGTACCGCTTATGGGAGGTGTCAAGCTGACTATGACTGCAGTCATTATGAGTGCTTGTGGGTGTTCCTAGCTATCTTCTAGATTCGCTGTGGGAGTCCATTACTGATTTACGTTGCGGCCTATGAGAGTTTGCTGTGGTAAATTCTTTGCAGATTTCGCTTTTAATACTGTAAGTTGGGATTTATAAATCATTAGTGAAATAAAAAGTTTTTTGCTCTTCAGGGATTTTTTATTGAAAATTGGTTTCCTTTACATGCTTCCTGATTTAATGCTTTTAAATCACTTAGATGCATGATTTAAGGTTTAACTAAAATTTGGGATTAATTAATTTGGTTTAATTTGAGAACACTTTATTCCGCTGCACTGCACTCTCAAATTAGTATCAACGTTTTTTTTTAGTCAAGTTCATACCACCGCATTTACAATGAATGGCACGAAATAAATAACTTTATGGCATAAAGTTACTTAGACAAGTAAAATAGAAATTGTACACTGTTATTGTTGATATCTTAGTAGTTTCCTAATTAAAATGGACTTAATTAACCATTTTCATGGCTATTGAAGTTGGTGTCATACATGTAAACAACATATTTTAACTCCTCATACAAATAGCGCAGTTGATCACGGATGGACTTGTACTGGGGATCTTCACGGAAAACCATTTCACATGCATCCTCATCTTGAACGAAATTTTTTTACATTTCACTATTTCAATTGAATTCTAAAATTATAGTAATGCTTTGATACTTATCAAATTGCATTTAGGCGTAACCACCTATTACGCATATCGTTATTTCTACGGATGTTAGTTTTACCTAGCGATTGTCAATGTTTGGAATGCATCAAAATTTAATTGTTCTCGTGGTTGATGATTGAGACTATTAACCAACTGGGTAAGTGGTTGTTAGTTTTAATTTACTATCCAAGGGTGAGTATCCATTTATTTATTATAGTTGACAATGAATGCACGATAACTATCAATTATATAAGCACTAAGTTACGAGTTGTTTGTAAAACCATTTTTAAGAACACCATAATATTAATCAATAATACATTAATTTGATTAAATTTTCACATACAAATGTTCTTAATAAAAGAATATTGGATCTTCATTATTATCACATAAAAGCATTATGCAGAACATAAATAGTGTTAAAATAGCATACCTCCATAATTGTCACAACTAGAAATATTGACAGAGCAGTTAACCTTAACGATGTCTGATCTGGTTGAATATTCAAACATTGCTTCATCTTGTATGTAGAAAGAACATACCCCAATTTCTACGCATTCCAATGGTTAGATCTCCTTGTATAGCCAAAACACTATTTCAAAATTTACTCTCCTTGAGAACTTAGATTTATTTGCTTTCCTATAATTTCATTATGTTGTCTTTCAGTGTCTGAATAATAGAAATCAATCACTTATTTATAAGCATGGACATGACCTAAATCTCCAACAGTAACTTAATATCAACCGTCCATCAAGGTAGATGTCCAAAAGTCCTTTTGACTCTTGGTATCTGGAGTACCCTTAACCAAGGTGACTCTTAGAATTAATATAATTATAGAGAACATAATGGGAATTATATAAAATTATTCTAACAGTCTCCCACTTGATCCATAATTATCATAAAGTGCGCAATAACCTTTGAATCATCCTTAAATGGTTTTCCATAAACACCTTCTTCAAACAACTTATTAATGTGAGTCATGGAACTCACACACAAATTCAAGAGCATAATCGCTTCCATGTACCACAACATTAACAACTCATCCAATAAGGTATATAAATTGGGTTATTCGATAATGGTCCAATAATGTCATTGTAAAAGGCTATATCTATCACATTCTTTCATTCACATGCATGTGTACAATAACAACATAAATAAATAATTCTGAAATACTGTATGATATCATATGGTAGTGTCAAAATAAGCACTAAAAAAAATCCACCACATCAATATTATATCGAATATACTTTAAGGCTCGTATCTTAAGCATGCTTGATTAATATCTTTTGTGATATCCCAATCATGTGGATTTTCTATGTTAACACTTGTACAGATGTGTTAAATGACACTTGTCTCAGAAATTCTTCTTTAAAAGGTATTTGCATTCAATTTGCTTAGTTACTCACATAATACCTAATGTATCTTAATAAAGAAGATTGCAACAACACTATCATAATATTTCAGCGGCTTGGCAATATTGTCGACAACTCCAAGTCCCAAAATTTAAGTTACGTTGCCATAATCAATAATTTGTAGCATCAAAACATGCTACAGATTCAGATTTCCATAATAGTTAATGGATTATGTTGTACTCCTTCATTATATTGCTCCTTAAACAAAAATAAACATAAGTACATAAGAGTGAACTTCATACTTTCCATAAAACCAATAAATCAGAGTTGTAATAACTGATTGCCCAAAAATGAACAGTCAACTTTAATGTGACTATATAATCCTTTAGTATCTCATAATTTCATCCATTACATATTAAAAATTGATGTAACATTTTGTTTCTCTACTTTACAACAAATTGAATATATAAATTTACCCCCACTGATCATAAATTGTATAAATTGAATATATAATGATTAGTAAATATAATGGTATTACATCTAAAGATACCATAGGTGGGAAAATTAATTAAGTTTATACAATCATTTTTTTATAATATGTGAAAAATATCATAACCATAATAGTTTTCACATACACTAAATGTAACTCTCATCATAATGAGTTACTCATCTCATAAGAATTTTATGTCTTGAAAAAAATGACGTCCTTGGAAAAGGGGAGAAGGTTCATTTATAACCCTTTTCTCATTACACATAAATCATTTGACTACAATTTAACTTTATTCATTTAATTACAATTAACATCGTGTTTGGTCTTGATGACCTCTTCACACTCAACTTAAATGTAATTAAATGAGATCTCGTAGTCTAGTAAGTTATGATTTGTGAAAACAAAACCAAATATTTATTTATCCTTATACCAAATTCATATTTATGTAGATACACCACATAATCATTTAGAATAGCAGACTCCATTTAGGATCTTTTTAATACTATTCTTTATGATTTTATCTACATTTGTCTCATAGTGACTGTTGATACCAAATTTAATCTGCTGACTTGGATCAATCATATGAAGACACGTGGTTGTCTAGATGGCAACAACAATCACTTCTGAGATAATCACACGCTCCGAGGAACCATGTGACTCCAAAGAACGCATACACTCCGAGGAACTCTTGAATACTAGAAAGCTTAGGCGGTCCGAGCTACTCAAGCGGTCCGAGCTGCATCTCGAACAGAGCATTAATTGATGAATAACCAACAGTTCAACTGGTTCATTAAATGCTTATCATTTAGACGCGCATGCTTAAAGGGCATTAAATGTATTACCCTTTCATATGAATATCATTTAATGTATCACCCTTTCAGATGACAGCCTCAAGGCTATAAATATGTTGTACAATCCTCATTGTAAGGGGACCGGATTCTGAACCCAAACTTTGGGATCCAGAACGCAATTTCTTGTAATCGAGAATTCTCAAACACTCAGAAATAAAACAACAGTGGACGTAGGCCATTCATATAAGGCTGAACCACTTTAAAGATCTTTTGTCTCATTTATTTATCTGTGATTGACTTATTAGAGTGATCTAAATTTTTACATCAACAGATTGGCGTCGTATGTGGGAAACGACTGGTAATATCGTTTTCTCACCAATAACAATCCAATACCAATGGCTGATATACCTGAATCCAGTAATCGAAACACTGGAACCCTTCCAAATCCATCTGCTCCACCAATTATTCCAGATCTGACTGGAATGATGGCGAATCTGGCTCAGGGCCAGACCGCCATGCAAGAAACGATGCGATAACTCATCCAAACCCTCCATGGCGGTGCGCCAGCCCATTCCGGATCACGAAGCATTCAAAGAAATATTTGTGCGCCTTCTGTGCGTACGAGGCGTAATAATTCATATCGTAATGAGGAATCTGAAGATTTTTCTTATCAACCTGGACGAACTTCGTCAGTGCGAGCCACATATACTGAACAACGTATCACCCTCTCTCCAGAAAGGGCCAGTGCATTGGAAAGATTAAGTAGGGCCTCTCCTTTTGATCGATTAGGCCCTAGGAGGAACAAAAGTCCTCTTAATGCAGCATCGAGGAGCTTTCAACGACCATCAGATTTAAGGGAAGGATTTGCCCAGTCGCGACCAGTTGCTCGTCAAGATGGATCTGTTGATCGACCAGCTGCTCGTCAAGATAAATCCTAGGAAGCCACTTCAACGCGATCAGTTACTCGAACCAATAGGCTCGAGGAAGGGAATGATGCATGGAAAGGATCTATTCAAAGGCTGGAAGATAGATTAGGGGAAATGGCTAAGGCTAAGAACCCTCTACAACGAACCTTTATTCGAGGAACACCTTTTGTCGAGGACATTATTGATTTTCCGACACCATCAAAGTTCAAAGCACCTGTTGTGACTCCCAAGTATGATGGGAAGACGGACCCTATCCTTCATATAGAACAATATCAAGCTACTGCCGACATTTATGCTGTCCCAGACGAGATGAGATGCAGGGCATTCTCGGGAACTCTTACCGGATCTGCTCAGATATGGTATAATAATCTTCCTCGGGTTAAGATTTCAACTTTTTTTCAACTGGCCGAGTTATTCATTGGGAATTTCTGCTTCGGAGCAAAGCCAGTTAAACGAGTAGCACATTTGTAAAGTGTTAGACAAAAAGCTGGTGAGAGTATTAGAGATTATATAACTCGTTTTAATAACAAGAAGTTCGAAGTCATTGATTATGAGGAGAAGACAGCGATTACTTCTTTGATGAGTGGACTACTGCCAAACAAGTTGTACTACACTTTGGCCAAAGATCCACCTCGAACCATGTCGGACCTGATGAGAAAAGAATCCAAGATTATGAATGCCGAGGAGGCTAAGTCTGCGAAGAAGAATATGGACTCCAAAGAAAACAATGGAGAAGGTGATAAAGCTAAGAAGAAAGAGCATAAGAACAATGGTGGTGACAAACATTCCAAAAGTAGGTCGTCATGGGAGGTCTTGAAGAAATTTGATAACTACACGCCTTTGAAGGCAAATATCAACCACGTCCTGGAAGAAATTAAGAACAACGAGGAGTTAAGCTGGCCCAAGAAAATGAGGTCGGACCCTGACATGAGGAATAGGGAGAAATATTACGAGTTCCATAAGGATCACGGCCATATGACCAAAAATTGCATAGCTCTTCAGAACGAGATCGAAACACTCATTCGACGAGGAAAGCTAGCAAAGTATGTTGATCGGGGAGGCGAAAGAAGAAATAATGACCGAACTAGAGAGAGGTCTAGATCTCCTCGTCGGGCAGAGGAGAAAAAGAAGAGAAACCATGAAGATGATCCAGATGATGACCCCGATCTTCCCAAGAAACCAAGGCAGCCAGAACGAGAGGTATTTTCAATACGCTTTGGGTCATTTGATTGTAATGTCATTACAGGAGGAGATGCAGGAGGAGGAGACCTTACTGCAGAAAGAAAAGCTTACCTCGGAGAGGCTCAAGCTTGCTCGTACATTCAGCGAATAAATTTAGCTGAGGAAGATCGCCCGAGAAAGGTGAATAAAGAAAAATTGGTCATTGGGTTTTCGAAGAATGATCTTGCAAGAGTTTTATATCCTCATGATGACCCACTAGTGATCAAAATGAGAATGAAGGAGGTAATGATTTCAAGAGTACTGGTCGATAATGGTAGCTCGGCAGACATCATGTTGTACTCGTGTTTTGATAGTTTAAATTTAAAGCTATCTCAACTGGAGCCTTACCACAGACCCCTCATCGGTTTTGCTGGCGAGAAAGTGTTTCCACTTGGGACGATCAAGTTGGATATATTCATTGGTACGTGGCCTGCTTGTCGGACAGAAAGAATACGCTTTTTCGTGATGGATAAGAATGTCCACTCATCGTACAATATCATCATGGGAAGAGTAGGATTGAAGAAGTTCGAGGCTGTACCATCTACAGTGCATCAATGCCGAAAATTTCCAACAAACTTTAGAGTAGGAGTTATGAAAGGTGATTAGAAAGTAGCTCGAGAGTGCTATTATTCATCCACCGAGCAAGATGAATTGGAAGAATCAAAGAAAAAGACTACTACTTATCAAGTGGATGAAGGTGCAGAAATTGAAACCTTGGATCCTCGGGATGAGTCACAACTCGTGAAGGGTCAAGTGGGGGAAGCTACTGAAAATATCATTCTGGACGACGAACACCCTGAACGAACTACTCAAATAGGTTCATCATTGGAAGCCTCACTAAAACAGGAATTTATAACTTTCCTTAGAAGCAGAAAATAAACTTTTGCCTGGAGTCATGAAGATATGCCTGGGATTGACCCAAACTTCTTATGTCACGATCTCAATGTGAATAAGGAGATCAAGCCTGTGAAGTAGAGAAGAAGAGTATTCAGTCCGGAGAAGAATCAAGCTATACAGGAGGAAGTCGAGAAGCTCCAGAAAGCTTGTTTCATTAAAGATGTAAAATATCCAGATTGGTTAGCCAATGTGGTGATGGTAAAGAAGAAAAACAACAAGTGGAGGATGTGTGTAGACTTCACCGACCTCAACAAAGCATGCCCAAAAGATCACTTTCCACTGCCCCGAATTGATCAACTGGTGGATGTTACCTCGGGACACGAATTGCTAAGCTTCATGGATGCTTATTCTGGTTATAATCAGATCAAAATGAAACCTGAAGACAGGGAGAGTACTTCTTTCATTACCCCTAAGGGAACTTATTGTTATAATGTTATGCCATTTGGTTTAAAAAATGCAGGTGCGACATATCAGAGGCTGATGAACAAGGTCTTTGCTGAACAAATCAGTGACAATATGGAAGTCTATGTTGACGACATGCTGACAAAAAGCAAGAAAGCTACCGATCATCTAGTTGACTCAAGTCAAACTTTTGATCAACTAGATAAATATCAAATGAAGCTGAACCCGACGAAGTGCATATTTGGAGTACAAGAAGGCATGTTCCTCGGGTACATTTTTAATCAACGAGGCATTGAAGAAAATCCTGAAAAGATCAAAGCTCTATTAGGGCTGCGATCTCCAACAACGAAGAAGGAAGTACAGAGTCTCACAGGACGAGTAGCAGCACTCAACAGATTTGTATCACGAGCAACTGATAGATGTCTCCCATTCTTCAAAACACTCAGAAAAACTTTTGAGTGGAATGATGAATGTGAGAAGGCTTTTCAAGACTTGAAGAAATACTTGGGAGCATCTCCACTATTGCCTAGGCCGGTGATGGGAGAAAAATTGTATTTGTACCTTGCAGTGTCCGAGAATGCAGTTAGCTCGGTGTTGATCAGAGTGGAGAATGGAGTACAAAAGCCAATTTACTACACAAGTAAGGCCTTCCAAGGAGCAGAGATCAGATATCCGAGACTGGAGAAATTGGCACTGGCGCTGATTGAGGCGAGTAGGAGAATGAGGCCGTACTTCCAGGCTCATACTATAGTAGTATACACCAATGTATCATTGAGACAAGCCCTTCATAAGCCAGAGAAATCAGGGAGATTGATGTACTGGGCAATAGAGCTCGGAGAATATGATATAATTTATGAACCCAGATCATCACTAAAAGGGCAGGCTGTAGAAGATTTCATAGTGGAGTTCACCTATCCTGATATCCCCGAGGAGCAAAAGTTACTCGTTGATCAACCTGTGGATGTTACAGGATTAACAAACACGGGCCCAGACCAATTCCGATTGGTAAAAGGGCGTGTGGATGTTACAGGATGTGATGCAGAGACAGTTGGGAGGACTCCAGACGAGGAACAAGAGTTGCTCGCTGATCAACCTGTGGATGTTACAGGATCGACAAACACTAGCTCAGACCAACTCCGGTTGATAAGAGGGCAAGTGGATGTTACAGGATCATTAAATTCGAGCTCAGACCAACCTCGGTTGGTAAAAGGGTAAGAAAAGATGATCGATGAGGAGCAAGAAAAATCCTGGGAGGATGAAAGGAAGCAGCAAATATTTCACCGAGGAACTCTGACTGATCAAAAATTTGAAGATGAGTTACCTATATGGAGGCTATATGTAGATGGCTCATCTTGCACTGCAGGATGTGGCGCGGGGATAGTTCTAAGCACTCCAGATGAGGTAGACATGGAATACGATTTGCGTTTCCAATTCAAAGCTTCCAACAATGACGCTGAATATGAGGCCATGATTGCAGGGCTTAACTTGGCAAAAATTATGGAGGCACAGCAGGTTATGATTTTCAGTGACTCTCAATTGATTGTAAACCAAATGATAGGAGTATATGCAGTTAGAGGAGAATTAATGATTAGATATCATGCAAAGGCAAAGGATCTGCTGTCAGAATTTACCGCTATTCAGCTGGTCAGAATACCAAGAATGGAGAATGCGAGAGCAGACGCCCTAGCTCGACTAGCATCAGCTACTCATACCGAGCTACGACGAACAATCCCAATTGAAGTGTTAGCTGGTCGGAGTATCGATGAAGATCTAAAGATGAATTTTATCACCCTTGATTTAGGACCATCTTGGATGGATCCCATCAGGGTATATATCGAGGAAGGAGAACTGCCAACTGACAAGCTTGCAGCCAAGAAATTGAAGTTCAAAGCTGCTCAGTATGTACTAACTAATGGTGTTTTATATAGACGAGGAATTATGGCAGGTTTGCAAAGATGTGTACATCCCACCGAGGTGAAAGATTTGATTGAAGATATTCATGAAGGGTCTTGTGGAGCACATGTAGCAGGTCGGACACTTTTACAAAGGGTGATGACGTAGGGATACTACTGGCCGACGATGAGGGCAGATTGTATAGCCTATGCCAAGAAATGTGACAAGTGCCAGTGCTTTTCCTCCATCCGAAGAACTCCACAAGCATTATTGAAACCGATAACTTCCCCTTGGCCATTTGCTATGTGGGGAATTGATTTGGTTGGACCACTGCCAACGACCCGAGGAAGGTTCAAGTACCTCGTCATTGCAAAGGATTATTTTACTAAGTGGGTAGAAGCTTAGCCACTCATTGACATAATGTACGAGAAGGTATACCAATTTGTTTGGAAGAATATCATTTGCCGATATGGTCTCCCTCATGCCTTCATCACAGACCATGGAACACAATTTGATAACGAGGAGTTTGTCGCCTATTGTCATCAGTCAAACATTTTGAAGGTTCATTCAGCACCAGGCCATCCTCAAAGCAATGGACAAACTGAAGTGACGAACAGAACGCTGCTGAACGGGTTGAAGAAACGATTGGATGATGCAAAAGCAAACTGGATCAACGAGCTATAATCAGTACTTTGGGCTTATCGAACTACTCCCCGACTAGCAACGGGAGAATCACCATACATGCTAGCGTTTGGAAGTGAAGCTGTCATACAAGCCGAGTTAGGCCTCCCAACACACAGGGTACTGAATTTCAATTCCCCTGTCAGCGATTTAATGAGAAGACTGGATTTAGACATGCTCGAGGAGGTCAGAGAGGAGGCAACCATTAGAAATGCTGCTTACCAGCAGCGGACAGCTTTGTTCTACAACAAGAGGGTGAAGAAGTGCGACCTGAAAGAAGGAGATTATGTGCTGAAGAAAGTAATTCAAAAGCATAACAAACTGGCATGGACCATACCGAGTTACAGAAGTTGTTCGACCAGGGACTTATCGAATAGCAACTTTAGAAGGCGAGGAGTTTAAGAATGCATGGAATGCAGAGCATCTGGGCAAGTATTATCAGTGATGTATATGTAACACAGTTTCCATCGGTATGAATAAAATAAAAATATTCTGCAAATCTCTCTGTTTATTGAAATTTTTTCGGGGAATACTAGTGCTATGCACTACTCGGCAAAGCTCGGCAGACTACTCAACAAAATATTCCTAAAAATGCCAACCTGTTTGGCTAGGAAAAAGAAAATATTCCAAACTGTACCAACATAGTTGGTCGACGAGGAGAAAATATTCAAAACTGTGTTGGTCGACGAGGAGAAAATATTCCAAACTGTACCAACATAGTTGGTCGACGAGGAGAAAATATTCCAAACTATACCAACATAGTTGGTCGACGAGGAGAAAATATGATAAAAATGAACCAAGTATGGTTGGTCGGGAATAAAAACCCACTAACTATGGTTGGTCAACAAAGAGAATTTATCGACTTTGATTAGTCGAATACATTTTATGAAAAATATTGAAAAATCTACCAAGTATGGTTGGTCGGGGATAAGAACCCACTAACTGTAGCTGGTCGAAGAGCACAATTTAACAACCTTGGCTGGTTGGAAAAATTTTAAACATTTTTATACTCATTACTTTATTATTAAGTGATCGAGCAACATTACTGATACTTGTAACTTTTTTTATTACTAAGTTGGTCGAACAACACAATATTGTTATCTATTTAACTTGTACATATGCACAGATGTAAAGTAACTACAAGATAATAGCAATTGAGATTTGCAAGCAAGAATGAAAGTTTTTCATTAAATTCAAAATAAATTACAAATTACATTGATGATAAAATGAAAGTTACATTGATATGTATACTAACTGTTACATTAAAAATTCCTATTCTATTGGTCTTTTCCCTTCAGCTTTCGATACAGGTTCCTCGCCAGCAGGCGGACCATTGAAAGACTAAGGAGAATTGATGAAGTTTAAATCCTTCAGCATCCTGACGTTCATCACAGAAGATCAATCTAGAAGATGCTCCGGACGAGATACCTCAATTTGACAATGTAAATTATACTCATCGAGGTATTTTGAAATTAAGCTTCGTGGAATGGCCCGAGCAGGGATCCACTCCATCTCCAGGTTGTATAGTGGCACAGGCAGGTCAAGCAACCCAGGATCATGGTAGTCCCATAGATAGTGTCCTTGTTCAAGCTTCAGCACACCTAAGGCATTCATCCAGCCTTGCTTGTAGCCCTCATTGTTGGCATTCTGGATACGGTCGTCCAAGTGGAATAATGCTTCGTTGTATCCAGCCATCCAAAACTCCCTGGGCTATTTATGGAATTGATATGTTAGCCTATCTAGCTTCTCGTGAAGACTCTTGATAAAAATCTCATTAGTCTCCAACACTGATTTCTTTGCAGAGAGTTGTTTTTCCAGGTCTCTAATTTTCTTTGACATGTCAGACAAAGATTTGGCATTCTCAACCTCTAAAAATGAAAATCCCTCATCAGTCACTGGGATTATAGCTGTTGAAGAAGAGGCTGCTGACTTCAACTGTGCTAGCTCTTTCTGCAAATTGTTGTTATCTTGCTCCAACAGCTCGGCAATCTGCCTACATGCTTCAACTTCACCCCTTAGGGTTCTCTCCCTGACATCATACCCAGCAGTGAGCTTCTCGTAGCCCTTCTCGGCAGAAAGCTACTGATACCTCTTCTCATACCCCTCATGCATCAGGGCAGTTGATTCCTTGTACTGATTCTGAAGGTCTTCAAGGGTACATTGAAGATCCTCGATCATTTCATAGTAAGCCACATTATTGGCCACAGCTCAGTTAAGTAAACACTTCAGGTACTGATAAGCTTCGACTGCCTGTTCTGAAGCATCATGACCAAGGATGTCGGCAACTTCTGATGCACTCAAGTCTATGTGACCAGCCTTATAATATTTATTACATTGCCGCATCATCTTTGTATCATTGGCAGAAAGCATATCCGTCCTGGACAGAAACTAGCAGAGAAAGAAAAGACAATCATCAAAAAGAACATCAAGACAGAGTACAAATAGAAAAGAGACAAGCGTATGGAAGAAAACTCAAGTTTTATTAGATCACAGTGCAGAGTTACAAAGATCTTGGTTACATTTGACAAAAAAAAAATAGAAAGAGAAAATTGAACAACACTACACCTTTTCCTTATCTTCCAAAACCTTCTCGGGAGGTTGGGAAGAGGAGGCAGGTTGCTCGGAGGGAACTGTGACTTGTTCGGAGAGCATCAGCTGTTGCTCGGAAGGAAAAACTCCTTGCTCGGTAGCATGCTGACTGGTTAGGGCATTTTCTCCCACTACAATTGAAGACTCCTCAGAGGTAGCTTCGTTCTCTTCTAATTCTTCAGGAGTGGGAGGGGGACCAGGGATGTGTCTCTGGAAGAGATCGGATGACTCGTCGACCTTCAATTCCTGAAGGGCAGCTACCCATCCGTCCCTGAAATAGTTTACACTGCCATAATCCACTTGAGAGACCATGGCAGCACATCCCTTATCCCACCCTTTGTCCCAGCCAGAGCTCAAGGACTTCTTCACAGCAGCTTTCCTTTTGGCCTTCTCCAAGGCAAGCTTCTCGGACAGCAAAACATCAGCAGCCTTCAATTTTTGTTCAGCTTCCTCCTTCTGCCGAGTTATTTCCTGGAGTTGGACCAACTTCTCCTCAGCAGCCTTGAGTTTATTTTCAAATTCCCCAACAGTCTTGAGCTTCACATCAAGCTCTTTATTAGCCTTCTCCAAGGCATTCACTTTCCTCTCCAAATCCCTGGAGGCCTCAGCAACCCGAGTTTTCTCCTGCTCAGAGGAAGAAAGTTTATTCTCCCAGACTGCCTTATCAGTAGTGTACCTCTGGTGAGATTCCTCCAAGGACTTGGTAGCTTCTTCCAGAGCTCCCTCCACACTGGACGAGGAGCAAGAAGCTTTGATGGCTTCATCCTTCTTAAGGATTATGTTGAGGCAGCTCGTCAACTGTAAACAGAAAGAGAAAGAAAAGTCAGAAACAAAAATGAGAAATAACAAAGGAAAATATGAAAAGTTCAAAGTAAAGGTACTTACTGAAGCAAGATGACGAGCAGCCAAAGAAGTAACCACATCCCGAGTAAGGTTATCTTCACTACCTTGCACCTCGGGAATGGTCAAGGACTTTACCAAGCTCATGTCAGATCTCGGGGGAACAGAAGTGGGAACCTTAGTCCCAGCATCAGGGGGCTGAATGGTGGTGTCAGCCAAATTGATTGAGGAGCTCTTCTTCAGCCTCCTCGGGGGAACAGGTACAACCAAGGAAGAATCCTTGGTCGGTGATATCACAATCACCTTTCCAGGAGCAGCAGAGCTGCTCGGAGCCATAGCAGGCTTATCAGCAACCTTCTCGGAGACTTTAGCAGGAGCAGCTGGAGGATCTGCACCAGTCTTTTTTGTCCCCTCCTTTAGGACATCAATCTTAACCATTTTTACCTCCCCAGAGCCGGAGGTAGTTTTCTCAAACAGAGCAGGAGTCCTTCTCTTCTTCATCCTTTCGCTCAACGGAACGAGAGATTCTGGCGAAGAACTTGCAGAGGGTGGTACTGGCTCTGCTTCACTAATCACTGGACGAGCAGTGAAAGAAGTTGTATAGCTCTTGTATTGGAGCAGATAGGAGGCTAATCGAATGTGCTCGTCAGCAACCCTTTGATGTAGACCCCAGATAAGTCCCAAATGCCTTAGATTGACATATGTTTCTTTTGGGCACTTTCTCTTGCTATCAACTGCAAATAAACAGACATTGTTATCAGTAACACATTTTATCAAACATAAAACAAACATGATTTCAAGATAAATAAAAGAAAATCAAATAAAAATAACCTATCCCATTGCCATAAGGAGGGCATCTGGGACCCTGATAAATCTCATCTCCGGTTAAAGGAGGGTGTTGCCAATTTTTTACAACAACCCCATGTTCAAAATAATCCCTGTTGGCATCAGGGAGATTGACTACTAAGGCTCTATTTATAAACCTAGTTTTTAAATAATAAATATTATCATTAACTGCCCATCTATAGCAGTACATGATTTTTGGAATTCCTATACGAGTTCCATGCACTTGATTTAATTTATACACCCCATTAACTATTCTCCAGGTGTTGGGGGCTATTCGTGCAGGAACAACATCAAAGTACTGACAAAATTCCAGACACAAAGGATTTGGTGGAAAAGAAAATCCACACTCAGCAATAAAGAGACTGGGGAACCAATGTCCCTCAGCCAAATAGAAATAATTAGAAGGCTCAGAAAGCTCTTCCAAGACAACCCAAGAGGGAATGGAAAATTCAGATCGAAATTTGTCAAGAGACTTAACTGGGTAAACCATGATGATGAAATAAAAGAAATGAAGAAGAAGAAGAAGAAGAAGAAGAAGAAGAAGAAGAAGAAGAAGAAGAAGAAGAAGAAGAAGAAGAAGAAGAAGAAGAAGAAGAAGAAAGAGGATCTTACAAAAAAAATACTGAAGCTGTTGACAATGAACGACGGAAGAGATGAACGCATAAGAGAGTAGAAGACAATGAAAAACTCGAAGATGAAAATTTGAAAAGATAAGAGGACAATGGGAGTCTCTGTGAAGTTTAAATACCTTGCCTTGGGAACTGGCGAAATAATGATTACAAAAAGGATGATTACGTTACCGGCGGCTAAAAAGCATTAAACATTGACGCGGGAATCAAAGCGAACAACAGCGGCTAAAAAGGCGAAAAGTGACGCGGGAACCAAAGCGAGCAGAAAAGTCCAAAAAAGCATGATTATATGAATTGGGAAGAAGAAATAAATACAAGGGAGATGATCCTAAAAATCAGGAAGAACAATTTAAAGCTACCGTATTCCGAGAATGAATGTTCCATACTCCTCAAATTTCGAAATATGAAACATTGGGGGCTTCTGTTGATACCAAATTTAATCTGCTGACTTGGATAAATCATATGAAGACTCGTGACTGTCTACATGGCAACAACAATCACTTACGAGATAATCACACGCTCCGAGGAACCATGTGACTCCAAAGAACGCATACACTCCGAGGAACAGACCTCTCCGAGGAACTCATACGCTCCGAGGAACAGATCTCTCCGAGGAACTCTTGAATACCAGAAAGCTTAGGCGGTCCGAGCTACTCAAGCGGTCCGAGCTGCATCTCGAACAGAGCATTAATTGATGAATAACCAACAGTTCAACTAGTTCATTAAATGCTTATCATTTAGACGCACACGCTTAAAGGGCATTAAATGTATTATCCTTTCATATGAATATCATTTAATGTATCACCCTTTCAGATGACAGCCTCAAGGCTATAAATACGTTGTACAATCCTCATTGTAAGGGGACCGGATTCTGAACCCAAACTTTGGGATCCAGAACGCAATTTCTTGTAATCGAGAATTCTCAAACACTCAGCAATAAAACAACAGTGGACGTAGGCCATTCATATAAGGCTGAGCCACTTTAAAAATCTTTTGTCTCATTTATTTATCTGTGATTGAATTATTAGAGTGATCTATTTTTTTACATCAACAGTGACAGTACCATAATTTAGTGGTTGATCATTTATTTGCTATTTATTGTTTAAACAATCCAACAACTAAAAGAACAAGTATTTAAGAAAGTTATTTGTAATAGGATAAGTACCCAACCTTCCTTTAAAACAATATTTTATGATTTTCAACTCCCACTAATTTTACCATTCATAATGAATTTGACATTTGATTTTCTTTAATGCAATGAGTACATGTCAATGATGATTATATGATCTATGTAGGTCCACTTTAAGGGAATTTTCTCATGATCTACCACTTGGGCCACATAGGTCATCCGTATGTTAGATATAATACTTTAAGGGCATAACTCGACTATCAATATTTATAAGAGTTATTTCAGAAATCTTGTCCATAAAAAATTATCACAAGGAGTCTAGTTGGTACAAGATTAAATAGTTTCATCAATAATACTATGAGTATGATGCGGGATCAAAACAATCTTTACAAAAATATATCCAAACTTCATTTTATACAAAACATCAAAGGAATACCATAGCCTTTGAGAAAGACTGAAAGATGCTTGAAAAAATATCCCTCGCAATCAAGTCTAGACAAATATTTTTCAAGAAAATTGGAAGCATTGAGAGTTTATGAAAAACAAATGGCTTGATTCCCCCAACTTGAAAGAGATTGAATTTTATTTGCATTTCTAGTTTATTTTGTAATCAATCCTTGCATCAAAAGTAAATGATTTCTATAACACAGTACATTTAACCTGCAAAATCTACTAAGACGAAAACTCATTTCGAACCATAAAAGATACATATTATCTCTATCATTATTAGTCTGAGTGAGCAACATGTAAACAAACTTAATTTGTTTAATATCTTCAAACTTTATATGGAGTGTACCACAAAATATTCATCATCAAAAGTGGGCTCCAAAAATAAATCCAATATAATAATCAAGAGAAACAAAATAAGACCACAACATCTGAAAGATATGAGATAATTGCCCACTACATTAATTCTTTGATTTGACAACACATACGTTAATATCCCTCTAATGCCTAATGTGCATTTTATTTTTCTCATTAGTAACCATTGATTAGCAATTATATGATGCAAGTAAATGATTGAGTATTAAATATATATGATATATACTTGAATAATGTATATGATATATAGAATTCATTCAATCAGTCAAAATCAACTCCCTGTAAGGAAAAATCTTATTTAATCATTAGACTCATTATACTCCATAATTATAAGCATCACGTGTTACTACTACTATCATCTTTACATTTAATATCCATGCTCATTATAGTTGGGTCACTGTGATGACTACCAAATATTCCATGATATGAATATTACATTATGTAAAGACTTACATACACAAGTCAATAAATTTTCCACTTATGTTCATTAAAAATCGCATGAGCAATGAAATTATTCATGTTTGGGTTTCATACACTTAATTGGTGATATCATGATGAAAAAAATAATGACATCTACATTTGATGACCATTATTGTCTTCCCAAAATAAATATCACCATTAGTTTTTGCTCAATAATTGTAATTGGACCTGTAGGCTACCGAATCCAACTAATTGAATAAATAATAATATGTGTGCAACATCATAAATCTTAGCATTCAATATCATATATGGAACGGTAGGCAACCAAAATATGCTTGATATGAACACATCAATCCAATATTTATCTGTTATGGGATGGAGTACTTTATCGAATACCAATCCATACATTATATAAATATTAGAGATAATCATACATGTGTAAAATACCCATAATACATGAATAAATTATAAAATTTTCTATTTCTAAATTTAAAATTCACGAAAAACTAGACATAATGTGAAAATCTAATAGACAAGGAGTTTGCATGAGATATTACACGAATAATGGTAAATGAAAAACATGAATCATTTGCTTTCACTTCATCATTTATAACATCAAAACTTGTGTATGACAAACAGATCATAAATATCGACCCAAATCACTCATGGTCATACTAATGCACAATATGGTTATAACATAAATCTACTATCTGCACATATGAATTGTAGCATGCGTTTGGCATGTATTCAATTTAATGGGAGTACTAGCATTAAATTAAACAGTAATTTTGATATTCAACTACATGAATTATTGGCATGTGTTTGGCACGAGACTCATCAAAATATGAATATCAATGATATAATATTTAGCAATATGAATCGTTGGCCTGTGTTTAGCACGAGACTCATCAAAATATAAATATTAATAATAACATATTATTCAACAGTATGAATCATTGGCATGTGTTTAGCACGAGACTCATCAAAATATGAATATTAATAATAACATAATAGTCAACAATATGAATCGTTGGCTTGGGTTTGGCACGAAACTCATCAAAATATGAATATTAACAATAACATAATATTCAATAATATGAATCTTTGGCACATGTTTGGCACGAGACTCATCAAAATAAGAATATTAACAATAACATGATATTCAATAACATGAGTCATTGGCTTGTGTTTGGTATGAGACTCATCAAAATATGAATATTAACAATAACAATAACATAATATTCAATAATATGAATCATTGGCCTTTATTTGGCACGAGACTCATCAAAAATATGAATATTAACAAGAATAATAACATAATATTCAATAATATGAATCGTTGGCATGTGTTTTGCACGAGACTCATCAAAATATGAATATTAACAATAACACAAATATAATATCCTACCATATGAAATATGTTGGCATGTGTTAGGCACGAATTTTCAACTAAAATAGGATCATTTGAACAAGTTTTTATAACAGTTCTAGATAAAACATACATGAAATATGGGGAAACTTATTTATTTATTTATGTTATTCAAACAATAATGAAAAAAATGAGTTAACATTATGGAATTGTAGAAAATTACTCTAGAATCTCAAAAAATTCAATGGAATTCAAAAATAATTTTTCTGGAAGTCGTAAACATTATTTATGTAAAATCAATGCCCCCAAAATATTATACTTAAAACTTAATGTATAATTAAAGGTCCAAATATATATGCATACACAATAATATAATATATATAATTATAAATTAAGACACTTTAATGTCTTAACAATCTAACATCATATAAATACTAGTGTCGAAACATTGATTACATTAGGACCTTTGGACTACCAACTATAGCTTATGCACAATAATCTAATTTATTGAAATGTTATTGTCAAACACATAATCATATATCTAATATTCAAAATTTTATACTGAACTTTTTGGTCAATACAAACAAAACATAACATGAATATTAGAAAAACCATATAGTAAAAAAAATATATGAAGTGATTTATACCATAAAATACCAAAAATAATTTATTTTTCCAAAAATAAAAAAATTTGAGTTATCACTACAGTAACATAAATAATCTTTCCAAGATCACTTTCCAATTTTTGGAATCGTAAAATCAAATTTTAAGTGAGAGTTATGAGCGTTGACATTATTACCAAAAATGGCAAAAACGCATTTCTAAAGGTCTAAACGACGTCAAAACGCAAAACTTGGGTTGGTCCCATTGTAAACAATGGGTTGTCTTTATTTCAACATTTCCAGTCAACCATGAGTTTCAAAAAATTTCGATCGAGTTTTGATCTTTCACATTTCGACTAGTGAGTATAGGCGACAGAAGAAAAACATCACAAAAAAAATTCGAGGCACACACGAAAATTGATTTGATGTAGACTCCATTATAGACAAACACCAATAAAGGAAAATCATGAGATCTTAAACTTTAGTTCTGATACCATATGTAAAACCATTTTTAAGAACACCATACTATTAATCAATAATACATTAATTTGATTAAATTTTCACATACAAATGTTCTTAATAAAAGAATCTTGGATCTTCATGATTATCACATATAAGGATTATGCAGAACATAAATGGTGTTAAAATAACATACCTCCATAATTGTCACAACTAGAAATATTGACAGGGCAATCAACCTTAACGATGTCTGATCGGGCTGAATGTCAAAACATAGCTTCATCTTGTATGTAGCAAGAACATACTCCAATTTCAACGCATTCCAACGGTTAGATCTCCTTGCATAGCCAAAACACTATTTTGGAATTTAATCTCTTAAGAATTTACCTTTCTCTCCCTTTCCTATAATTTTATTATGTTATCTTTTAGTATCTTGATCATGGAAATCAGTCACTTATTTATAGTCAATGACCATGACCTAAATCTCCAATAGTCACTTAATATAAACCGTTTATCAAGATAGATTTCTAAAAGTCCTTTTGACGCTTGGTATCTGGAGTACCCTTTTATTGACCAAAGTGACTCTTAGAATTAATATAATTATGGAGAACATAATGGAGAATTATATAAAATAATTCTAACATTGTTTTCCACGTTGTCCATCAATAATTAAAGAGACATTAAACCTGGCATGAGATGTCACATGAAACCTAACCTGTGAATAGAAGTGGTACATTAATTGGATAATTGCTATCATGGACACGCAGGCACCAATTTTATTAAAATGGCATTGAAATTTGACGAATGAGTTGCAGCATTCAATTTACAACATAAAACATTTGTTACCACCCTCATCATCAATGATGAATGGTCTCTATGTGTGGAGAGGAAGGTGTCATATGCTTCATGTGTGCTTGGAAATTCATTAGAATTGTACTATTCGCTAGTGTTAAGCGTGTTTGCCATCCATATTATAGATTGGAAATTACAGCTGTATAAGAAATCATTATGATGATGGGAATGTAGATAACCACCGCCATTCATAACCTACTCAATGTATGATGTTATATACATTAACAACCCAATTTACATTATTTTGGTTTAACCTAACAATTAAAATTGTTGTATCGTTTGTAGACATGAGCAAAGGTATAATGCTTGTTTCAGATGTGACTGAGAACCAATGCTCGCCAAATACTTCAAAATAAAATTTATTTAATAGGGTGTAATCAAACATATCATGCCATTATGTACGATATTTTTGCAGACTAAATATCACTAACATGCAGTATGTTTGAAAAGGTACCACAAATATACAAACAAGACCTTACTAATGAGTTCTGTGC
Organism: Sambucus nigra; assembly: GCA_949130495.1. Classification (NCBI taxonomy): domain Eukaryota; kingdom Viridiplantae; phylum Streptophyta; class Magnoliopsida; order Dipsacales; family Adoxaceae; genus Sambucus; species Sambucus nigra. The sequence continues at coordinate 632,334,720 of OX422207.1, read as the reverse complement.
ATGGAAGTGCATAGGATTATGTCAAGGATGAATTTGGCCACTCGTGTAGGCAGTTACTATGTGTTTGGTGGTGTCTCTTCCATTGGTCACACTTTCGAATTATTCAGTCTTAATTTTGACTAAAGTGATGAAATCAATTCAAGGACACTTTGAGGTGTTGCCATCAAGTGTTTTACTATCAACTATAATGCATTTTGACTTCACATTTCCATTCTTATAGCATTTTTTACGTTCCACATTAAATAAATTATTGTATATTCAAATCAATAGAAAATCTCCACATCATTTAATGGTTCGGTGTTCATAGATTATTTGTGGTCATACGATCAGTTCATGCCACTAGGATACAAAATGTAATACGTACAGTTGCCTAACCAATTTAGAGTTAATACCCATCCTAGGCTATCGTAGGATAGTTTATGTATTACATATAAAATTAAAAGTTGTAAAATAATTTATCCACAAACATACTAAAACAACAAATTAAGCATTGAATACTAATCACATAAGAAGTTTTTAAGCAGAAGTTAATTAATACAAAAGTTAATTCAAACATTAGTCACTAAACATAACATTCAAATAATACATTGATCCAACTTTCAGAAGATGAGTCCCCTAGATGCACGCTTGTTCGATTCTAGGATAATATGATATTGTTTTTGGTGGCTTGATATAGCAACAAGTCCGGTTGGGCAGGAAAATGGAAATCTTATTGATGATTAGCAACTCTCTAACACATATCTTATTTTCCCAAGTTTATCCTATGAGAAAGCCAATGCACCATAGGGTTTGTAAGAAACACCACCACTATTTATTTTTTCATAATTTTAATAAACTCTTTTAACCTTTTAAAATCACAAGTTTTGTGTGAAACTGTTTTGTCTATTTTAGTCTTATCCTAAGCATGCAGATAGGCGAGAATAAGCAAGAATAAAATAAGCAGACCATAACACGGAGATATACGAGGAAAATTCATAATAGGAAAAACCTCATCGTATCCTTTTTCACAACCACTGTTAAACGCCTTTCAATAGCCACATAATGCATGCACGTTACCATGTCTCGGTATCCTATCGATCTTACTTATCTAGTGACCAGTCAAGTCACAGCTTAACACAAACACAGTCTCCATCGCTCGAAATGCTCATAATATGAAGAACAAATAGATATGGTGTAATATGAAAGAGATATCAAACAAATATATAGATGTAGGATTATTGGATCTCAAACTTGGGTTGAACTAGGGTTTAGAGGACAAGATTTATATTGGGAAAATGTTTTCATAAAAGACCTCAAATAAAATTGATGCCATGCCTGAGTATTTATAGAAAACATGAATTTTGAGGTCGCATGTTTTTTGAGGAAACTCGTTTAAACAAAAACATCGGGTTCGTTCGAACGAAAACCTTAACTCGTGGAACGAACTTAAACCTCGTTCGATTGAACACTTCGTATGGACCAACTTCGAATGAGCTTCGAACAAATATACATTTGTCCAACAGACGTACCCCACTTAGTGTTCGCTGGAAAGCCATTCTAACAAGCTCCACATCTCATTCGAATGTGTGCTGAAACTTGTTCAAATGAAATAAAATAAAATTTATTTTTTCTTTCAAATAAATATTTTACGAAAAGGCCTCAAATAAGTAATATAAAACAACATCCAACAACGTATCCATGGATCAACCACTAATATGAATTCATACCTTCATTGAGATTCCTCGGTTGTTAAAGATTAAAACTCAACATGTAATCAAATGTAACCTTGATGTCACTTTAGCTTTACTGCATAGTCTTTAATCACACATCATAGGCTTGAAGGACACACAACTCAATTCATAACCTATGACTCAAACAAGTTTTGTTGAAACACAAAATAAAGTCAATACTCATAAATTGACTCTATTTGGAAATTTTTCCTTACAAATCTCCCCCTTTTGCTATTCCAAGAACAAACTCAAAATGAAAAACTACTTGGTCGTTAAGCTCATTAAGACTCAACTCCCAACCCCAAAAGGAAAAAAAACTACAAACACTTGACCGACACAAACTCGAGTAACTTGTGTAAACCTTTGTTGCATCACTGCTAACCTACACACTTAAACACACCTTCAAATGAAACTGGAATATAACAATATAAATATTGCATACAAAAAACCCTCCCCCTTTATCTAATATTCTCTACCTAAGATAGGACATAACTACCTAAGATAAAATCTCCCCTGGACTATAAGATTGAGATATCATTTCTCCCCTTTTTTGTTCAGGAATAAACAAAGAATAAGATGCATAATAATAAAGCATTTCTCCTTAATAAAACCAAATATACTCCTAAGTGAAGCATTGCTAATCATAAATGTGGGGACTAAACTATAATTGAACCCAACTAAGGCATGTACGACCAAGCCCAACATCATTTGGCACATGCCCGGCCCAGTTTACTATTAAAAAGGATCAATACTAATATTTATCATGTGGATAATTTCGGAACATCTAGCATTTGGATAGAGCACACATCATTTACCCCAAATCTCGAATGAGATATTCAGGGAATCACCACACGAGTCAATGGCAGCTTAAGGGAGTTCCTTCAACAATTAAACCACTCTAGTTTTACACAACTATAAATACATCCCACACCCTAAGGCCAAGGGGCATGTAATTTTCGTACTTTAAGAGAAGCTAATAAAAATCCAGTGACCACTCCGTGGACACAAGCAATTTGCCAAACCACGTATATTTGGGTGTTGTGTGGGTGACATTTTCATGACCTTTTTTAATTTCTTTCTAGCATTCATTAATTGTGATTATTTGCACTCACAATAAGAAAAAATTAAATATATCATGCACTAGTGTGAATCAAGTCATGCGATGACAAAAAGAAGGGCAAAAAAAGCACAAATAATCTAAACTACAAACAAAAGATATCAACTAAGATGTAAGCATATAAGTATAAGATATCAAGTTGATCATAACACATGCCAATATAATTCAAAGATATGACACACATGGATTAAATGAAATTTAAAGATTCAAAACGCAAAACATACCATATATATAACCAAACATATATCAATGAAGCACAACTATATATAGGTATAAACGACCACAAAATACACAAACACTTAATCTTTGCACACTCGCATAGTATCAATGTTTCTAAACATGGTGGTACGAACTTAATGAGAGTGAATTTGAAATAAAAAAAATGACCCAATCACTCAAACATGTCCAAGTAGATCTATTTGACGACAATAATTTATCAAGATTCGATTTAGCCTCATATGTCAAATAAATAACTCAAAAGGACAAACAAACACAATGCACACTAAACTAGAAATATTGATAGTGTCAAAATAATTAACTTCGACCAGGACTCATTGTGCAAACCCATTAATCTTCAACTAAACACCCCAAAAAATATATCATATTTTCTCTCTCTATTTTTCCTTTGAATAAATATAATTTTTTAAGCATCAAAGTAAAAAAAATTGACCTTGGCAATTTTTCTATTTTTGTTGTCTCTCAATCTTTTCAGGCTCTTGCCAACAATGGCCTTTTACGCAAAGGAGATTTCTCCTTTCGTAGCCCTTTTCCCGTACACACTCATATTTTCAAAAAAAATATGAAATAAACTCACGAGCAATGGTTTTTACATGCACAATTCCCCCTTAGTCAAAAGTTTTATATATATAAAAAGATTTGAAGGACAACAGCTCACTTAGATCATGCGACATATGAACTTAAAATTCAAAAGAGCTCATGCAAAGTGTGTGCGGAGGCATATTCAAAGTGAATCCATAATATAAATTAATTTCAAACTACTTCATGTAAACATGATTAAGAACAATCTGAGCATTGAAAATAAAAAATAAATGTCATAGTCACATGGATACATAGAACAAATTGGATTCAAACACACTGATGTGCCACACAATATGCATAAAAACTAAAATGCACAAAAACCAAAAATCTTTTTGAGCTTTTAAATATTTTGAAAATGATACCAAAAATAAACTCAAAAAATAAACAAAATATTTTTGTATTTTTCTCATAATGACCCAAAAATGGGAAATCAAAATATAAAAGATAACACGTCATAACACTAACAATAATCTATAACATGAAGCACAAAACTAGTGTATGACAAATATGAAGTCACAATCACTTATAAGTTATAGCATAGGATGAATCATGTGAAAGAAAAAAAGAGTCAACAAGCCTAACATTTAGTGCCTCCAAATCATATATCTATCCTATGTAGGTGTAACATAATGAACTCGAACTTGGGGAACCTTAGTGATATTAGCCTTATTCTTCCTAAGACCTTTCTAACATCATAACAAATATACTTAAGCTGACCTTTCCTACTACAGTGTGTACAAGTAAAGATACGAGGAATGTTACCTTTAGGTTGATCTTTCCCAACGTCCCTATCTTTGTTTGGATCTCTCAAATTCATGGTCTTGACTTTATCAATGGAAGCATTTATATCATCGTAGACAATCCCACACTTGCCATCTTTCATTCGAACACTTCTTAGTATTTTATCTAACCAAATTAAATTTGACATTAGTCGATTCTCTCACCTTCTTCTCTAACTCTATAATCTAAGACTCGAGAAAAAATCTAAACTCTTTAAACTCGAGAAGCTCAAACTTTAAATTCTCAATAAAACCTCGAAGATTATCTCTCTCTCCCTCAATGTACCCAAGCTTCTCTTTAAGAGTCATCTCATGTGCTTTAAGATCCTCGATTAATTTACCATTATCATCACCTATGGAACGTTCCTTTACCTTAGCTTCTAAATGCAAGTTGGCCTTTTTTAACTTCAATGAATCGGTGTAAAACTATCAAAAGGCCACTTGAAGCTCACTCTCATCCCTATATTCTTCTTTTTCCTCGCTCCTATCCTCACTCTCTTAGTAACCTAAAGATCATACCTTGAAATCATCATGCACGTGATCATCTTCAATGGGGGAAGACATTTCATTTAAGCCCACAAGTCTGTCCATGAACGAGATGTAGTTGCTATCAATGGGGGAATCACCTTCTTCTTCTAACTCACTATCACTAATGGTAGTATTGTATACCTTCATTTTCTTACCCTCTTTCCTTATTCTAGTGGGATACTCACGAGAATAATGCCTAAAATCTTGGCATTCAAAATACAAGTCTCGATCATCCACCTTTTTAGGACCATACCCATTCTTCCTATCACGATCATCAAAGTTCTTAAGTTTCTTTTATAAATCCTTATTCAACCTCTTCTCATCTCTAAGATTAAAAAAATTCTTAGACTTCCTAGAAAACCTATATATCTCTTCAGCATATAGCTCATCGTCACTATCGAAATTCGACGCATCCTCTTTTTGGGATTTTAAAGCAATGCCCCTATTTTCCTTCTTAGGTGGACATATGTTCATTTAATAGGTTTGAAGATCATCTAAAAGTTCTTGGACTCTTATAGTGTTGACACCGCCTGAGGAATCTAGGACCGTAACTTTGGCATTAAATCTTTTAGGCAACAATCTTAATATTTTTTGCACAACTCTAGACTCGGCGATAGGCTCTCTTAAGTGAAATGAGGAGTTGAAAATAGCGAACAACTTGGCATAGAACTCATCAAAAGACCCATCCTCTAACATATTAATAGTTTCAAACTTAGTCGTTAGATTTTGTAACTTGAAAACCTAGTAGTATCAGTTCCCTCCTGTATAGATCGCAAAATATCCTAAACGGACTCCACGCTCTTGCAAGTCATAATTCATCTAAACTCTTCATCGATCAATCTGTAAAAAATAGCATTCACACACCTAGAATTAAATATCGAGAGATTCTTTTTAGCTATTGTCCAGGAGGTAAACTATTTAGTAACACCACCTTCAGTGGAAGGAGACAACCCAAACTCATCTGTGATCCAAATATTTTTATCTGTCAATTTTAAGAAGAAAAAAATGCATCCGAGCCTTTCAATAGAGTTTGTTAGACCCATCAAATAATGGAGGTCGGTCTACAAAATTACGCTTAGGGTTAAAATGATTTAAACCCTAAACAAACACTAAACAGGGATCAAAGGGTTATGATACCAATCTAAGAAAGTTAATGCGCCCTAGGGTTTGTAAGAAACACCACAACGTTTTATTATTTCATAATTTTAATAAACTTTGCACCTTTTAAAATCCTGAGTGTTGTGTGAAACATTTTTGCCAATTTTAGTCTTTTCAAAAGTGTGCATCTAGTTCAGAATAAGAAAGAAATAAATAAGCAACCCACAATACAACGATGTATGAGAAAAACCCATAACGAAAAAAACCTCGAACGGCCCAGCCACACAATTCCATTACAATATAGGCAGTTTACAAGAAGAACTTAGACTTATTCACAAACTTGACGCCTTAGAGCCTTGATACACTTCCTCATTCCTTATATCCTTCTTCGTAGACATTGTTAAATGCCTTCCAACAGCCACATAATGCAGGCACGTTCTCACATCTCGGTATCCCATTGATCTTACTTGTCCAGTGACAATTTCAGACATCGCTCAACATAAACACAATCTCCACCACTAAAAATTCTAATAATATAAAGAGCAAACATATATGATACAACACGAAAGAGATCTCAAATGGACATATAGATGTAAGATTCTTGGATCTCAAACTTGGGTGTAAAGTAGGGTTTAGAGGTAGAAGGTTTATCTTGGAAAAATGTTTTCATAAAGGCCTTACAGAAAATTGATGTCAAACCTGAGTATTTATAGAAAACAGGAATTTTGTGGCCGCACATTTTTGAGGTAGTGCGTTAGAACAAAAACATAAGGAGCGTACAAATAAAAATCTTAACTCGTTCAAACGAACAAGTTATCTCGTTCGAACCAACTTCGAACGAGATTCGAACTAATATACCTATGTCCAACAGAAGCACCCCATTTGATATTCATTGGAAGGTCATTCTAACGAACTTCACATCTCATTCAAATGAACGCTTAAACTCGTTCAAATGAACTAAAATAAAAAAAAAAATTATTTCTTTCAAAAAAATATTTTATAAAAAGGCCTCAAACAAGTTATATAAAATAACACCCAAAACGTATCCAGGGATAAAACACTAATATGCATTCATACCTTCATTGAGACCCCTCAGTCGTCGATAATGAAAAATCAACACGCAATCCAATGCAATCTTGATTTCGCTTTAGCTTTGTCGCATAGTATTCAATCATACATCATAGGTTTGAAGGACATGCAACTCAAGTCCTAATCTATGACTCAAATAAGTTTTGTTCAAACACGAAATAAGGTCAATACTTACAAATTTACCCGATTCAAAAATTTGTCCCTACATCCTTTAAGAATGATCTCACAGTGAATGCACCTCTTAAAGGTTCTTATTGGATCCTTTAGCTTTGGAAAATTCATCATCATAGACTAGCTCTTATATGTGAGAGTTTGGGTATTCATGTGTTGGGATGGTGTGGGTGGATTTTCCCGCCTCATCTCACAACACCTTTTTTTACTAAACCAACTGGACTAGGTATTATTTGGTCAAAGTAAGCGGATGACTAATCTAGAAATTGGTTGTTATATCATTTGGGGGTGGGACTTTCTCGACAACCTTCATCTTATTGCTAGAACATTTCCCCTTATACATTGCATAATAGTCTGTAATTTTTTACCAAAATAAAAAATAGAGCATAAATATTTTTCTATAACTTTAAACAAATAAAAAAGTGTAATGAGATATTCAATTTTTTTAAATTGTTTTAAAAAGTTTAACCAACTTAAAAAACAAAAATCCTTAATTGAATAATTGAACTCTTAAGTAACAAAAATGTTGATTTCGTGATATCTTTCTTAAGAAAACAATATATCACTTTGAACCATATTTTTTGTTTTATATAAAGATATATACTTAAATAATTTCCCTCTGGAACCAAATAAAGGTTTTCACTTTTTAACCCTAAAACCACTCACACAAATAAAAACTAAATACTCATATAAATATGGAACCTAATCAAGATTTGTCATCTTTTTTAACCATAAAATCATGTACCAGTATTCCTGATTTTTAGGGTTCAAAAATACAAATTCTTCAATATGTAAACATTGGGTTCAAACACATGAAAATAATACAATGATATCATAAAATAGCAAAAAAAATTCAAACTAACCTTGTATGAGTCGAATTCGTTGCTAGATTGAATGAACATTTGACCGAGGTTCGCCCGAAATAGAGAAAATTATTTGAGGTTGTTTTAATGGAGTTCAGAATTTTCAAAAGTGAATTTAGGGGAAGAATATCTTTTATATAACTTCGAAATGTCGTTGTCTGTGACAAAGAGGCTTCATTAATGATCGTTCTTATTTATATCGACATTAGCAAATCCGTATTTTGAAAATAAGTTTGAAAGTGAAGCATTTTTAAAAATGAGTATTAAAAATGCAGTTTTTAATAATAAAAAAATACCTATAAGACCTTTCGATTAACATTTATCCATAGTAGAATCCTCAACCATTCATCAACTATAGCACCCTCTAGTAATGGAGATGAAGTGGTCAATTAATATATGCAAAATAAAGTGAAGCAACCATTATTTTTTTATATGCATATTATACTCGGGGGAGTAAATTGCAAAGTAGACTACCTCCATGATATTCTAATAACAATATACACTTTTCATTTATAATGAAAAAATTACCTCGAGGGTGTGGTAAATACGGACAACTAAAGTTAAGGCTGAGTCATAAAACCCAACAGTGTTGTAGTTTTAAGCCCAAGTCACATAACCCAACATTGTGGTAGTCTTCGAACAATGATAACCAACCAATGGGTATGAGGCATCACTATGGGAAAACATTTTTTTCCTATGGTTCAAGCCCTGGGGAGGGGGTGGAAAGGGGAAGGGACTTAAACCACCCACCTCTTGCAACCAAGGGTGGGAGGTAACCATCGAGGTAAGCCCCTTTAGTTCACTATGGGAAAACATTGATCTAAAGTAATAAAGTCAAAAAAGGGTTTAAAAATTAGAGTAATTTTACAACAACACAGGATTCAGATACATTTTTTTAGACACGATTACGTGTCGTATCGTGTCATGTCTGCATCGATTGGTATTTGAGTTTACTCAAAATCATTCAAATCACCATTTGATTTCTAAAAATATGATGATATAAATCTATCTTTAATAGTGGGGAACCACATATTCGACACATAATATGTATCATCATCGAGAGGTAATCGTTATCCAAGCCCAATGAAAGAACTCAAATTATAAGACTTTTGTTTAAGATTTTAATATACAAAAATAAAGTTGTGGAAGAAGCAACTTCAATTAATAATGTTAAGATAAATATCTCTTGGCATCCTTCAGAAAAAACTATTTTCAAACTTAATACCGACGGTTCTTGCATTATTAATACTCTTTCAGTGGGAATTAGGGGAGTCCTTAGAGACGATAAGGGAAATTTTATTTGGGGCTTTGCTAAAAATATAGGATTTAATTCAAATGCTATAGCTGAAATGTGGGCAATAAAATTGGGTCTAAAATTTGCTATTTCTAAGGGTAATCATAATATACATGTGGAAACGAAGTCTATGTATACATACCAACTATTTGTTAGGGCCCCGTGTTCGGGCCACCATATTCAGGAACTGATCTAAGACTGCCATAAGGAGATTCAGAAGCTTGATACTATGTGGATATCTTTTTGTTATAGAGAGGCTAACTCGGTTACTGACATACTGGACAAGCTTAGAAATAGTAGTAATTATATGAATATTTTTTTTGCAGTTGCATTTAGGTTTCTCCACAAACCACTTTTGGTTGATGTTCATAGACTATGGTTAGTAGGTTTGTGGATAAACATACGGTTTGTAATGTTACGTTAATCTAACAGACTGTTTGTGTTTGTTAAAAAAGTTGTGGACAACAAATATACAGGTATATAAAAATGGACATTGCAATTATGTCTAATGGGATCCTCAAGGGACTGAATATGAGTGATCGGACTACCAAAAAAAAGATTTGGTCAGTGATGCATTATAAGTTTCTCAATTTCCAATCCTTTTAACCAACCACATCAGTCATTAAAAATATTTCCAAATCCAATTAACCATTTGTATGACAAAAATTAATCGGTTGAGATGTCAATTGTAATGGTAGGAAATAATTAATCATATGGTTCGATTCGTATTGAATTATGTTAATCGCACATGAATCTCACAATATCCAACAAAAAGTATCATTAACATGAAGGGTGTGCACTCATCAATATTAGAATAATTTAATCCAACCCAAAAGAAGTCGATTTTTCTTTTTTGAAATCCAATCTCAACTATATTATCTATAGTTGAAATCCAATCCAATCCGATGAATGATTGGATTCGACAGGTAATTGTAATCGGCTTGGATTTCTTTAATTTAGACATTTTAGATCAAAATTTCAGTGATTTGGATCCAATTCAATGCAGCACATTCAATTCCATGACACTCAAACCATACTAATACTCGTAATTCAGTACAGGGTGTCATTTTTAGAAACCTATAAAATTGACACGATTTGTCGTATTCTTGTCTGGTGTTTTTCACACGATGTCGTGTTTGTGTCAAAATTATAATATGTATTATCATGTCAATTGTGTTTTAATTCAAGTTATCGTGCTTATTTTAGTTTAATCGAACATAAAATATAAGAAATCGTGTTAGTCATGTTGTGTCGTGTTCTATGCGGATCGTGTTCGTGTCATGGAAGAAAAGGAAGTCATGTTGTTTTGTGTCAATCCAAAATCTGACCCAAAAACATAAATTGACACCCGTCATTCAGTATGGTATTCTCATATTCAAAATAGAGATTTATTAAATGATGGTTATATTAGTTGAGTTGTTGCAGCAATACTAATGATTTAAAAGGTAAAAATAGAAGTCATTCAGGTAATATAGTATGTTATAAACCAATAAAAACTTAATAAATAGAATTTAAAAATTATTATCTTAGTAATTGGCTTGGTTCAGTTATAATTAGTTGCGACATATATAAATTTGAGACCAATTTAATGTAGGTCAATTTGAAAAAAAAAATCAAGTTTAATTAATTTAATTTAAATCAGTTTTTTAAATTGAGTTATATCGATCAATTTCTTAAGATAGTCATAATTAACATATCTAAAGTAAGATATCATAAAATTTTGAGTTTGTTAATATGAGCTATTTTAACAAGATAAATGTAAAGGGGGTAGTGAAAACTTTGAGAGTGAAGTTTATAGAAAAGAAAGTAATATTGAGTTTGACTAACCACAAGGAAAACCAGACCCAGTGGAAATGTCATTTTTTACGTGGGCCTTCTTTATATGAGCCCAATCAAGTACGGGAGAATGCGTAAGCTACCTTCTGTACATGAAGTATCGCCAAACTGACATTCTCTTGCGTCTCAAATTAGTGTTCACTGTTATTTAACTTTTAAGAAATGACTCTTATTGCAAATGGAAAGAAGAAGAAAAAAAAAATATATATATATATAGAGAGAGAGAGAGAGAGAAATAGAGAGAGAGAGAGAGAGAGAGAGAGATTATCTGTCGGAAGCCCCTCAAGTGAGGTTGCATTTTGTATGTTGTCCAACAACTTGTGGGATATAGTGTGTAGTGCTTGAGCTCCTATATAACAATGGCAACGAGATGATTTAACTTTTTTTTAATAGTTATGTTTCACAGTAGGATTAATTACACTTTAATTCCTCTAACTTTGACATCATTTTTACTTCAACACCTCTACTTTTATTTTCAACACTAAACCCCATTTAGTTTTTAAAGCGGATCAAATTGCGCCAAAACTCTAATAATTTTAGACGAAAATTTACTCATCTTCGTGGCACATGACTAATTTTTCATCCAAAAAATTAACACCATTAGGATTTGGGTATAAAGTGATGCATATTTTGAAGTCGGGGGGATTTAGCCTAGAAAATGAACGTACGGGTGGTGAAGTAAAAATGTGAGTAAAGTTCAAGGGGTCAAAATGTAATTCACCCTTCATAATATGATAAAATAACTTCATCATATACTATTACACCGTGATATTTCACAAATTGTGTGATAATATAATTGTATTTAATTCTCAATTTTAATATACCATTGTTAGATTGTTATACATTGACATGCCATAAATCATTTTAAAACTGAGTGATTGCAACAAAAACCACATAACTTATTGTAATCACACACTAAAAATTTTAAACACAAGATGCTTAAGACTAAGGGATCGTTTGATGCACCGTATGAGAGGATTGTAATGGATAATTCAGTTTGGTTGTACAATTCAAGTTGAAAGTTATGTACAATTCACTCTGTTTGTTTTTGTATGTTTTCGAAGGCTAATTTGGGTAAAATCGATGTTACCCAGTTGTGGCTTCAACCAATTTTTTGGTGGCTAGTTTGTTTTAGATTGAAAAAAAAGATAATAAGCAACCAGTTTTACTATCTCATTAGTATGCACACGATTTTTGTATGTGTGTGAATGATTGCTAATGGCTGACTGTGTACGAATTATAACACAATAACAAATACATATGTCCATATCATTATTATCATCTTATAATATTATATTTTTAACATCCCATGTGGAATTAAATATTATGTTATAGAGTTAAAATATGTGATAAAGTATATTTTTGTATTTTTTTATTATTACAAAATAAGGGTATTTTTGAAAAAACGGAAGCAAATTATTCCTATTCCGAGCATTTCAAATGCAGGATCGTATTATTATATCCCATTTCGTCTTCTTATCCGGAACTATTCCAAATGGAGTATTAGAATAAGTCTTACTCGGCCCATCCTTATCATATTCAATTCGGCTCTTATCATATCCTATTCGGCCCCCTTATACAGTACATCAAACGAGGCCTAAAGACTTGTAAGGGTGAATCGCTTAAGACAAGAACTTATAGAGTTTATGGAAAAATTTATTGAAAACAAAATTAAGAATTGCTCCAAACAAAACCGACCTGTTTGGTTTCATTTTAATACAACAATTTAAATTTATGGAAACAAAATTGAAGCCAAAACACATTTTACATTGTTTTTGAAAATGCCATTTAATCCAAAACTATTATTCAAAAACTTTGAAACGTGAATGAGAGTTATTGTGCACTTAAACCCTGTGCCCCTAGTTAGTTTCAAAATAAATACTTTTTAAATTTGGTATCGTTTTTATAGAAAAAAGTAGAAAAAATAGAAAAACATATCCATTTGTTGAAAATAAAAACGTAGATTTTCCTCATCATTGCATTAAATTATCACCAACATTATCGATTGTGTACCTGGGGTCAAGTACTCCATCCATGATTTATTTTAAAAAAATAGACTTTGAGGTTTAAACTAAATTTAAAATTAAAAATGTAACTTTTCAAAGTGCCCCACTCAGAATTTGTTTAAAATTTATTTTTTTCTTAATTTGTATTTTACATAAATTTATGTTACTATTGTTTAAAAAAAATTTTATTAACTATTGTGTTTCGTGTATCTTGAATTTGTGTTATTATAATGTGAGATTGTTTTATTTCAGTTATAATTATCTAAAATTGCAAATTCTCAATTGAATACTTGAAAAATCCCTAAAAATAACTCACGTAACCACACGTCTAATAGAAACTCTAAAGGTACCATACCAATTTAGAGATAGAAACTAAAATTCTTTGTATCTTTCAAATGTAGAATTCAATACAAATGAGGGACTAAGTCCCTTTATATAGGGAGAGAGAAGATTCTAGAAGGGATCTCCTAAGCTCCTATTAGTTAGAAGGGTGTAAGCCCATGTGATGTCATATGGGCTATAACTAACTCTCAAATATATCGCATGTCAAAATAAACGCTTCTAGAAGCTATTAGTAAAGTATGAGTTGTCATGAGATGAGTTGTCATGATAACTCATCCATGACAATACTGACTAATAGAACTTTCTAGAAGTTTCCTCTCAACCCTTGCTACTACTAAAAATATAAACAAAATACTAAACATCTAATAAAAGGAAAAATACAATGCAATACTAAAAATGCAAAAGAATAATAAAATAGCCCTAATTTCCATCATTCTTCCCCAGTTAAAAAAGATCGTCCTGAGCGTAGGAGGTGAACGATAAGAAAGCAAGACAAAAATTAAAGGTCTCCCCCACTTTAAAGGCGAGTCGTCCTCGAAAATGGCCATCATACTGGCTAGTAAGAAGTTCACAAAGAATAGTCATACAAACCAACCACGATCGATCCACAAAATCTTGGTCTCGGAGTCCCATGATGAGCTTCCTCAACACCAAGACGCGAAAAATATCCTCCGAGCGCATGTCACATGGCACCAAAAATGGGTCCACATACCCACCATCAAATACATCACCCACGATCACTACCTCAACCCCGTGAGAGATAAATATCGAATCAACTCCATCAAAATAATCATTCTTATTTCCAAAGATTGAAAAAAAAAATCTCCCAAATCAAACGTCTCTATCTCACGAAAATAAGTGTAGTTACCCAAACATCCTCAAGAAAAATATCGAAAAATTCCCCAATACACCAACCAATTTTATCGTTTCTATCTTTCTTGTAAGAAAGCAGCTCAGGAGGGGATCTTTTAGCCTCGATTTGACCCGAATGGATGCGTGAGTGAGGGAGAATGATCAATCTTGGACTTCCTTCTGATAATCATGAATTGAGCCACTAAAGTTAATTGTAGCAGAAACATAATTTTTTCAAATTTTGGGGGCTGAAAAATAATTTTCAAAAAATTTTGGTATTGAAGTTAGGGTAGGGTTAGGGTTTTAAAAAAAAAGATGATATTTATTGGATGAGGGTGACCATATGTTGATTCATGACATAGGCCATTTCTTCTCTTATTTCTTCTTGCATTTAGATAAATATCTCATCAATTGTTGCCTTTTGGGGAGTCATTAAAATGTGAAAAATAATTTAAATGATTTTTTTTGTTGTGACACCTCACAAATAAAAAAAATTAAAAAAACATTATGGTGAAACCTCACACATAAATGCGGGAGCGACACCTCGTTCTAATACCAATTGACGTAACCACGTGTCTAATGGAAACTCTAAAGGCACCACTCTAATTTAGAGAGAAAAACTAGAATTTCTTTATATCTTTTAAATGTAGGATTTAATACAAATGAGGGACTAAGGCCGTTTATATAGGGGGGAGAAGATTTTAGAAGGGATCTCCTAAATTCCTACTGGTTGAGAGGATGTAATCCCATGTAATGTCACATTTTCTATAACTAACTCCAAAATACATCACATGTCAAGATAAAAACTTTTAGAAGTTATTAGTTAAGTATGATTTGTCATGAGTTGTCATGACCTGTCATGACAACTCATTTATGACAACACTAACTAATGGAACCTTCTAGAAGCTTTCTCTCAACCCTTGCTACTACTAAAAATGTAAATTAAATACTAAATAACTAATAAAAGAAAAAATACAATGCAATACTAAAAATGTAAGAAAATATTAAAATAGCCCTAATTTCCAACAATAACCCTTAAAAAAATTCGTCGAGGGGGATCCCACTAGCTCGAACCCCCGATGATAATTGATGCTTTGTAGATGACGGTGCCCCACCTATTAATATTTTTGTCTCCGCCACTGATTACTACACCAACCCATCCCACAATTCCAGTGTCATTGAACTAACATAATCATTGTTGTTGAGATTGTGTCACTACAATTATCATTTCTCCACCACTACCATTATATGGCGTGGTCATGATTAGAGTTGGTAAAACGTGACAAGGAGCTAGGGGTGGGCAGGCTTAGGTTGTAGCCCATCCAAAAAAATGAGAATTTTATTAGTCATTCTACTGCACAACTCAACACCCAATCCGCACATTTTAGTCTATTCCATAATAACACACTTCATTTTGAGATATGGGTATTGAAGAAAAAGTCACCGGGATAAAACTTTAGTATTGATTTTATTGTTGATTAGCACGGTTTTGGATCAGAATTAAATTGAGATTTGTATTCCGAGTCAATTTTATTTAGTTATTGCCTCTCTTGACTACTCTGTCACACTATGTATATATTCAAAGTTGTCTACTTTTGTGTCTATGTTTGTATTGGTTGGTATTTTAGTAAGACTAATTATAAAAAAAAAAACCTCAAATTAAACCCACCAAATAAACCATGCTGCGTTTTCAAAAATGCATTAGTTGGTATGTGGAATTCACATGGGGTCCATGTAAAATAATAATAATGCATTTCGACAACTCAATTGGGTGTGTTAAGTTGATGTACTTTGAAAGTCTCTCTAGAATTACTCTTTTAATAATGTCATGATAAATGGATAGAAGTTTATTGTGACACCCCACCTAATTAAATATCGGGTGATCAGTCCTTTATAAATAAATCAAAATGTCCAGTTGGTTCATTCTTAGCATCACTGTCAAAAAAAATCTCCTAATAAATAATTAAGCTAAGTGTCAAAACATTCAATTTTATAGATTAAGTTCCATTGTTATGAGTTTATATACATAAACCATTTTATGAACACAGATAATAATATTGAATACCAAACCATCCAAGTGGAATAAACAGGCTAGATTAATCATTCCAAATCAAATATCCCAAATCGAAGGACAATGTAATAATTAAAACAATCCCAACTAAAACTGAATACTGAAATGAATAAAGAGTACAAATTCTCTCTGAACTAAATAGAAACTAAAAATGGGCAACACATGCCCTATCTAAAATGACTAAGTGAGGAGATGACATTACAAGGTTGAAGTCGTCTAAATGCAAAGACCTGCAACTCCCACACTAGCTGCAGCACGTCAAAAGTCCAATTATCTAAGTCTGACTCCCCTGTTGCCGGGCACCTGTAATACATATATATATATATATACAAGATAAAGACGAGGTGACAAGAAACGGGTTAGAGCCCGAGTGTAAAATGGCCTTAAAATAGTTTATCAAGTATATAAAATGCTTACCAGTTGATATTACATACATGTTAGTGCCTCTACACTCACTTGAGAATTCTAACCTCTCATCTCATGTGCACGCCTAACATACTACTGAAATAAATTTAGATCAAGCTAACCTAGTTAACTAGTCTAACCCAATATCCCCTCATCAATCCTGATTCACGTGATCGCATAATTATAATTTATATATGACAACTTTTCTTATGAATTTACCAAGTCAGCTATGTATATCTCAATACAGCCTTAAGTTCTTAAACGCGTAGTATATTTAATATCAATTATTCAATTTTATCTACTTACAAGCACAGCAGATGAATCACAGGTACATATATTTATCACTCACAATATGTACACTAATAGGGAACCCCCACATAAAATCTATGGTGCTGGCATACTCTGCTATCAAGTCCCTGTACCTCTTGTACAAATGAGGAAAATACAAGTTTGGATCCACTCTCGAACTGTATTAACATAAAATACACATATTGGAGGCGAAGCATAGTTCCAAGTCACTAAGAGGTCAGCACATACCCTTATGTCTCTTAGGACCGTCTGACTATCATTCACAGATAGCTTGTACCAAGGATCTTATGTTCTGGGGTATGAGCCAATATTACCCATAAAGGTCACATCAGAATAAGACTGTCCCGGTGTGGAAACCTCCGTGATAGCAAGTAGCGTGGGTATGATTAAACACATATATTCATATAATATATATACATGCACTCATATATATATATTTAGATTATTCAGATAAGTACATCCACGACCCATAACATGTTCTACCCATACACGTCACGTAATCCCCTATTTTACATATAATTAGTTCATTCTTTTATATTCCCTTTTCATCGCAAGTTGCCAAGTACTTCTCGACCCTCGAAGTGTATCATTTTGATAATTATAGTAGCAGTACGTGTACTCTCTCTACTCTACTGGTCTAAGTAATTCTTAATTATCACAAGACCTAATTTAACATACACACGATTATCACCCCATTCTATACCCTCGTGACCTCACGATTAAATCTCATATGAAAATCGTACTACCCGAACCTTGCCTACCACCGTACTGGTCCTCCTCAAGTCCCATCATGGTATTTAAGTTATGTCTAAGGGTACTTAAACATTGGGGTTGGATTCACCTCAAAAAGGAAAGAAGATTCAAATTCCAGGAGGAGTCGATCGATCGATGGGAATGGTTAATCGATCGATCCAGTCGATCGATCGAACGGATATTGGTCTGCGATTTTCTGCATAATTAAACCTACGGGTTTCATCAATATTAATCTCTAAAACCTCTAATAATTCAGTCCAAACTCCCAACCAATCATCACAAACGTGATAGCAATAGGCATAAATAATTTCTAACGTGAAATCTTGAGAAATTCATTAAGGTATCATCCGTAAATAGTTGGAATTCATGAATTGGTCTCAACCCCCGTTTTAGCATTTTCTTTCAAGAACCACATAGTATTTCCAGATTTCTTCCTCTAAGATTCATTAAAATTCATGATAGACATTCTACATGCAATAAGGAAATCATCCTAACATAGTTCCCATTCGAACATATATATTCTATCCTTCCAATTTCATTAAATCTCCTTCAAATATATTATTCTTCCTACTCTAAATGAATGTTGTATCAACTTAAGAACAACAAGATAGATACTTGCCTCAACAATGAAGATTTAAATTTTTGGGATTTTATGGTGTGATTGAGTTCCTCTTCGTCCGCTCTACACTCTGGCGGTGTTTGTTGTGAAAACGGTGTAACCAGGGTCGTTCTAGCCTTGGGAAAGCTCCTGACCTCCCTCCTCTTATGGCCTCTGTGAATTGTGTTTGTTCTAACCCTAGAAGACAACATCTAATAACAGATATAGCCTTATGATTTTCATCATTAATTAAGGCCTAAAATTAGAAATTACCAAAATGCCCTCCCGGGTTACCGGTTAGGCCTAAAAACGTCTCGAGACCCAAACTAAACCCCCGGGTACACTTTTCTGACTATCTCAACCCTTCCGGGTACATTGTCACACTCTAAATGACCATACAAGTGACTTAGAATTAATTTACTTTTATTTCCTTAAATTAGTCCCGACACAACTGACACGCGCGTCTCGACTTAATTTCTATAACTATCGTATTATTCTCTCGCGACAATTTTAATAAATTCAATCTCATATATTACTTTAATCATTAAGTAATATTCAACATAATTCTTACCAATAATTACTAACTCTCATCACACTAGTAAATATTTACTTTAAAATTCGGATTAATAATAAATTAATTTATCCTAATTTAATTTAATTAATCCTATAATTAAAGGCCATAAAAATATGGGGTATTACATACTTCCCCCTAGTAA
This sequence comes from Sambucus nigra, assembly GCA_949130495.1. Taxonomy (NCBI): domain Eukaryota; kingdom Viridiplantae; phylum Streptophyta; class Magnoliopsida; order Dipsacales; family Adoxaceae; genus Sambucus; species Sambucus nigra. Next base: position 632,315,365 of record OX422207.1, on the reverse strand, counting down.
CGGAATTTCGTCCCGAAATTCCGAAAATAAGGCATTCCTGGTAAAAATAATTCTGGATATTTTCGTACATGTCTGCCTCGCGCTCTCAAGTGGACTCCTCTACATTATGATGCTCCCACTGGACCCATACAAGTGGGAGTACCTTCAACCTCAATCTCCTCTCACTATAATCTAGGATAGCCATTGATCTCTCCTCATAAAAATTGTCAGGATGCAAGTCAATCTCCTCTATCGCAATGTGAGTGTGGGCCAACTCATCCTGAAGACACTACCTCAACGATGAAATGTGGAACACATCATGAACACGGTGCAACTGCTCTGAAAACCCAAGTCTATATGCCACCGGTCCAATCCTCTCGATAATGGGGAATGGTCCTACGTACCTTGAAGCCAATTTCCTTTTCTTCCCGAACCTCACTACTCCTTTCATAGGAGACACTCGCAGTAATACTTAGTCCCCCATGCTAAACTCCCTGAAGAATTGTTTTGCATCGGCGTAGCTTTTCTGCCTGTCCTGGGCTACCCGAATGCGACTCTTGATCATCTCAATCCTGGTTGACGTGTACTGAATCACCTATGGCCTGAGTAACTTGTTGTCCCCTACCTCTAGCTAACAAGCAGGAGAATGACAAGGTCTGCCGTACAATGCCTCATATGGGGCCAAGCCAATCGTAAACTGGTAGGAGTTATTATAAGTGAACTCCACCAGTGGAAGTTATTATTCCCAACCCCCTCCAAAATCAAGGACACACATGCGTAACATATCCTCCAACATCTGATTAGTACGCTCAGTCTGCCCATCTATCTGCGAGTGATAAATCGTACCTAATCGCATCTCGGTACCCATAGCCTCCTAAAAGCTCTCCCAGAAGTGTGACACAAAATCTTATTTATGTTGGACACGATATCCAGGGGCACCCCATGTAACCTCACTATCTCATCAATAAATAACTGGTTATACTGTCCCGTAGTGTAGTCTGTCTGCATCGACAGAAAATTAGCTACCTTGGCCAATCGATCCACCACTACCCATATAAAATCGTGACCCCACTGTGATGTAGGCAACCCAGTGGTGAAATCCATGGAAATACTTTCCCAATTCCACATAGGGATCTCTAGCGGTTAAAGTAACCCTGATGGCTTCTGATGATCCACCAATACTAACTGGCAGGTGGCACACTTAAACATGAACTTCGCAATGTCCTTCTTCATCCCACTCCACCAGTACTGTCACATCATATCCCGGTACATCTTATCCCTTCCAGAATGTACCGTAAATCGAGATCCATATGACTCTGTCATCACTGCATGACGTAAGTCCTTCCCCTCCAGGAGCACTAATCTCCAATTAAATTGTAAACCCCCATCTAAACTCATTGTGTAGGACTATGCGGGCTAGAAGTCGTACAATCTGCTCTTGGTAAAAACGAATCAGCGGCTTGGGCCTGGATCACCCTCAGAAGAATCTCTGGTGTGACTGTCATGCCGAACATAAAGGAATGAGCCACTGCATCCTGATGTCTCAACTCTTTCCATTTCACCTTCCACACTTCCTCCACCGCACCTATTGGCCTACGTCTCAACGCATCAGCAACCACGTTATCCTTCCTCGGGTGGTACTGTATTTTGAATGGGTAATCTTTTACAAACTCCAACCACCTGCGCTGACGCATGTTCAACTCCCGCCGAGTGAACAAGTATTGCAGTGACTTGTGGTCTATGAATAGGAGAAATTTCTCCCCCAACAAGTAGTGTCTCCAAATTCGTAAGGTAAACATGATCGCACTAGCTCCAAGTCGTAGGTGGGTTAATTCCTCTCGTGATGTTTAAGCTTGCGGGAGGCATAAGCTATAGCCTGCTCCTCCTGCTAAAGTACTCCACTAAGTCCCTATAGGGAAGCGTCAGTATACACCAGGTACTCTACTCTTGGCCTAGGTAAAGTAAGAACTGGATCCGAAGTCAACTTATTCTTTAGGTCATCGAAATCCAACTGACAAGCGTCATCCCATACATACGGTACCCCCTTGCGAGTCAAATTAGTCAATGGATCCGTCATCTTCGATAATCCTTGAATGAACCGCCAGTAGTACCCTGCCAATTCTAAAAAACTACGAATTTTTTACCGATTCGTGGGGTATCCCCACTCCCTCACTGTGGACACCTTCCCCGAATCTATGGATATCCCCCTGGAAGAAATAGTGTGCCCCAAGAATTGGACCTCACGTAGCCAAAACCCCCACTTCTCATACTTAGCATATAACTGATGCTCTTGTAGAGTCTAAAGAACCCGTCTCAAATACTCAGCATGATCCTCACTAGTATGGGAATAAATCAGAATGTCATCTATGAAGACAATGATAAACTGATCCAGGAACTCTCTGAACATCCTGTTCAATAAGTCCATGAACATGGATGGAGCATTGGTTAGACCAAAGGGCATAATCCAAAACTCGTAGGATCCATATCGTGTCAAGAAAGCAGTCTTCGACACATCCTGCTCCCTAATCCATAACTAATGATATCCTGATCTCAAGTATATCTTGGAGAAGAAGGCAGCTCCTTGTAACTGGTCGAATAAGTCATCGATTCGGGGCAATGGATACTTATTCCATATCGTGACTTTATTCAACTCTTGATAGTCTACACACAACCTCAATGACCCATCTCTTTTCTTCACAAACATCACGAGAGCACCCCTAGGCTAAGTACTCCTACGGATTAAGCCCTGTCCCAACAGTTGTTCAATCTGATCCCGTAACTTTCTCATCTTAGCTGGATCCATAAGGTATGGTGCACAGGATATCGGACGAGTGTCCGGCATCAAATCTATAATAAAATTTATCTCTCGACTAGGTGGTAACCTCGGTATCTCCTGAAGCACATAAAAAAACTCACGAACTACGGGAATCGAATTAATAGAGATTACTTTCTTATAGGTCACCTCCTTTATATAATATAAATGGGTGGACGATCCTCCCTCAGGACGAGGCATCGCCACCAAAAACATCTCCTGACCCGGGATAGCAAAAATAATAATCCTACTGAAACAGTCTATCATGGATCTATAAGTAACTAGCCAATCCATGCCAATAATGGCATTATACTCGTGCATATCTAAGATTAGCATATCTGCAGCCAAAATCAGGCTCCCAATCTCTATGCCTACTCTTCGGCATATAAAGAAAATCAATGACCCATTACCTAGCGGTGAGTCTACACACATAACAGTACTCTCGATTGTATCTAATAACCCCATAGCACGTGCAAATCTAGTGACAATAAAGGAGTGTGAAGCTCCCGTGTCAAATAAAATGCACCCCATAGTACCATGGATAATAAACGTACCCTCATCTGCGGGTGGTGGCTGCTTAACTGCTTCCTGTTAGACATTGTACACACACCCATACTTTAACTGCCTCTACTGTGTGGGGCGACAGAAAGAATGGTGGATAAGGCTGGTACCTGCGCTGGTGCTGGAAGGGAAATTAGAAATATAGGCCTCTGCGACTCCTAAAATGTACCCTGTTGTTGGGGTACCTTGCCCTTATCAGGACAATCTTGCCTCCTATGACCCATCCTGCCACAATTGAAGCATCTGCCAGCAAATTGTCCCACATTTTTTTCTCTGTTGATTTCATCCATGTTGCTCAGTTCCACCTCTTCCTTGGCCCCGTTGAGCATCTTGATGAAAAACATTATCAGGTTGAGGATAGTTCCTCCACTTTTGACCCTATTGTACACACTTATAGCAGAGTCCTTAAAGTTTTTGCCTTATTTGGCCTTGATGTCCTTGTTGATCAGGTCGGAGTTTCTCTCCAGCCTGATCCGGACAAGTTTGACGTATATGGCCATCTCTTCCACATTTGAAACACCTCTTTATGACATCATTTTGTCCCTGTCTATGTTGGCCCTCACACTTTTGGATCTTCATGCAATTTTTATTACCTTCGTGGTCTTTATGACCTTGAGGAACTTATTATTGCGATATTGGTGTCTTTCCACAATTGTTAACTCCAGTCATGTCAGATTGACTATCTTCACTTGTACTTTTACCTCCTGTAAGCTGTGTACTATGATCTTGGTACTGTAAGACTGCAGTGGTAACTGCCTGACACAATACCTGTTATTTCGGCAATTGATACTCTCTCCTAGGGTACTTGAGGTATTAGCTGACCTTACTCATTGACTCCCCCAACAGCATTAACTTGTTCTTATTAATGTGTCATCTGAAAGTTAAAATGGATTGAATGAGTTCAACATTCATACAAATAAATCACAGAAGTATGAGTTTCCAATGCGTAAGGATGAATACAACATTCCTACTATTAGGGCTATAAATCAAAGGACACTAAGAAAAAAGCATAATAACTCGTACAGATCCTAAGGACACTAGAACTGAATGCTCTGATACCACCTGTGACACCCCCTAATTCAATATCAGGTGATCAGACCTTTATTAAATTAAATCAAAGTTTCTGGTTGGTTCATTCTTAGCATCACTATTAAAAATAATTTTTTTACCTAATAAATAATTAAGCTAAGTGTCAAAACATTTAATTTTATAGATTAAGTTCCATTGTTATAAGTTTATATGCATAAACCTTTTTATGAACACAGATAATAATATTGAATACCAAACCATCCAAGTGGAATAAACAGGCTAGATTAATCATTCCAAATCAAATATCCCAAATCGAAGGACAATGTAATAATTAAAACAACCCTGAGATAAATAAAGAGTACAAAGTCTCTCTGAACTAAATAGAAACTGGAAATGGGCGACACATGCCCTATCTAAAATGACTAAGTGAGGAGCTGAGATGATAAGGTTGAAGTCATCTAAATGCAAAGACCTGTAACTCCCACACTAGCTGCATCACGTCAACAGTCCAAAGATCTAAGTCCGATGCCCCTGTGGCTGGGCACCTGTAATATATATATATACAAGAGAAAGAAGAGGTTACAAGAAACGGGTCAGAGCCCGAGTGTAAAATCGCTTTAAAATAGTTTAGCAAGTATATAAAATGCTTACCAGTTGATATTATATATATGTTAGTGCCTCGACACTCACTTGAGAATTCTAACCTCTCATCTAATGTGCACGCCTAACGTACTACTGAAATAAATTTAGATCAAGCTAACCTAGTTAACTAGTCTAACCAAATCTCCCCTCATCAATCCTGATTCATATGATCGCATAACTATAATTTATATATGACAACTTTTCATATGAATTTACCAAGTCAGCTATGTATATCTCAATACAACCTTAAGTTCTAAAACACGTAGTTTATTTAATATCAATTATTCGATTTTATCTACTTATAATCACATCAAATGAATTACAGGTACATATATTTATCACTCATAATATATATACTAATAGGGCACCCCACATAAAATCTATAGTGTTGGAATACTCTGCTATCAAGTCCCTGTACCTCTCATGCAAATGAGGGAAATACTAGTTCGGATCCACTCTCGAACTGTATTAACACAAAAAAAACATATTGGAGGCGAAGCATAGTTCCAAGTCACTAAGAGGTCAGCACATACCCTCACGTCTATTAGGACTGTCTGACTATCATTCTCAGATAGCCTATACCAAGGATCCTATGTTCTGGGATACGAGTCAATATTCCCCATAAAGGTCACATCAAAATAAAACTGTCCCGACGCGAAAACCTTCGTGATAGCAAGTAGTGCGGGTATAATTAAACACGAATATTCATATAATATATATACATGCAGTCATATATATTTACATTATTCAGATAGGGACATCCACGATCCATAGCATGTTCTACCCATACACGTCACGTAATACCCGAATTTTACGTATAATTAGTTCAATATTTTATATTCCTTTTTCATCGCAAGTTCCCAAGTACTTCTCGACCCTCGAAGTGTATCATTTTGATAATCATAGTATCAGTAGGTGTACTCTCTCTACCCTACTGGTATAAGTCATCCTTAATTCTCACAAGTCCTAATTTACCATAAACACGATTATCACCCAATTCTATACCCTCCTGACCTCACGGTTAAATCTCATATAAAAATCGTACTACCCGAACATTGCCTACAACCCTACTGGTCCTCGTCAAGCTCCATCATGGTATTTAAGTTATGTCTAAGGGTACTTATACATTGGGGTTGGATTAAAATTAAAATGGAAAGAAGATTCAAATTCGAGGAGGAGTCGATCGATCGATGGGAATGGTCGATCGATCAATGGGAACGGTCGATCAATCGATCCAGTCAATCGCGATCAACATTCTTCAGTCGATCGATCGATCAAATAGATATTAGTCTGCGATTTTCTACACAATTAAACCTACGGGTTTCATCAATATTAATCTCCAAAACCTCTAATAATTCAGCCCAAACTCCCAACCAATTATCAAAAACGTGATAGCAGCAAGTATAAATAATTTCTAATGTACAATCTTAAGAAATTCATTAAGGTGTCATCATTAAATAGTTGGAATTCATGAATTGGTCTCAAACCATGTTTTAGCATATTCTTTCAAGAACCACATAGTATTTCCAGATTTCTCCGCTAAGATTCATTTAAATTCGTGATAGATGTTCTACATGTAATAAGGATATCAACCTACCATAGTTCCCATTCGAACATGTAAATTCTATTATTCTAATTTCATTAAATCTCCCTAAAACATATAATTATTCTTCCTACTCTAACATGAATGTTGTATCAACTTAAGAACAACAAGATAGATACTTGCCTTGAGAATGAAGGTATAAATTTCTAGGATTTGATGGTGTGGTTGAGTTCCTCTTCCTCCGATCTACACTAATGCGGTGTTTGTGGTGAAAACGGTGTAACTAGGGTGGTTCTAGCCTTGGGAAAGCTCCTGACCTCCTTCCTCTAATGGCCTCTGTGAGTTGTGTTTGTTCTAACCCTAGAAGACAACATCTAACAACAGATATAACCTTATAATTTTCGTCATTAATTAAGCCTAAAATTGGAAATTATCAAAATGTCCTTCTGGGTTGTCGGTTAGGCCTAAAAACATCCCGAGTCCCAAACTAAACCCCTGGGTACACTTTTTTGATTATCTCGACTCTTTCGAGCATATTGGCGCATTCGAAATGACCATATGGGTGACTTAGAATTAATTTACTTTTTATTTCCTGAAATTAGTCCCGACACGGCTGACACGCGCATCCCGACTAAATTTCTATAACTGTCGTATTATTCTCTCGCGACAATTTTAATAAATTCAATCTCATATATTACTTTACTCATTAAGTAATATTCAACATAATTCTTACCAATAATTACTAACTCTCGTCACGCTAGTAAATATTTATTTTAAAATCCAGATTAATATTAAATTAATTTATCCCAATTCAATTTAATTAATCACATAATTAAAGGCCATAAAAATACGGGGTATTACATTTAGTTGAGACCTTAATGACTATATATATTTTTCCAAATATTGTCATCGATTTTGCAACTAGTTTTGGATATGGGTATTGTGGTGACAATTATTATGCAACACAAATAGATAAGAAAAAAGCAATCACCAAGCAAGAATAAGGAACGTAAAATGACAATCACACAACAAAGGATGTACGTGGTTCAGTAAAGATGTGCCTACATCCACGGTGGTGCAGTCAGTGTTATTTCTATATACTCCGGGGAGTGATTACAGAGAATACAACTTGTCCTTTGCCCCGGACCTAGGGTTCAATATATGCATGTTCATTTTAGTAAGTGGGGGAGTTGAAATCCCCCACGTCTTCCATCTCTCCCTAGAACCTCCCTTAATGGGAGCGTGGGAAGAGATTGGATCATAATCAAATAAGACATGGGGGGTCTAGACTTTGGGCCGCCAGAATTGGGCTACTCGTCTAGGCCCATCATCTTAATTTCGGGTACCCACAATTGCCCCTAAGTTTGTTGGGCCATATTTTGGGGCTCAATAAATTTAAATGATTTGCCATAATGGTTGTTTTGTATCTTGTGCAACTCTTCAAACGTTGGAGAACTGATTTTGGTGGCATCCTCTTCGAGGCCTGTGCATTATGATTAGCAACACTTAAAGGTTTTCTAGAACAGTTACTTTTTGTCCATCGTTTCAACCTTCCCAGCATTCTTCCCTTCCCTGTGAGCTCTAGCGATTCATACTTTCTTCTCTCAGTCTCCATTCTCATTGCTTCCTTGTTGTTTGGGCTCGTGATCGTTCGAATCAAACTTCCATCTTGTAAGTCTCTTGCGCCTTCTCTTTGTACTTTTCCACCATTAATTTGTAGTTTTCTAGGGTTTTCCAATGGCGAAGATTGGTAATAGGTCGGTCTCTGAATTTAGGAAATTTTATAACATCCCAGAGTGGGTAGATATTGAGTGATGCGCTTCCCCCTAGAAATGTTAGAGAGATAGAGGATGCCCATTGGATCCATGTTTTGTTGCTTTCCCAAGGGGGACTCTCTTTTCCTCCCAATGATCAGTTCTTGCACTTCTTTGGTTACTTTAATATTATTCCTGTACAGTGTTCGCCCAATGTGTGGAAGATAATTAATGGCATCCATAGAATAAATCAGTTATATGGCACTAGGTTAGGTCTTATCGAGGTCTGTTTCTGCTATTCTTTTTCTCGAACTAGTTATGGCGTCCTCTACCTAAAGGCCAGGGTATTGGCGGTGAACCTGCCTGATTCCCACAAGGACTACTGGCAAGAAGGTTTCCTTGCTAGAAACTGGCAGTTTTCTCCCCACTTTGAAGGGTCGAGGTCTGATAGGTTCTCTGTTCCCTTTTATGGGGAAGAATATATAGGTAGATTTCGCTCTGCTCTTCTAACTGTTGTTGATTTGCGATCTTTCTGATTTTTGTCTATTTTCTTTCTTCAGCGAGGTCAAAGAATTTGGAACCTGATCTCAGCGAGGTTCGTCTCTCTGAACTGGTTAAGGCTTGGAATATCAGGGAGCCTTTGGGTGACGGCGATCATCCCAGGTCTGTTGTTTTTCTGCTTGAGTACAAGAACGTTGGCTCCAGTTTTATAGCAAGGCCTGTGGATAGTATCCCTGAGTTTGATACTTCTGAAGAGACTGATGCGAATCCTATCCAGTTGGACGAGGAGGAGAGCAGCTCTGAAAGCGATATCACAGGTGCTATAAGCAATTTGGGTGAAGAGAGCTCCAGTAGTATCAGTTCCTCTGATCATGGGGAGGTTTCTGAAGCTCGAGAGTCGTAGAGCACATCTAGCAGTTCGAGCGAGGAGATGGTTCCTCCAAGAAAGAATTTAATTCAGGATGATGATGATGATGAAGACCACATGCTTCTCGCACAGAGGTTGAAGAACCAGAAATTTAGCTCTGGGGCCGTGGTTACTGGTTCTCGATCTTCTGCTCAGGAGTAGGATAAGAAGAGGAAATAAGAAGAGCAAGTGAGAGAGAGAGAGAGGAAAAAGGAAGAAAAGAGGAAGAAGATGGAGGAGAAAAAGAAGGTGGAGGAGAAGAAGAGGGTAGAGGAGAGGAAGAAGATAGAGAATGAGAAAGAGGAGGAGAGGAGGAGGATGGAAGCGAGGACGAAGGTTGGGCAGGCCTTAGTCCCGGTGTCCGCGTTGCCCGAGAGGGCTTCTGTTGTAATTTCTCCTCAGTTGGCCCCCGCGCTGCTCGAGAGAGCTGTCCTCCCTGCTGATCGCCAAAAGGTGCTGGGGTCTGATCAACTGGCCCTACAGGCTAGCCAGAGGCTGTCTTTGGTAAGATTATTTTTTTTCTCTAATGTTTTAATGAATTCAATCATTTTCTTCTTCTAATTTCTTCTTCTTCTTGCAGTTTGTGACCGACTTCGCCGTTCTCTATCATTCTCGCGATGAGCTGGTGAAGAGAAATGGTGAATTGGAGCAACAAAATAAAGCCTTGAAGTTGAAGGGTGCAGAGCTTGAGGCTGGCTTTAAAGCCGTTGATACAGCTCGGATATCATCCGACCTGGCTCTTGTTACTTCCAACCGGGAGAAGGACGCATCAGTTAAAGATTTGAAAGAGCTGCGACAAGCCTACGACCTGGTTTGCTCGAGCAAGCTAGCTGTCGTGGAAGAGAACAGAGTGCTATCTGAGGAGCTGAAGAAGAAGGAGTCTGAGGTTGTCACTACCAAGGAAGACTCATATAATTTTGGTTGGGCTGCAGTATACGAGGATGTTGAGGTTCAGATAGGCTATATTAGCCGTCTGAACTTTAAGAAGGGCTGGAACAAGGCCCTCTTGGCTGTCGGTGTTGATATCAACTCTCCTATGTTCGACGATCATGACCCAGGTCTGAAGCAGACTGTGGATGAAGTCCCTTCCCCCGCTATCGAAGCTGCTGACCCTGTCTCCTAGACAATCTCTGCTGACGTTCCTCTTGCTATGTCGACAGAGGTTACCCCTGCTGAGGGCGGTGCTCCTGCTGATGCTGACAAAGGGAAGCAGCCATCGATTTCTAAGAAACCTGAGGTTTCTAATTAGTTTTTACTTCTAGGACTACCTTATATTTTTGCTTTTTCAGTTTGTATATTTTCTTTTTGCTGCTCGATGTATTTAACCCTTATTAATGAAAAGGTTTCTTTTTCTCAGTGCACTGATCTATCTTTCTCTCTTCCTTGCCCCTTTATTGCTTGTAGTTGATTGATGTTGATGATTACATTCTTGCCACTTCCCAATTAGGAAGGATGCTGGGGGCCGGTGTGAGCTCCGAAGTTCATCACACTTTTATGAGGATCTACAAATCTCTGCGACTGAGGAATAAGCGCTTTATAGAGAAAACTGAGCTCGTCGCCAAGCTGAAGGACAGGCTTCAAGAGATGGAGAATATTGGTGCCTCAGTCCAAGAGGAGGTAAACTCACTGAGAGCGAAGCTATTAGAGGCTTCTGAGATTAATTAAGTTGGGGAAGTTCTTCAGCAGGAGAATGAGGCTCTGAGGAGAGAGGTTTCACGAGTTAGGTAGCTTGCGCTGAGCAGTGATCCAATAGTATTACGAGGTTCCTCGTCATCGTGAGCTAGAGCGGGTCAGAGTGATGTGCCTCCTGCACTGAAGGGTTCTTCTCTTCCAGTCGTTCCGCGAGCTCGTAGGAACACCAGAGGTTCAGTTAGAGAAATGGAGGAGCTTCGTGATGATGTTCAGCGAGCGTATGTGATTGTTGCTGGGCTCCAAAGGGATGTTACTCGGCTGCGGCACCTATTTAAAAAAGGACCTCGATGAGTATGGGCTGATGGGTATGACCAGGGTTGGCATGATGCTCCGACTAGGCTGACAAAGTTTGAGGAGCTCGCCTTCATCAGGGGGTGGTTGAGTGCATTGAGGGAGATACAAGTTCCAAGGAACTCAATGCTCTAGTATCGCCATGAAATCTCCCCCTCCACTCGGATGCCCAATCCCTTTTGGAGAGATGATTAGTGGATACCTATCGATTCCATCCCTCGGCAGCTGTTGGAGTCGGAAGCTAACGAAGTTGAGGAGGGGTTAGCCCCTTATCCTGATGATGGCCGAAGAGCCTAAGTGGCTGATTACTTTGTTCAGAGGCCTCGTCCTCATTAGGATTCTGTTAGTAGTTTCTCTGTGTATTTTTTATAGTGTAAATGCTTTGGGCGAGTTCGTCGACTAAACATGTATCACCATTGTTGTAAATATAATGGATTAATAAAATTTATGCTTTGGGCTAATTTAGATGACTAATCAAGTGCATTATATTCTCCAAGTTCTTACTCTTTTGTGATATTCTAAGCTTGTATTATCATGCAAGTGTCCTCCCAGTCCACTATAACATCAAGATACCATTGTGCACCACTTTACCTTTTAGGTTGTGTCGTCACACTCCCTTAGGCCTAAGTGTGGCAATTGGCAAGGACACACCTGGTGTTGGATGTTCCATCCGATCAGGATTTTATTTAACCAAAGAAGGTTTGGTGACCAGTTAGATTTGGCCATTTTGCCTAAGGATTTCCTGTAGGTCTTCATATATTGCCAGGGGCAATCTCAAGAGGTCTTTTGTGTTTCATAACGACAACCTGAGGAAGGATAATTCCCTGCTATGGCGTGATGATCAATGTGCCTGTCATTTGGAAAAGATGTGCGATAAACCTCATATAGTTGTTACTCATTAGAATGCAATCGTTTAAATAATTTTCATTGATGACAAGGAAAATGAACGTCTAGTTCCATAACAAAAGAATAAAAGAAAGATCTAAAAATAAAATCTCTTGATATTGGCTGCATTCCATGCTCGTGGTATTTCTCTGCCTTCCATCATTTCCAAGTGATAGGCGCCCTGCAGATCTTCTCTTGTTATCTTGACGGGTCCTTCCCAGTTTGGCCCTAGCTTGCCATCTGATGGTTTTACTGCGCTGCCCAGGACTTTCCTTAGGACGTAGTACCCAACTCGAAATGACCTTGGGTTGACCATTTTGTTGTAATGTCTTGTGAGTTATTGCTGATAGCTCGCTAGTTTCACTAGGGCTAGCTCTCGGCGCTCGTCGGCTAGGTCGAGCTCAGCGAGCAATGCTGCATCATTATGGCCTTGGTCGATAAGGTTGGACCTCATTGTCGATAAACCTGCTTCTAGTGGGATGACTGCTTCCATCCCATATGTCAGCGAAAATGGGGTTTCTCCTGTTGCTCGTCGTGGAGTGGTTCGGTAAACCCATAGAATATGTGGTAATTTATTTACCCATGTGCCTTTGGCTCGCTCCAATCACTTCTTTAATCCGTCGATCACAGTTCTGTTAGAAGCCTCGGCTTGGCCATTGCTCTGAGGGTAGGCTACCGAGCTGAAGTGGTGTTTGATTCCGTGTTCGTTACAAAAACTCTGAAAAGAGATGCTTTCGAACTGTGTTCCATTTTCGGTGATGATGGTTCTGGGGATGCCAAAATGAGTGATTATGTTTCTCCATATGAATCTTATCATATCTGCATCTCGGATATTTGCCAGGGGTTCGGCCTCGATCCATTTGGTGAAGTAGTCAGTTACAACCAATAGATATTTACGATTGCCGGTGGCGATGGGCAGTGGTCCCACGATGTCAATTCCCCATTGGGCGAATGGCCATGGGTTGGTCAGTGATTTTAGGTCGCTAGCTGGTTGGTGGACCATAGGAGCATGAAGTTGGCATTTCAGGTACTTGCGGACATACATCGCAGAGTCCCTTTGCATATATGGCCACCAATAGCCTTCCTTCATTGCTCGAAAAGCTAGAGACCTTCCTTCGGTATGGCTTCCACAGACTCCTTCGTGAAGCTCATGTAGCACTTGCTCGATATTCCCTGGGTGAACGCATTGGAGGTAGGGTCTGGAGAAGGATTTCTTATACAAGTTACCCTCTGGGGATAAGTGAAAGCGAGCAACTTTGACTCTTATCTGGTGGGAAGTCTTCTTGTCATCCGGGAGCATGCCATCCTTCAAATAGTCCCTTAAGGGGTCCATCCAACTGGGATCTGATTCTACCTGGAGTACCTGTTCCACGTCTGGTGGCTTGCTGTCGCGATTAATTCTCGGATGAATGAGGAAATCGATGGGTATGGTTCTTTTTAGGTCAGAGTCGACTGCCGAACTCAGAGCTGCTAGGGCATCAGCATGGTTGTTTTGCCCTCTGGGAAACTGTTGGATATTGATCTTTTCGAAGATCGACATTAGTTTTTTCAATAGGGCGAGGTAAGCTGCCATTCTTTTATCTTTTTCATTGTAGTCTCCACTTATCTGATTGGAGACTAATTGGGAATCGTCGAACACCTGTAAATGCTTTGCCCCCAAAGTGTGTGGCTTCAGGAGGCCGGCTATTAGGGCTTCGTATTCTGCTTCGTTGTTGGAGCCTGCAAATCCAAGCCTGATTCCTTGTTCAAGGATTGTATTCTCTGGAGTAACGAGGACAATGCCTATCCCTGTCCCCTTTGAGTTGGAGGCTTCATCAACAAACAGTTTTCAAGTTTCCTCTGTCGTTTGGTTCTCCTTTTGCCTTGTTGGTTGAGGTTGGTTGGAAGGTTCCTCGCCCGTGAATTTGGCTATGAAATCAGCAAGGATCTTCCCCTTGATTGCGTTCCTTGGTTAAAATTGGATGTCAAATATCCCGAGCTCGACTGACCATTTAGACAGTCTGCCCGACAAATCTGCCTTCCTTAGGATTGCCTTAAGGGGGTGCGATGTTAGGACGATGATAGTGTGGGCTTCGAAATAGTGCTTCAGCTTCTTCAAAGCCACTACTAGTGCAAAGGCGAGCTTCTCCAGTGGTAGGTACCTCTGCTCGGCGTCTAGTAGGGTCTTGCTCGCGTAATAAACAGGGTGCTGGATTCCTGTAACCTCGCATATTAACGCAGAGCTGATAGTGTGGTTGGAAACGGAGAGGTACAGGTACAAAGAATCTGTTTGTCGTGGTATGACGAGTAGAGGTGGAGAGCTTAAGTAAGCTTTGAGTTCGACCAATGCTCGCGAGCAATCCGGGCTCCACTCTACTGTTTTGTTCCCCTTTAGAAGCTGGAAGAAAGGCTTGCATTTCTCGGAGGATTTAGAGATGAAGCAATTTAAGGCAGCGAGCATACCAGTGAGCTTCTGTATGTCCCGGATTATTCGAGGAGGTTGTACCCTGTTAATTGCATCGATTTGGTCTGGGTTAGCCTCTATGCCTCTCTTGCTGACCAAGTACCCAAGAAATTTTCCTGACTGGACACCGAAAGAACACTTTCTCTCATTAAGTTTCATTCGGTATTTCCTGAGGATTTCGAAGGTGTTTGACAGGTCTGAGAGGTGGTTTTCTTTTTTCTTGCTTTTAACGAGCATGTCATCGATGTAGACCTCAATGATGTTTCCCATCTGGTCCTTGAACATCTTGGTGACCAGCCGCTGATAGGTTGCCCCAGCATTCTTGATCCCAAAGGGCATGACCTTGTAGCAGTATAATCCAACTGTCGTGATGAACGCTGTTTTGTCTTGGTCTGGGGAATATAAGGGGATCTGATGATACCCTGAGTATGCGTCCAGAAAATTCATTTGCTTGTGAACTACAGTGGTGTCTACTAGTTGGTCTATTTTTAGGAGGGAGAAACTGTCTTTAGGACACGCTCTGTTGAGGTCAGTGAAGTCGATGCAAACTCTCCACTTTCCGTTGCTTTTTAGAAACACTACTGGGTTGGATAACCACTTACGGAATTGTACTTCCCGTATGGATCCTGCTTCCAGCAGTTTTTCAACTTCTTTTTCTACCGCCTTTGCCTTCTAGCGTGCAATTCGCCGTTCCTTCTGGGTGATTGTTTGAAGGTGGGATCGACATGCAACTGATGACAAACCATACTAGGATCAATTCCAGGCAGCTCGTATGGTTCTCATGCGAAAATATCTACGTTGCGTCTCAATAGAGTTGTCAATTCCTTATGTTCCTGGTCAGTGAGAGATGCTCCAATCAAGAAGACTCTATTACTGTCGCCATCTCCAGCCGTAACTTCTACTAGGTCCTCGACGACCCGCTCAGAGGGGAGGAGCCTGCTCTCCTCTACTCCAGGTCTTTCGTACTTTAATTGCTATTTAGAAGGTGTCAGACCTTCTTCAACTTTCTCGCTGGGCTGATCGGCCTTCTTCTCTGGCTTTGGTCAGATGGCTGCTATGAAGCACCTTCTTGCCATCGCTTGATCACCGTGGATCTCCATTACTCCTCGCTCGGTTACGTACTTGAGTTTCTGATGGTAGGTCGAGGAGACTGCTTTCATTGCGTGGAGCCATCCCCTGCCGAGGATGGCTTGGTATGGCGAGTCGATGTCCACCACCAAAAAATCAATCATCTTAGAGACGTTTCCCGCGCGTACTGGCAGTACAATCTTTCTCAGGGGCATAGTTATTTTTCCAACGAAGCCAACTAAAGGGAAAGTAGCTTCCTTTAGGTCGGCGACGCTTAACTTCAATTTTCTGAATAGGTCGAGATACATTACTTCGGACAAGCTTCCTTGGTCGACGAGCAACTTGTCGACGTCAAAGTTAGCTATCCTGAGGGTAATGATCAGAGCATCGTGATGTGGGGTTCTCACTCCCACCAGATCTTCATCTGTGAAAATAATATGCTTGTTATAGTTGATGTCATCTGCTCGTCGATGCTTTCCTGACTGTGACTTTGCTGGATCGATTTAGAAAGCTTGCATTACTGCTGTAAGTTTCTTCATCTCCATTCGAGCTGAATTTCCTTGGATCTGCTTGGCATCAAATGCCCCGTGAATTATCGTGAACTCATGTCCAGCGTCATCTTCGAGCACGTTTTCAGGTCTCGCTTCTTTATTGGCAGCCACTTTCTCTGCCTTTTATCCACAAACTCGTTTAAATGCCCGGATCGGGCTATCTCCTCGAGGTGAGACTTAATAGCCTTGCAATGCTTAGTCTTATGTCCTCTTTCTTTGTAATGGCGCATTTCAGCGCATTGTTCCTCTTCGTAGGATCTCCTCCCATCTTTCTGAGCCATTTGATGAATGGCTCGTCTTTGATCTTTGCGAGAACTTTATAAATTTGTTCTTTAAAGACGGTGTTGACCGCCTGAAATTCTTTCGACGCGTCATTGTTGCCTCCATTTTTAGAGCCATTTTTGCCCCCATTCTTTCCTCCTTTCTTCTGGCTTTCAGTTTTGTTGCTGCTCTTGGTAATGAGTTTAGCTCGACCGTTTTCCCCTGTACTGAGGCGGATGACATCTTCCACCTTAGCGTACTTCTCGATGCGAGCCATTAGGTCGTCAATTGTCATAGCCTCCTTCTTCGTCAGGGACTGGTATAGAAGGGAAGAGCTGGGTAGCCCAATTTTGAAAGAAGCTACTGCCACTTGCTCCGAGCAATCCTCGACCTCATTGAATAACTCCCAGTACCTTTTCGCATAGTCTCGAAGGGTCTCTTGAGGCGTTTTTTTCATTGTTAGCAAAGCATCCATCCTTTTGGGATGGGAGCTACTAGTAATGAATCGGGTCGTAAAGAGCTCGTCCAGGGATTTGAAACTTCTGATGGACCGGTGGGGGAGCCTCTTGAACCACTTTTGCACTACGTCATGCAGGCTTTAGGAAAAATTAGGCACATTAGTTCATCCCGGTGGTTCCAAAGGGTCATGGCCTGCCGGTACTGCCTGACGTGATCAATGGGATCAGTCTTACCGTCATAAATCTTGAACCTTGGAATGGAAAATTTCTTGGGGGCTTCTTCTTCTTCAATTTCCCTCGTGAAAGATGATTTCATCTGGGTTTTGAGAGCTCGCCTGGCGAGTTCTCTGGTTAATCTGGTACCGTGGTGGGCAGGATGTTAGTCCATCTCCCTACAGACCAGATTCCGTATATTCTCGTTGCTGAGAGTAAGGCTCTGGTAACGGCGAGCTTTTCGCAGCTACTCGCGCAGGTCGTCGTCTGATTCGTCTCCCTCAACCTTTTGAGATCCTCGCCTAGGGCTCCTTCCTCGACTGCGAGATTTGCTCGCCTAAGGGCTAGGAGTGCGGTATGGACGTCTCCTGGAATCATGATGAAGCTCTATCTCCAGTCTTTCTAGTCTTCTTTTCAGGCGAGCATTCTCAGTCTCGTGTCTGCGAGAAGACTCCCTCTGCTTGTGGAGTCGTGCCTCGTATGCATCAATCAGTCTGGATATCTAAGTGGATCTCGTTGGCCCTTGGCTTTCTTCTGAGGCTGGCCTTTCTAAGAGAGCCCTCTGATCTGAAAGTCGAACTTCAGATCTAATCCTGCGAGGAACAGGTGGTTCTTGAATATCCCCTGCCTGGGGAGTATTGCTACTGTGACCAGACATTTTAAACTCCTTTTTTGGTGTGGGCTTTTCTCAGGGAAGATAAACGATTCCCACAGACGGCGCCAATTGTGGTGACAATTATTATTTAACACAAATAGATAAGAAAAAAGCAATCACCTAGCAAGAATAAGGAACGTAAAATGACAATCACATAAAAAAGGATGTACGTGGTTCAGCAAAGATGTGCCTAAGTCCACGGTGGTGCAGTCAGTGTTATTTCTATATACTCCGGGGAGTGATTACAGAGAATACAACTTGTCATTTGCCCCGGACCTAGGTTCAATATATACATGTTCATTTTAGTAAGTGGGGGAGTTGGACTCCCCCACGTCTTCCATCTCTCCCTAGAACCTCCCCTAATGGGAATGTGGGAAAAGATTGGATCATATCAAATAAGAGATGGGGGGTCTAGACTTTGGGCCGCCAGAATTGGGCTACTCGTTTAAGCCCATCATCTTAATTTCGGGTACCCACAGGTATATAAATTGCATCTCAACTCAACAAAGCATTTTTTCAAATAATTAGGGTCGGCTAGATTAATCATATTTTTCATTATTTTTTGTTTAGCGCTATACCCTCAGTTAAATTACATGCTATCAGATTTTTTTTTTACAATATCCCACAATGTGAAGTGGTAAAATGATTTTTCACATATTTGAAATTGATAGTCCGTTTGATTGACGTTGATTTTTTTCCATGAAAAATATATTTTACTTCATTTTTGGGGTAGTTTTATTCAAATACATTATACTAAATCAATAATTACATATATTCAAGGGTTAATTACGCTTTTCCCCTCATTTTTATCCTCTTTTTCACTTTATCTCCTGAACTTTCATTTTCTATAATTAACCCCATAAACTTTCCAAACAACTTTAAGTATCCTCATGTTGCTAAGACCGTTAATTTTTGGATGGAAAAGTAGGTCTTGTGCATAGCTCATGATTACAAATAAGGGTATTTTAGTCCATTCCAAAATAAAGGGGCATTTTAAATTTATTGTTTAACAAAAATACTGAAAACAATTAAAAAATCTCCAAAATACTAAAAAACTTCTAAAAAGTCTGAAACTGACAAAAAATGTATAAAACATTTCGAAGTTTAAAGAAAATTACTCAAAATTCTAAATATTAAAGAAAAATAATTTTAAAAAATTGTAAAATACAAAGAAAAAAATTGGAAAATAGTAACAGATATTAAAAAATTGATTTATAGCAAAAACAATAAAACAAAACTAATTTAATTTTATAAAAAATAATTTCTAAGAAATAAAAAAACTCTTTTCCTCCCAAATACAATGATTTTTAACAAAAAAAAATCGTTTTCGACTAAAAATAAACTATTTCCAACAAAAAATTAAAAAAAAATCATTTTAATTAAAAAAATTTGTTTTCCACCCAAAAAATCATTTTCAATAACAAAAATAAACAATTTCTAGCAAAAAAAAATGATTAAAAAATTAATTTCATCAAATATATTGATTTCCAATAGAATAAAAATTATTTTCCAAAAGGAAAAAAAAAATTTCTCCAAATAAAATGATTTCCAAAAAATGGTTTTCAACAACAAAAACTAATTTCCAACAAAAAAACTAAAAATAAATTGGTTTCACCAAATAAAATAATTTCCAAAAAAAAATACTATTTTCCACCCAAAAAAATATTTTCAACATAAAAAAAATGATTTCGGTTAAAAAAATTTAATTTTCAAAAGGAAAAAAGTTGTTTTCCAACAAAAAAAACAATTTTCCACCAAAAAAATGATTTCCAACAACATAAAAGATAACTTTCCGCAAAAAGATAAAAATTAAATCTTATTTCAGTTAATAGAATTTAATTTTCAGAAGGAAAAAAACGGTTCAAAACCCATTTCAAAAAACATTTCAAAACCCATTTTAAAAAAAAATCTCAAAACCTCCATTAGAATATATTGGTTAGATCTACAAACTCCATCTGAAAACCTAATCTAAAATCCATAAGATTGGAACCATCCAAAAAACATTCTAAAAAAAATTATCAAAATATTTTTTAAAAAAACATCAGAAGATCACCCTGCGCACCAGATCAATTCTTGGGGTTAGGGCAGCAAGAGTTGGGCAGTTGTAGGGGTGGGGCTTTGTGTGTGTGTTCGTGTGTGCTTGTCTGTGCGAAAGAGAGGGAGATAAGATGAAAAACACAGCCATGGTTGCTCGAGAGAGAGTGGAGGGAAGAGAGAGAAAGAGAAGACAGTTTTAACTATTATAGTGTATTAAGTTATAAAATGGCCCCTTTATTTTGGAATGAACTGAAATACCCTCATTTGTTGTCATATGCCATGTACATGACCAATTTTTCCTTCTAAAATTTAATGTTCTTAAGGTTAGGGGGTTACTCGAAGTCGTTTGAAAAGTTTGTAGGGTTAAGTGTAAAAACTGAAAGTTCATATGACAAAGTGAAATATGGAGTAAAGTTCGGGGGAAGTGTAATTAACATTATATTTAAAATACTTCATAGTTTTATCATTTTATTGCCTAGCCCAACATTGGTTTGATGGAAAACTTTCAAGGTAAGATCAAATGGCTCCCATATTTTTTCACTCATTTCTAACTTTTCATAAAAATAAACTATTTTCAATCTTTTTCCAAATTTATAATGAAACACACACAAAAAAAATATTATTTGCTTAAAATTGTAAACGAGTGCAGGTGGCATAATTACACAATTATAAACAAAAATTGTGAAAATGATTCAATATCACATATGTGAAATTATATTTCACTATTTTATCTTTTCATCGTGGTGTAAAGTATTTCGTCTCGAACCAGGCGGATGATCTATTTGTCATGAGGTTGTCATACAAAGCTCGGCTCTGCCCTTGGTGACACGACATGATAGTATAACAGGAATCAATACAAAGTCATTAAATGTACAAATCCTTGATAATTTAGGATCATATCACTGTCAACCTAATAAAAAAAAATGATAGTAAACAAATGTGTTTGGTTCAATCCCGCTTCACTCGTTGACTCGTTAAGATGTATTAATTTATGTAAATAATGTATATCTATTATTGGTATATATTTTGGTGTTAATTTTCTCATAACACATTTACTAAATAAAAGATATGTTAATGTTAAAAATTAATGTCTCGAAATGGGGTTTATTAACGAATTGATGTGTCAATTATACGACTCAAATTGTTCTATTATCTAATTGAATATTGATGGGTGAACACGACACGTATGACTTTTTAATATAATGAAAATATCATTCATTTATACAAGAATTTGATAAGACATAAACATGACTCAACATCACTCATCATGTATGGTCACAATTGTGATTCTATAAGGAGTGAGAGAATTACGTGTGGAACCACAAAAAAAAAAGAATATCACTATACTTACACACTTTCATACCCGCTTAATAAGACGATGTAATAAAAACGTGTATCTTATGTCTTGAGGAGACCCACAACAACAAAGTATAATATTTTAGTGCATCGAGTATAAAAAATGGGTACAAAAGTGAGTACATCAAGCTTTATCCCAAAAAAAATTCTTGAAGTAAAAAAATATATGAAACAATTTCAAATTTAAAGTGAAGATAACATATAAGGTATTAATAATATTAAAGTAGATGTAAATATAAAATTTATAATATACTACGCCTCATCCATTGAAAAAAAAACATCAAATTTATATATAGGGTCAGAAATTTTGTTTCTCTAGAATTTTCCATAGAAAGCAATAAAACCTTTTTGCTTTATAGGTCGGCCAACCAACTATTGTAATTCCAACCCAATGGCGCACCCTAAGCAGTACCCACTCCCATTCTTGAATGTTGAATAATAGTAATCGAGCTTGGCCGTAATAGAGGACCACATTCTGGCGACAGTTACGCCTAACGTTCCCCTGCCACTCTTTCTTTGCCCTTTTTTGAAAAAAACATATATATAATAAGCACCACTCTTTTCTTTCCCAACGACTCGAGCTCTAAGTTAGCAGCTATTCGGGGTATCCTAAATTATATGATTAATCTTTATTTTGTATAATATATTTGGAGTCTAAATTGATTCAAACATTATCATCCAATAATTTAATATTCTTGCAGTATTGCGAGTATTTTTTATGTCTATTTTCAAAATCATTATTTTATAATATAATCTAACTAAAAAAATAATAGACAATTTATAATTAGGTCCCTTGTTAATAATTTTTAAACATTTAAGGACAATTTATTATTAGGTTCACCTATTGTGTCACTAGCGTAGACCTTTACAAGAAGAAAACAATTGGACTTAAGTGTTTAAAATTTATTAAAATTCATGTATTTAAAATTTGTTTGCGAGGGACCTAAGAATACTTTGCTAAAAAATAATTCAACTTCAAAAGATTTTCCAAATTGATTCACCACTTAAGATTGGTTTTAATTTTTGAGTTTTTACATATAGATCTCATTTAAAAAGACTTTCCATAAATAACTCTAATTGATTTGTCAACCATCAAATAAGTCATATTCCTAATTTTTGAGATTTTTATTTTGACAAATTTACTCTTTTTAAATTAATCACCCGTAACTATTGAGGAGAAGTTACTCAAGTGACTGAGCTTGTTATTTTTCTATTTTTTTATCTTCAAATGACCATAATTTTTTATTTACAAATCACTTTTCGCAAAATTAATATTTTTGAAATATACTCACCGAGATCTATTAACGAAAATTCATGAACTCTATAAAATTCTTACGAAATATAAAAATTATGCAGAAGGTAAATTTTATTGTGTTCACTGAAAAATGAAAATGTTTATATGTAAGGCATCTTCACAAACAGTAAACATTAATGTGCTAATATTACGCAGACTTTAAATGTTTACTATCTACCTAAAAATGAAATAAAAACATGTAATTTTTTTTTTTTTTATATTTTATATTGAATATGGATCTTATTTTATAGGGCGCGATTAGTAGCTTCCAAATTATCAATTTCGTAAATTTTGAATTTGTATATCGAAAGTTATAGTTCTTTAAAGTTTGAAAGGGAAAAAAAACTAACACTTTAAATTTGGTGGGAATATAGGGAGTGGGGTATGTTAATAAAGAAAAAATTCATAATTTAAAACTAGGACTAAATTAATGATTGACGGGTCAATATGACTTAAGTAAGAAAATATTTTTTAAATAAGACTTACCTATAATAGTCCCTTATTTTTTTTGAACATTTCCTTCAAGGGCTCTACTCAGGACCACTCGTTGAAGAATCATAATTTCCAAATCTATCATATAGTATCGATCAATTTGAGAATTCTTTTGAAGGTTGATAATTTTTTTTAATGTGGTAGGGAACCGTTTTAACATTTTCTAAAATTCTAAGATAACAATGAAAAAATATTTTATACAAATGTTGCAGGGGAAGTACATTGTGCTTTTGAATAGTAACCTTTTACTTTTGGCCATAACTTTTTGAACTTCTTAATTTGAGCTCTAAAATTTAACCAAACTTTAAGGGCTCCCATAAAACAAGAAAATGAGTCATTATGAGTTTATTTGGGCCCAATAAATTTAGTGAACTTTCCTATTTACTATTTTCTCCTTAATTATTAGTCTTTCACAAATATAATTATGTTTTCACTAATCTTTAGGGGACGTATAAAATGCAAAGAATGCACTAAAGTATAATATTGATACCTATTTCAGGACTTAACAAATTATAGATTTGTGATATATTATACACTAAAGTGTGTTCATAAAATGCCTCAAACTTAGAATTTCTTAGTCATCGAGCAAAACAAAAACAGAAAATATAATTATGATAGCAAAAAAAATTCTAACTCACTTTCACAAGCATCGCAATTGCACATAGCATGTGCGACTAATCGTTAAACTACAAGGTTGCCCTACTGGATGAGTTATATCTCGTGAGGGTTTGTAATGAATTTATTTATAAAACTCCTAAGTCCTATTTTATTAAAGTATTATTTTCTTTAACATCTGCTTCTTGGGAAATCTTCCATTAATATGTTTTAGCACACAATTTAACAAACTAGTAATTTTAAACTATGATTTCAAAAATATTCAAACGCTTAAGAATAATATTATTCAAATGTTGAAACACGTGTGTGTTATAACCAACAAATGTAATTTCTATTTTGGAGTACAAAATATTATGCTCAATCTGAATATCATTTTGCCTCGACCTTAATATCTCATTGGGTATTCACTCATAAGGAAAACCCTCATATTTTAAGGCAATTTCACACGACTTATGTATCATTAGGAATAAGTGTTTGAAAACAAAACATTCACACATAAGATTTTATAAAGAAAATTATTTTTCTAAACAACTGTCTCATGAACACAATACATCAACTATTGAGAACATTGAATCAAATATCATAGACTTTCCCAATCATATGTCTATTATTTAGATCATGATACACTTAGGATTAGTATGACTTTTCCGGACATAATTAGGCTCAATTAATGGTTACAAACGAAGTATATGGATTTTAATGTACTTTGATAAATATACACCTACTATGAACAAATGGAGGTGTTACCAAACTACTGTTGGCTGCGATCAAACTTTTCTTTTCAGTTTTCTTGTCTTTGTTCAATTTTTCTCAACTCAAATACTTTTATTTCTTCATATTTTTTCTTATATTTTCCAAAAATAAAAAAAGAATTTATTTTAAACTTACATGTCAAAATACTAGGCTTGCACCCCAAACCAAAGTCAAATATTCTCTCCAATGCACAAATTTAATCTCGAAAGGAAATTAATGAAATGCATGTCTTAGATGATGCATATGGGGATAGAGTAAGACATGTTATAAAAGATTGGTAAAAGACCAAAAGCACGATGAAGAGACTGACAAGCCCAAGGTCTACATATATAATCAATATTGAATGACTTTTTTCACTCTTGACACAAGTACACGAGGCATGGCTTAAGATGATGCTTGTTGACTTGAAAAATATTTCCATGCTTGGTATTATGGGCCTATATCATTCCATGGGGGTTCAATCCATCAACAATGTATTGTCTTGTCTAAAAATACTCTAGCTTCCCAATAAAAATGAGTAGTTTGGAATTGTATAAGATGAATTTCTATTTCGAGTAGAAATCCTTACAGAAAAAATCTTGTCGAGCATGGCCTTCACATGGTCCTTGTACCACTTTAAACAAACATATCCATCAATTCAAAGTTCTTCGATTTTGTGAAGAGGAAGTTTTATAAGTTCTTTAGTTTTTAGATTAAAATGTTCGCTTAAGTACCCAGTAGGCTTTGTAATTCATCTCAACAGGCAAATCATAAGATTTTCCATAAACTAAATTATATGTAGACATTTAAATGGGAGTCTTATAAGTTGTATGGCATGATAATCGTGAGATAATATAAAAGAGAGATAATGATAGAATATTGTGTATGAATTGATGTTAACAAGTGTTACAAGAGAGACTTATTTATAAGAGAATTAAGTGGGACATAAGGAGGAAAATAAGGAGAGGGAATTAAGAAGAGGGAAACATGGAGAGAAAATTATATATAGGTTTATATATGCGTATACACACACATACACACTAACATCCCCCTTTAAACTAAAGATATAGAAGTGTTGGATAATTTGAGTTTAAAAACTAAGTTTTGAAATTGTCCTGGAGGATAAGCTTTGGTGAAGATATCAGCAGTCTGATCAGTAGAAGTGACAGAGAGAAGACGAATACTTCCACGTAAAACATGTTGATGACCATAATGATAATTATTGGTGTCTAAATTTTGTTTGATAATCTTGAATAATCTTAGCTCAAGTTACCCAATATTTATAACCACAGATAAAATGATAAGCTAAATAGATATAAGAATTACAAAGAGACATAAAGATTTTAAGTGGTTCAGTCCAAATGTGGTGCCTACATAATGCTATTATATTTTTAGGGTTTAGTACAATTTTCTCAAGATTACACTCTAGGGATTATATGAAGTAGTTTTGTCCCTTAGCAGAGAGGGGTAGCAATCTATTTATAGTATTTGGAAGTTAAAGAGATAGAATACCTATATACACTAGGTATTTACATCTTTACACAATAATAGGTAGTTGGATACTTGTTCACGTGCATGTTTATGGTGGCTGTTGATTATTTCACTTGTGTCTGTTCATATTACTAACTGTTCACCTTCACGGATGTGGTCATCCAAGAGATAACTGAGTCGGCCATACATGATTGATAGTGATAATAGGTGTCATTTTTTTTATTAGTCCATGTGGACTAATTATTTTAGGCTACAACAAAATCACCCTAATACTTCATTATTGATTGGAATGATGTAGTGAGTGAAAGGATGGAGAATTCTCCTTTAGAAGTTACTCGACTTACTATAAAGGGTCTGGTCGGCGATCGACCTCTGGGAATTATAAATTGCAACCTATTATGTTAAGGCGATAGCAATTTTCTAATTAGTTTGAAAAATAGCGAACTGTCTAGGGGTACGTTGGTCATTTGGACGTCTGGGGAAACAAGACGTTGTTGATATCTGAAATGATGGTACATTTAATCATTTCAAACTTTGTAGTTTAGGAGATGTCACCACTCCTATAAAAGGTCCATTACCTCTCAATCTCATCCCACCTTGAATTTGAAATTGCTTTCTTCATTATCGAGTTCTTACTTTGCCACCAGAAAGAAAACTGCTGTTGAATATTTGCCTTTACAATAAGATTCCTTTCTTTCTTGTATTTTACTTTATGAGTTTTTACAATGGTGTATATTGTTGATAAGGACTCTTTATAGGAGTTTAGAATATAGCGTATAATCCCTGAGTGGGTGGAAACTGAGTTGGTCATAGGTCATTGTAACTTTTGTGAATTTGAACAAGGTCATTAGCTTCTTATTATATTTATCGCAGATGTAGGGTAACTTTCCAGCCAAATCGCTTTTTTTTTAATTTTCCAATATTTTAATGTGGTCCCAGCCCAAGTGTCACCAAATACTTGAAGAGTGGTAAATGGGGTCAACCATACTAATGAACTATATGGAACCCACATATGCATAACATAATTAATGTACAGTTGGGGGACCACCTCTGATAACATTTATTACTTGAAGACCAGATATTTCGATAAGGCTTTGGTAGTAAATTTTGTCCGATTATAATAAAGATTATTGGGATTATGGATTGGTTGTTAAGAAATGATAATTTGCCCCTCTTCCTGAGGGTAAAGAATATACAGGGCCACGCTGCCCTCAGGAAGGGCATGACGGTCGGCATTTTTATTATTTGTATATTTTCTTCTTGTTCCTTTCAATTTACACAGGTACTGACCAGTGTCTCTATTTTGTTCTTGGCAGAGAGAAGAAATAACGACATTCCCCCTTTAGTCGAAGCGAAATTTACTGATCTGAAGCTCGTTTGGTCTATCCAATAAACACTTGGAGATAATCATCCTCGGTTGGCATCAATATTTTAATCACCTCATTTATTTTTCGACCAGCCGAAGACATTCCTCTAGCCCCTATTAATTTAGAGGAGGCAATCTCGTCTTCCTCGACTACTAATTCAGAATCTCATTACCATTTACAGGGAAACTTTGTTATTGGGGGGTACTTCATCCTCCTTTGAGTCCTTAGATGTCATTTTAGTGTCGATCGCCACTTCTTCTCCAAAAATGGTGAAAAGAAAGATTCTGAACCTCCTTACTAGAGTTGATCCACTTCTTCTCCAAAAATGGTGAAAAAAAAGATTCTGAACCTCCTTACTAGAGTTGATTCCCCGTCTCTAGTTAAAAAGAGGAACATCGAGGAGGGCAGATCCAAACACCCTATGGTGGTGATACATTAAGAAATTAATACCTAGGAGCCTCAATTCAAGAGGCTTAAGAAAGGAACTACCGATAGCCTAGAGCTTCCAAGAAAGGTCCAGTTGACCACGGCCTAGGTAGTGCTCTTTTGGCGGGAATGAACCCTAGTCTTACTCGAGGTTTGATAGGTGTAGGAATTCTTCCTGCTGATGCTGCCCTTTCTAGGGCTAATTTGTTGAAAAGAGCCAATCACAATTTGGACTTAGAAAATATCTCTTCACTTGCTTTATTTCATTTGTTTATACTATAATTATGTGATTTGTTGACTTCCCTACTTTTCTTGGATTCTCCAGTTTTTAGTTGATTATGATCAAATTTTAAGAAGGGATGACCAGTTGAGGGAGTCCTTAACGGACGTTGAAATTTCCTTTCGCGGTTTGAAGAAATCCTTGGATATTACCAAGAAGGTCCATGTGAAAGATCAAAAGAAATGGAAGGAGGTGATGAAGAAGGCGAAGAACGAAAAAAATTATGATATAAAGGATGTTGATGATGCTATGAAGAGGTTCGAGCAGGCTGAGAAAGTTGTTATAGATGTCGATGAAAAATAACAATATTTAAAGGTAGAGGTAAAAAAAAGAGTGGGGATGTCTATACTAGGAGTTAGGATAAGGCATTCTCCACTGTTGCGATGCAGGTGGAGTTTCTAAAAAAGTCATCCTTTAAAGAAGGATGGAATGCTTCTCTGGTGAAAATTGGAACCACTCCAAACTCCGAGCTCTTTCATCAACATAACCTGATACTCCTCCTATGATTAATAAGGAGATTAACGACGAGAAGGGAATGGTCGAGTCATATGTACCAGAAGAAGTAATTGTACTATTGTTCATCCTGAGGTGGAAGTTGCCTATAATAAGGAAAAGGTGAAGATATTTAGGGTTATTTTTATGATTTTTAGCTTGTAATCTTATTTTCTTGTAATTCGAACTGGTCCACTTTTGCATTTCTCTTCAATAT
Organism: Sambucus nigra; assembly: GCA_949130495.1. Lineage (NCBI taxonomy): Eukaryota > Viridiplantae > Streptophyta > Magnoliopsida > Dipsacales > Adoxaceae > Sambucus > Sambucus nigra. Next base: position 632,286,822 of record OX422207.1, on the reverse strand, counting down.
TTTTAATGAAGTGGCATGTCCCTTACTAGTGAAATTACTGCCGATTGTTAATTTTCTTTGACTTTTTCATACTTATTCCCTATTTATCCCTTTCAGTTTAACTCCAGGAAGGTTGTTCTGGTAATTATCGAGGACGACCAACATAAAAGAAATGTTAAGATATTTGGGGCAGGTCATGAAGATCTTAACGAGGAAGAACTGGAAGAACTTATCGGCTTAGACGCTTTCGACAAAGTTAGAGAAGCATATCTTTGTTCACATAGGATGTTCAGCCAAGCAGTCGTGACCAGTATCTCCAATTATGAAATGATACTCCAAATGCAGAAAGATCACAAGGAAGCTCTTGCCAGTTTAACAGATGATTATGAGAAGAAATTTGCTCGACTTAGCAAAAAAATTCGTTTCGATAAGAAGTTGTAGGACATCTCCTCGGCCTTTGCTAAGAAGGAATTTATGCTAAAATCTTAGGTGAATAGTGCTCGGGAAGTGGCCAGTCTATTGGAGTTGGAGAATAATATATTGCAGGACGAGTTGGAGGGACTAAAGAAGTCCACGGGTGTTAATCATAGTGAAGGGGTTTCATTTTTAGAATTGGAGAATGCTAGGTTAATAGAAGAAATTGAAATATTAAAGAATTCCAAAGGTGGACAATCATCTAGGCAGGTTGTAGTTGCTCACCCAACAGTTGAAGAGGAAAGGATTAAAAAGACGTTGGCCGACCAGGCTAGCTTAATAAAGAACCAATCTGTTAACATTAAAAGATTGAAAGAGAAAGTTTACCATCTGAATTTTCATTTTCATAAGCAACCACACACTCTTTGGATGAATGGGCATGATGAAGCCTTGGCACATATGGGTGATGAACTGGAGTAGGCTAGGAGAGAAGGGTATAAATAAGGCTGGCTTAATGCTCTGACAATCTTGAAGGTTCTAGCAAAATATTCTTTATGGTATTACCATAACCCTAGATGTTAAGATCATTTTACGCCTCCCTTTAAGTTGGACATTAAGTGGATTCCCACTTATGCTATCCCTATAAGCCCAGTTAGGAAATATATGGGGGATTATGTTCTTTATGGAGATGATACACTTAGTCGACCTTTGCATTTAGTAGACAAATTCAGCTCTAGTAGGAAGAATAGGCTCAAGAAGTTGGGGTCCACTATTCTTCCTTCAACCTTGGATGTCACCCCCAAAGGAATGGAGAAATCTCTAGGGAAGGGCCCAGTAGACTGCGAAGTTTCTATGCTTTCTTTGTAACGCAAGGAAGTGACGGATAATAATTTCTAATAGTGCAATATCTCTTTTTTGAATAAAATCTGCATTGTTGCTTATGTTCCTTTGTATGATTGTGGCCTAAAAGTATCATAGCATTATGATTATGTGATCAGCTATTGGCTGATTAATCTACTTAACTGGTTACTAATTTGGACAAACATAAGTTTTCCAATCTTAGGTTCTACTAACACCTTTATGGTCGTTCAAACGGATCTTGTAATTTTTTACCAAGTGTTTATATTAGTTACCATTGGCGACCAAATGTTATACGATTTTTCTTAAATTTGGTCTGGTAAAACTTCTTGTTCTTGACTTTAAGGAGTAGTATAGGAAGTTTTATAAACTTCTTATTCATAGCTTGTCAAAGATGAAGTCATACATAAAGTTTTAGAATTGATCTCTTCGGTCATAAAATTTTCAATTAATTTTGTCATTTCCTTTATTTTATTTTCTTTATTAATAAGATTTGTACATCTCCTATTTTCGTAAAAAAATAAATGGAAAAGGAAATCAATTGCTGATAAACTGGCTCTTTTTTTTTAAATTGAAAAAGACATGCTACATAGATATTGGAAGTTTCAACTCACAATAGTAACTGGTAATACTTCCTCAGATGTTCAGCATTCCACGGGTACTCGAATTTCTCTCCTTCTATGGTTTATAGGCGATAATTACTTGGTCGAATAACCACAGAAATACGGTAAGGCCCATGCCAGTTTGCATCCAACTTGTTTCCTTTCTGGAGTACTTTCTTCATAATATAGTCTCCCCCCTTTAAGTTGCTTGGCTTCACTCTCCTGTTATAGAATCGAGCAGTATATTGCTGATAGGCTGCCACATGTTGTGCTGTATTCTCTCTGACCTCTTCAACCAAGTCTAAATCTAGTCTCCTCATGAGGTCAATTTTTGAAGAGTTAAAGTTGAGTACTCTATGGCTAGGTAGACCAATATCTACGGGGACCACAACTTCTATCCCAAATACAAATATGGAAGGATTTTTGCCGATAATTATCCTCGACATGGTTCTGTAAGCCTAAAGTACACTTTGTAACTAGTTAATCCAGTTCCCTTTGGCATAATCTAGCCTTTTTTAGGCCATCGAGCAAGGTTTTATTAGTTATCTCTGTTTTGCCAATGTATTGAGGATGCCTAAGAGCGGAGTGCGGTTTTTGGATTTTAGATTGGATACAGTAATCTTTAAACTATTGGTTGTCAAATTGAGTCCCATATTCCGTGATAAAAGAATATGGTATACAATGGTGACATATGATATTCTTCCATATGAATTGGAAGACTCCCCTATACATTATTTCAATAAGGGGCTCAACTTTCACCCACTTGGTGAAGTAATCTATAGCGATGACTAAGTATATAAACCTTCCTCTTGTCTTCGGCAGTGGGTTGACCAAATCGATTCCCCACATAGAAAAAGTTCATAGGGATGTGACTGGTATAAGTGCAGCTCCAGGTTTCTTGTGGATGGCAACAAACTTCTAACATTTATCGCATCATCTGGCATATGCAGCATAATCTACCTTCGTAGTTGGCCAGTAATATCCTTGGGTGGCCACTAGGAGAACCAATGATATTCTTATCGAATAAGCTCCGTAAGAGCCATCGTGTACTTCCTTAATCAAATCTTGCACTTCATAAGGGCGAACACATTTGAGCAATGACACAACGAATCCTCTCTTGTATAAAACTCCTCCTTCCAAAACATAGTTAGTTCCTTTGTATTTCAACTTTCTAGCCTCTTTTGGATTGTCTGGAAGAGTGCCTTTTTCAATATATCCCTTGATGAGATCCATCCATAAAGGGCCCAATTCTACTGCGATCAAATTAATATATTATTATTCGATGCTTTTATTCGTTAGTATTTCTATAGGAATGGTCCTCTTTAGCTTCATCCTATTTGCATAAGCTATCCGAGAAAGTGCATCTGCTTGTGCATTTTCAATTCTAGGTATTCTGACAATTCGAACTGATAAAAACTTGGATATTTTCTCTTGAGCTTTGGCTAGATATCTTTTCATCAACTTTTCTTTAACTTCATATATCCCCAACATTTGATTGACGATCAATTGGGAATCACTGTGAGCTATCACCAACTTGGCACCCAATGATAGAGTTAATTCGAAGCCTACGATCAATACTTCATATTCTGCCTCATTATTGAAATCTTGGAATTAAAACTCGAGTGCATACTCCACATTTATATCATCAGGAGTATTAATCATCAGCCCAACGCCGCTACCAGTAGCACATGAAGATCCATCTGCATACATATTCCACATGGGCAATTCGTCATTGAAGTCCCCTTTGCTTAGGTACCCGTACTTGAACATCTATTGGCTCTACTCTAAGTATCGTGCGACGACTTCTCGTGTAGTGGATATTTCTTATCTGTCAGTCACGAAGATCTCTTATGTACTTCTCGGGAGGATTTGTTACTGATCTCTCTTCAAAAGAATTCTGCTCGACTGGTCTTATTACTGATTTTTCTTTTGTCAGAGTTTGGTTGGTAGGTTTTTTTAGATAAGTGAATTCAGCTATGAAATCTACTACCGCTTGGACTTTTATTATTATATTGGGTTCATAATGTATATCATATTCACTGAGCTCCACTTCCCATGCCATCAATCTCCCCGACTTTTCTAGCTTGTGAATAGCTTGGCTTAATGGCAAGTCTGTGTAAACCATAATAGTGTGTGCTTGGAAACGTGGCTTCATTCTCTGTAAGCTTCAATGAGGGCCAAAGAAAGATTTTACAAACGTGGGTGTCGAATTTCTTCTCCTTAGAAATCCTTAGTAGTATAATAGACTGGTTTTTTTACCCATTCTCTAGTCGAATAAGCGCTAGATAATTGTCGACTCAGATACTGCAAGGTATAGATATAATGTTTCTCCTATAAGTGGTCGGGAAAGCAGTGGTAGTGATCCTAGATACTTTTTCATCTCTAAAAAGGCATTATCGTACTCCTCATTCCACTCAAATGTCTTTCTCAATAGTTTAAAGAAGGGTAAAAACATGTCACTATATCATAAGACAAACCTGTTGAGGGATGCTACTCTTTCAATTAACTTTTATACATCCTTCTTGGCTGAGGGATTCTGCATGTCAATCATCGCTCTAATCTGATCTTGATTGGCTTCAATGCCTATTTGATTTACTATGAATCCCAAGAACATTCCTTCTTTCACATCGAACACACACTTAGTTGGGATGAGCTTCATCTGATATTTTTTCAACTGATCATGTATGTCCCAGGTCCATGATTTGGTCGGCTGATTTCTTGCTCTTTGTGAGCATGTCATCCACATATACTTCCATGTTTTGACCAAATTTTCTCTTCAAAAACCTTATTCACCAAACTTTGGTATATTGGTCTAATATTTTTTAGTCCAAAGGGCATAATATTGTATCGATAAGTACCTCGGATGGTGATAAATGAGGTTTTCTCCTTGTCTTCCGTCTTTATTTTAATTTGGTTATATGTTGAATAGGCATCCATAAGCCTGAGTAATTCATGCCTAGTTATAGAATCGACCAGTTGATCGATTCTAGGTAAAAGGAAGTTATCTTTTGGATAAGCCTTATTGATGTCCGTGAAGTCAACACACATATTCCACTTGTTGTTGTTCTTCATTACCATTACCACATTAGCCAACCAATCAGGGTATTTGATATCTTCAATGAACCTTGCTTTATATAATTTGTCCACCTCTTCCTGAATAGCCACGTTCTTCTCGAGCTAAACACATAACGCTTCTGTTTGATCGACTTGGCATCCTTGACGATATTGAATTCATGGCATATGAACCATGGTTCAATCCCTATCATATCCTCATGGCTCTAAGCAAACACATTATTTTGTTATTTAAGAAATTTTATCAATTCTTGTTTGAGGGTTGGATACAGGGATGAACTGATTTATGGTTCTCTCTAGGTGATCGTCGTCCAGGATGATTGTCTTTATTACTTCCACTACTTGTTCCTTAACCAAATTAGTCTTTTTATGGGGGTTTAGGGTCTCAATCTGGTAGTGGCAGTGAGTTTCTTTACTTCCTCTTAGTCGGCTGATGTGTAATAACATTCCATCACTTCGATTTGATTTCCCGTACTGATGTCGGCCCTATAATATGTGGGTAACTTTAAGCATTGGTGGACAGTAGATAGTAATTCTTTGAATTTATTCAAGTTGACCCTCCCAAGGATTATGTTGTAGGCTGGTTGGATGTCCTTGTCTAAGATAAAGAAACGGATCCTTTATGTTTGACTGGATGTCCATGTGCCAATAAGGGATACACCTTTTCGCCCGAGAAGCCTGTGAGGGGCCTATAATAAGACTCCAATTTGCTATCACACAGTCCCAATCCTTTAAAGCAATCGTAAAATATGACGTCGACTGAGATACCATTGTCCACTAAAATTCTAGCCACTCTTGCTTCATGTACCCTTATAGTGATGACCAAAGGGTCGTCGTGGGAATAGAGTAACCCAAATAGCCCGTTAATAGAAAACCCTATCACCAGCTTATTTTTGTTCACTTTATTGGGTGAGCATCCATGTCGTTAGATAGATTGATTTGTCGAATGTATGAACACGTCTTGATTTCATTTATGTAAGCTTTTTTTTTGCTATTTCATCGTCACCATCAGCGTCACCTCTTGAAATGAAATGGCAATAGAAAAAAATCATTTTGACCTCAAGATCGAGCTCTCAGGGTTTCTTCAATAGATCTGGGTCGTCCTCTGAGTCGTTATCTCTGCCTCTTTTTTTATCATCCCGCCCCTTGCATGGGGACTCTAATTGCCTTCTGGTGTCTCTATCCTCAGTCCTGTCGATAAACTTGGAGAGCTTTCCACGTCGGATCAGACTTTCTATCTCATTCTTCAGGGTTATGCAATTGTCTATGGTATGCCCATAGTCTTTATGGAACTCATAGTATTTAGATTTATCTCTCCTGTTAGGCGGAGATTTCAATTTTCTTAACCATTTTATATCCTTGTTTCCCTGAATTTCTTTATAATATGTTGTGTACAATAATAGTTAGGGGGTTATACTCACCGTACCTCTTGGGCTTTTCAGCCTTCTTATCTTTTTTATCCTTCTTCTTAGATCTCTTATGGCTATTGGCCTTGTATCCAAGGGCTTATTTAGAGGACATAGCCTCCTAGGCATTCATAATTTTACCAGCTTTAGCCATTAACTCGATCATGGCCTTAAGGAATCCTTGGATATAACATAATATAAATTCTCGAGGAGTAAACAACTCACAGGGTAATGATCGTTGTCTTTTCTTAATAATCTACCACTTCTAATGTTTCACTGTTAAAACGAGTAATATACTCACGATTGCTCTCCCCCGATTATTGACGAATACTTAGTAAGTGAGCTAACCTTTTGATAGGTTTGTCTCCAAAGAAGAAATTACTAATGAATATCTCGGGAAGCTACTGAAAACTAAAGATTTGCCCACGAGGAAAATTATTGTACCAAATTTGTACCAACCCGATAATGGTGCTTGAGAATGCTCGGCAACACATCTCGTCTGGGACAGAGTAGAGGAGGCATATTGGTATTACTCTACATGAAGTATATGATCTATTTTATTGTCATATTTAAGAGTAACCACGCGAGGTTTTTATTTAGCAGGTGTTGGGAAGTTCACAATTACAGGGACTAATGGTCATCCCTTTACAAAACTCCGGTGCAAGGGATTCTTATATTTAGCTATTTCTCCCAAGCAATCTTGTAACCATTAGATTGAAACTTTCCAGGGAAGATCTTCTGGATTAGTTTTGATCGAAACAGTTTTAGCATCTCAGCCATGCATTTGTGTTGATCTCTCTTCCTAAGAAGTCTGTTCGGCCCGCATAGATCATCGTACGCAAGTTCTCAATTTTATTGAACCTTCTCCTCAGTCTCGAGATCTGGATGCCTCCTTGTGATTATGGATCCTAATTGTTCGGGGTCCTAATCGATAAAAGGTTGAGCCCTTTCTTAGTATGTGCAGAGCGCACGGTCGTTCCTAAGAGAGGGAAAGCCCATTATAGTAATCAGTGGATCTGAGTGAGGAGTTCATACTAGGGCGGTAATATCTATCATTGAAAGATCAGGAATATTTGGATCATCTTTTTTCATTCCTGGGAGCTAAGGTCGGCATTTACCTTCTAAAGGTTGGGACATCAATCGGCATGTCTTGAAGCGTTTGAGTAAGTTGCCTTACTATTTCTTGTATTGCTTCTTACCCCTTGGCGATGTTCAACAGGATTTCTTGAAGATCTCTTATGATGGGAGGGGCAGAAGGGCTAAAGGCATTTCCTGCGGTAAAATTACCTTCTGGAATGTCCGTCACACTTCAGTAGTATGATTCAAAAGTGATGATTGAAAGAAATAGGTAGGAAATAATAATAACTTATTGGATTTTCCAAAGACAGCACGAAACTGTTGGTATCTAAATTTGGTTTGATAATTTGGAATAATCTTAGCTCAAGTTACCCAATACTTATAACCACATATAAAATCATAAGCTAGAGAGATAAAAGAATTATAGAGAGACACAAATATTTTACATGGTTCAGTCCAAATATAGTGCCTACATCCACGGGTTAATGGTACTATATTTTTAGGATTTAGTATAATTTTCTTAAGAACACTCTCTAGGCTGAATATGAAATAGTTATGTCCCTTTACGGAGAGGGGTAGCAGTCTATTTATAGTAGCTGGAAGTTAAAGAGATGGAAAACATATATACACTAAGATTTACATCTTTACATAACAATAGGCAGCTGAATACTTATTCACGTGCATGTTCATGGTGAGTATTGATTATCCCACATATTTTTGTTCATATTATTGATTGTTCACCTTCACGGATTTGGTCAGCTAGGTGATCGACCAGAGAAATAACTGCGTCGACCATACATATGTGATGCTCGATAGTGATAATAGGTGTCACTTTTTTATTGGTCCATGTGGCCTAATTATTTTAGGCTACAATAATAACCAATCTCAATATGTTTGGTTCATTCATGAAGACATCATTGTGAGCGATCTAAATAGCATTTTGATCGTCACAACAGAGCACAATTGTGTGACACCCCGCCTAATTAATTACCGGGTGATCAGTCCTTAATTAATTAATTTCAGAATATCAAGTTGGTTCAGATAATGCATCACTGTCGAAAACTCAAATCTTAATTTAATAAAAACTAACCACCTAATATTTAAAAAGCTTGGTGTCAAAATTTTATCTTGTAATTAACCATCAACATCAAAGTGAATTTATAAAGTCATCATCCTACATCACAATAGCATAAGGAAAAATAACTGAAGATAAATAAGGAAATGGAGCAAACACATCTAGTCAAATCTCATACAATAATCCAAAGACGTGAAATTAAAGTCTAATGATGAAATAAAACAACTCTAAATCTCTTAATGTAAATAGGATGGACGACATGTCCAACTGAAATAGAAGACTGATAGATAAGGATCAATAGACTCTGAAACTTCTACTAGCAATATCCTGTAGCTTCCACAGCAGCTACAACTCGGCAAATGAATGGAAACTTCTAAGTCTGATGTCCCTGTGGCTGAGCACCTAAAGTAATAGAACAAGAGAAGAGATTTGCAGAAAAACGGGTCAGAGACTGAGTATAAAACAGTTTAAATATAGCAAGTGCTTAAATTGATTTAATTAGCACATATATTATCCATGTTAACTTAGCGTACTCACTTGAGATGCTCACCTCTCATCTAATGTGCACACATAACGAGTCTAACTACCAATACTAGTCTCGTCACTCTACCTGAATTTATGTAGGATAATCTTTATCCCGAATACAATAACTAATAACCTGAAACCAATATATTATTATTATTTAGGAATAGGTTTAAGGATGTTATAACTCATTCTTATAGTATTCTATTCCCAACTGGTGACCCAATAAGTATATACTTTAATAAAGTATCCAATAAGAAACAAAGAATGGAACTTAGTATACATATATATAATATCACTATGTATACATACAAACATATCTATACAGCACCCATGGTTAAGAACACTACACCAAAATGGGAGATTTGTGAGTGTTGTTAGCAGTCACAAATGATCTTTATAACTGCTATTTGCAGTCATAATTTAGGGGGTGACAAAAGAAAAATTATAACTCCTAATAGCAATCACAAATTTTTACAACCCCTGTGGGGGTTATAACTGGTGAGCCCAATTTGTAACTGATGTCGACAATTACGAATCTAATATTTATAACTGCTGACAACAATTACGAATCTTATATTTGTAACTGCTATTAGCGGTTACAAAATTTACAGTAGTGACAAATTTGTGACTGCTATTAGCAGTTACAAAAGTTGAATGTGTTAAATGTGGTAAGATCGATTACAAATATCTTTATAATTTCACAAAATGATGAAATGACAATAGTAGAATAAAAAAGTAAACTAAAATAAGAAGTAGATCAAATGTCATGAACATGTAACGAGTCTAAAAAAATTCGACAACATTTCATTTATATTTTTAACATTCCAAATATCTAGTACACATAAAACGTGTTTAAACTTAATTTGACATCAAATAAACCCTTCTTCGGCACCAAATACAAAATGAACATAGAATAAAAAACAAAAATGACACAACACTTTGATGACACAAAATGCGGCGCCTCGGTATCTATTGACTTGTGCTTATGTTGCTTGCCACGAAGTGTAAATACCTAGATTTAGGCCTTTGAATACTACGTATGTTGGGTATACCATGTGTACATCTGCAAACAATAAAATATAATTGAATTCAGAATTATTGCCATCAACATCTTTTAAGACAAAGGTGTACTTAAAAACAAACACGATTTCATGAACTAGCCTAGTTCCCTTAAGCAATATACAGAACAAATAGGAGATAGGCTCATGTATAAAGTATATTAAATAAAAAACAACACACTTCTGCATAAATTTCTAGCAACAAGAATAAATGCCTTTCTCACCTACATATTTGAGTAAAACTTTTTATTGCTTCTCAGGCCAGACTAAATTATATGAAGAAGTTGGTTTCATTCATGGTAAATATAAAATTATATGTCAATTTATCTTGATTATTGTATAGTCATTGACAAATGCCTAGATATGTAATGTTTCAACAGTTCTCACATATTCACGGTGTTAGAATGATTCACAGTCCTAAGACATGGACTAAAGCATGCAGGTCAAAAAATCGAATGAGAGCAGGTGTAATAAGGTGGTTCACAGTCCTAAAACATGGAAGGGTTCTACTGGTACTCTAGGAGCTTCTTAAGTTAACAGAGAATATGGAATGCACTGACTATGGAATGCGTTGACATAAATGAACATTGCAGAGCTGACATAAAGAACATTGATGTTGGAAGTTTTATCTCAGCTGTTGATCTATCATATCTACAAATTAGGCCGTATCTTGAAACTTCTTACTGATAGTTATAGAAAGCAATGTTCGGCCATGGAACTAGGGGTGTTCACGGTCCGTTCCAATCCGGTTTTGAGGTATTTTTTAGACCGGACCGCATTAATTGATCTTAGAAAATTATGGATTGAGATCGGACCGAAATAATCGATCTCGGTCCTATTCGATTTTCAAGCGGTCCGTGTTCGGTCTCGGTCCTATTAGGTCCATAAACATAAAAAACAACACGTTTTATATAAAAAAAAAAGTGAAAAAAACATCGTATTTATAGTATTTGAAACAGTAGATCTAAAAATCAAAAATAAAAAAGTGCAGCTTAACACATATTTCGATCTTACCGTTCACCGTATGGTCTGAATGAAATTCATCTGCACCACCCTTTATATTTAGCCATTTTTTCACTACTACTTTCAGCCATGAAGACTGTACAAACACAACTCAGTTTTAGCTTTTTTTCCTTTAAACAACATATATTTGCGTTATAATAGATGTTATGAATAAATATTGAAATGACATACCTTAGAGTGTTTCATACGCTATGTTCTCATAGTTTTAGCTTGAGAGTTTAAACTTGTTGTTTAGAGTTGAGAAGAAGTGGTCCCAGTTTTGTTATGGAGAATGGGATTGAATGGCTCTGTGAAGGGAGATATTTGTGAGTAAATCTTAAACATAAATAATGAAAGTCTATGCAAGTGAAACAAAAAAGGACATTTAATCAGATTAATGAAAGTGTTGCAATGTGTACTTATACTTAAATAAATTCATACACACATATATCTATATAATAAAGTAGCAAACTTATGTATGTCATAAGTTTTCTTGATGATGTCATCAATGGGGTGTTTGAATAGTGCCAACAAATCAACGGTGGCGATCGAATTTTTTGGGACGATCTAAGGGTCTTACATCGTGCCACATCACAATTTATACATTTTGACATCACAACTTTAGTTCAAAACGAGGTTATTTTAGTAAATTCGCTCGAGGAGTAAAAGTCGGGCAGATGGGACACGAAGTGTTAAGTTCTCAACTTTAACTTTAATTTGAATGTCTTACCATTTTCAATACCCACAAGACCATTCTCTCTTTTCAAGACAGAGCACCCATCACATATCCTTACCACCTTCCATTAACCCACTCCTCTCTCATTCCTTTAGAACTCCCTTTCTTCTACCATCTCTCTTTCTAAGTCCAACTCCCTCTCTCCACTCACATTCACCCCAACACGGTTGCAGGCCTCCTCCACCAGTGTCGACAACCTCCACCAGCGACTGCCTAGCTCTTGCTGACTTTTTCTTTTGGTAAGATGTCATTTTTCAAGGTTTCTTGAATCATCCATATTTTTAGAATCATTTATATTTTTACATCCTCTAGGAACTCCGGCCTCTGTTTGATTTGGGTTAGTTTTTTAACTGATTCTCACACCTGTTTCTTAATTTTAAAACGTATTTTTTTTTTCATCGTACACTTTTTGAAAATTTTACAGGTTATTGTAAATATGGGACAACACACAAATTTGTCATCTATTTGGACGTGGAAGAGGACGCCACATAAATGGGGCGAATGGTGGAGAAGCCAGGTAAAGGAGGAGATTTGTCATCGTGGACGTTTTCCTTTTCTATTGTTTGTGTATGTCTTTTTGTTTTCTTTTCTTTTCAGACCACCAGAAGTGCCAAAGTACCCCTCCAGCCACTGCCGCATTCCTCCCACATGTAACCTTCTCCGGCCCAACCTTCAGACCACCAGAAGCGCCAAAGAAACCCTCCAGCCAGATCTAGTGCCGACGTCCACAGGTTTTGCCCCGGATCCGGTTCAAAGTCCTATAATTTTTTGGTTCAACCAAATGATGTTTGTTGCTTTTATAACTGTTTGTTTGGTTCTCAAACGATTTGGATTAAAACAGAGTTTTACTGTTTGGTTCTCCTAACGATTTGTTTGGTTCTCAAACGATTTGGATCAAAATAGTGTTTTACTGTTTGAAACATCTGATTTTGGTTAAATGTTGATTTTGGTTGATTTATTACTTTCTTTCCCTTTTTTTCTTATTGCAGTTGGATCTCTTTCCCCTTCATCTTCATTAAAATTATTTGAATCTAAAGGGGATGGTTGCATCAGATATGCTCCGACTGGCCAGTTCCTTCAGCTCATCATTTTATTATGTTTGGTAGATTTTATTCTGTTTTTCTTTGTCAGTATTGTAACACATACTTGAAGATCTAATTACAGTCATAACAATAAGACTGCAATTAAGTCATAGAACTATCAAATGTCTCCTAACTGTGAAAAGGTTGTATATACATCCCTATGTTGCTGAAAACTACTTTTTTAGTGATGCATAGGAAATTTTTTCAACCTTTTGAGATAGTTCAGGGAGTTTTTGAAAAATTTATAGTTTAGGGGGCTTAATTGCAATTACGCTAATAGTTTCATGGTTTATATGCAATTTACCCTAGAAAAATGCAACTCAAAAATACAATATGTAAAAGTTTTAAGAAAAAAAATCTTCTGGTGTCAATCTCAACTATAACATCCAACTGTTAAAGATTTTTTCTCAAGTGCGAGATAAAAAATTAGTAGCGATAACATTCTAAAGTCTAGGAATCTTTAGAAGCAATCTGATTGGCTGATTGTTGACTTCCATTATTTGGTAAGAGATATGATAGAAGAAAAAATGGGATCACAAATGCCAATCCCATGCAAAGAAATACCAGAATTTCAATCTAAAGCTCTGAAATTCCAAGATATGATACCTCATAGGTTTCGATTTGAACGTGATCTTTAGGACCACCCACTATCACGCTAACCATTATCAATATGGTCTAGAGTAAAAGCTTACTAAAGATCCACTGCTGGGGTGGTGTGCGCTGGAGAAAATCAGAGAAAAAGCTTAGGTGGGGTTCGTACCTGAGTGGTGTCACTGGTGTGCGCCATTGGAGTTTACTGCCTCTGTCGGAGCCAGACTAATTATGTACAACAAACTCATCAACAAGTGTAGGGGGTCCTGTCACCTTCCCACTCAGACGATCATGCTCCCATACGCCAATCCCAACAATAGCAAATTTCAAGATAAATAAAACTACAAATGCACATGCAACAGATGGTTAACCCCGCAAACTTGTCTTTTCAGCAACAGCAGCAGTGGGAGAGAATGCAGAGGCACCAATAAAAATCCACACCTCGTCCTGGTATGAATGTAAATATGGATAAGGATAGGGTCATTGTGCAAGTCAAGATTGAAAACGCACCTGACTTTCCAATGGACACGAATGCCTTCAGCGCAATCAATTCAAGACAATTGCAGTTTTGACAACAATAACAACTCGGTTCATTGCCTAATATGCACGCTCAAGATGGCAATCATTTTAGGCCAATGCCTTCCTTTTAAATTCCTCAAATGGGTCATGGCTAGGGCTCCATCGGTGAAGGTTGAAGGGCTTTAGGAATTAATGGGTGGGGATACAACACTGAAGCATGATTCGGATGAAAATTAGATGACCTCTCCCAATTAAATAAATAGTGGAAATACTCAAAGGAATTACACATTTTCCATTGAGGGGAATTTTGTTTAATGTCAGTTAGCTGCTTACCTTCAATCACTGCAGTGACTATGTACTTCACATATATATATTTCAGGGACAGGCAATACTTAGGGTCCATAAAATTCTAGGTAGATGGTAACGATGCCATTTCCAAGTACCAGCTATTTTAGCCAACACTGGAGACAACCCATACTTTAGCCCGAGAAACATTGTTACATGAGGGAAAAATGACCTTGTTGGCTATATAGCCATTGTTGGCTATATAGTTTTTGTCTATGTTTGGCACAGGACACTCGAGACTGCCCATACTTTAGCCCGAGAAACATCCAATTGAACTACTGAGCAGAGGGTTAGAGAAAAGGCAGGTAATTAAAATAGTGAAGATAAGGCAAGGAAGGTAATATAATAAAACTACTGAGCAGAGGTTGTTGTGGTTACCTTTAGTTGCCTAGAATATTGTTGGATAAGGAATGATGAATACTGGTATTGTGTATATATATGGCTAGAGGTGTAGTATTATGGATACGTTTTAGCTAAATATTTATTCCCCACTAAGGCAGTAATGCGTGAAATTGTAACTCTGTGATGTCTCAACTGCTTACTCAAGCTTATTTGATCACCCTGTGATTAGCCGCAAAAAAAAAATAATAAACAAACTTTAAAACATTTTTTTTCATTACAGTATTTATGAAATACTTGCACAATGGATTGTTACCAAATGTTGTCTAGTTTTTTCATGAATGCCTTTTGCTCCTGATCCATAATTTACACCTTTTAGGATTTCTTCACTAATGGCAATTGCAAATGGTGGAATGGACCTCTCAAATTCGAAAAGTTCGGCTGTAAAAGAAAGTTATTTCATATAAGCATCTGTGTCAAAATTTAGTGACACAAAATATCTTTTCAAAAGAAAATTATTATTACACACCAATAATGTCGAAAATATTTCGACCATTGGTGAATCTACCAGTGGGCCCCTCACGACAGTCTATCCCATAAGGTAGGAAATTGGCCTTTGCATCGGTGAAAAGGTTATTATTATTTCCATTGTCAACTAAGGAGTCTCCAAAAATGAAGTAGCAGGGGATTGTTGTTCACCCAAAGCCAAGCTTTAAAACAACGAAGCAATGAACACCAAACACAACATGGTAACCTCACGAGCCATTGGAGATAAATCAAAAGAGATAAAATGAAAATGCTAAATGCTTTTCGCATTTTGCCCCACTCAAAGTCTTGGAGAAGTTAAGATATTCAAAATTTGGTAAATAATTATTAAATGACCATGCAATGGGAAAAATATTATGAAAAATTATCGATAGAAATCTAAGTCAGATGGTTCTGCGAGAGAAACCAACAGTAGTTTTGGGTTTGAGCCACATAAAAACTTTTTATTGGGATTTTAACTAATTTCTCGAGAGTCCTCGATACCAATTATCCTACTTAGTGTAAAATGTTGCTGAAAATTAACACCCAATTTAATATATTCTCCTCTGTAGCTCCTGCCCCGAAACCCCGGCGTTGGTTGGGACTTTCGCCCTCGTTGAAAAAAAAATTGAGTCTACCACCATTGCAAGACCACCCCTTCGAGCAATTTTAGCTCCGCCCTTGATAAAAAGTCCATGTGGTATAATGATAGAGAGTGTTGATACCAAATTTAATCTGCTGACATAGACCTATCATTTAAAGACACGTGTCAACCAACGTGGCAATTACAACTATTTCTACCGATCAACTCACTGCTACCGAGCTACTCAAGCGCCACGAGCAACTCATACATTCCGAAAGCTTACTAATCAACTTAAATTCCCCGAGCAACTCATGGGCCCCGAGCAACTCATGCATGTCGAGCTACTAAGGTGGTCCGAGCAGCTTAAGTGGTCCGAGCTACTTAGCGTACATCGCATCCAAATCAAGAGAATCAAAGAGACGACTGCACATTAAATGTCCATTATTATCGTACAGATGTATATGTCTACTAGATAACAGCGCATTGTCATTTCTCATGTACAGCCGAAAGGCTATAAATACATTGTAACCTCCTCATTAGAAGGGGATTCTGGATATCTTGATAAACTAGTTATCGAGAATTCCAGGCAAACAGTCAGCAATACAAAAATAGTGGACGTAGGTCATTCGGATAAGGCTGAACCACTTTAAAAATCAACTGTCTCATATTTCTTTATTTATTTTTATCTGTGATTAAAACAATTAGATCAAATCTAGTTTTTTACATCAACAGATTGGCGCCGTCTGTGGGAAACGACTGTACTTAGCATTTTTCACCAAAACAATTCATCATCAATGGCTGATAATCCTAAATCCAGTAACCGAAATGTTGGGATTCCTCCAAATCCGTCCATTCCCCCAAATATGTCAGATATGGCTGGCATAATGGCCAATTTAGCCCAAGGGCAAACAGCCATGCAAGAAACCATGCGTCAACTCATACAAAATGTTCAAGGTGGAGTGTCGGCTCAATCAGGACAACGAAGTGTTCAGAGGAATACTCGTTTACCCTCTTCGCGAACTAGGAGAACATTATTCCTTGAGGAATCTCGATCCAGACGCTCTGATTCATATCGAACTGAGAGATCTAATGATCCTTCTTATCATCCTAGTCGGACTTCCTCAGTACGAGCTACAGACACTCAACAAAACGTCACCTTATCTCCAAAAAGGGCCAGTGCTCTCGAAAGGTTGAGTAGAGTCTCTCCTTTTGATCTTTTGGGCCCTAGGAGGAAGAGAAGTCCCCCTAGGATTGTGTCGAGGAACTCCCAACGAACATCCGATCTAAGGGAAGGCTCTGCCCGATCACGACCAATTGCTCGTAATGAAGGATCCCAAGCGGCTAATTCAACGTGATCAGTTGTTCGAACAACTAGGCCTGATGAGGGAAATGATGCATGGAAGTGCTCTATTCAGAGTTTGGAAGACAAGTTAGGGGAAATGGTTAAGGCCAAGAATCCTCTACAAAGAACTTTTATCCAAGGGGACACCATTTGTACAGGCAATTGTGGATTTTCCCACACCATCAAAATTCAAAGCTCCTGTAGTAACACCTAAGTATGATGGAAAAACTGACCCTGTCCTTCATATAGAACAATACCAGGCTGCTACCGACATTTATGCAGTTCTAGACGAGATGAGATGCAGGGCTTTCTCAGGAACTCTTATCGGATCAGCTCAGATATGGTACAACAACCTTCCTCGGGGGAAGATTGCAACTTTCCTTTAACTGGCAGAGCTCTTTATAGGGAACTTCTGCTTTGAAGAAAAACCAGTCAAACGGTTAGCGCACTTGCTGAGTGTCAGAAAGAAGGCAGGTGAAAGCACCGGGGATTATATTACTCGTTTCAATAACGAGAAACTTGAAGTAATTGATTACGAGGAGAAAACATCAATTGCTGCTCTGATGAGTGGACTGTTGCCGAATAAATTGTATTACACTTTAGCCAAGAATCCGCCTAGGACCATGGCTGAACTGATGGCAAAGGAAGCCAACATGAATGCCGAGGAGGCCATGGCTGCGAAGAAGAATGAGAATACTAAAGAAACCAAGGTCGAAACTGACAAGACAGAAAAGAAGGATCAGAAGAATAGTGGTAGCAACAGGGAGTCGAAAGCAAAGCAAGCACTGGATCAGTTAAAGAAATTTAGAAATTATACCCCTTTGAAAGTAGATATAGACCACATTCTGGAGGAGATCAAGAATAGCGAGGAACTAAACTGGACAGAAAAAATGAAGGCAGATCCTGACAAGAAGAATAAATCTAAATATTGCGAGTTCCATAAAGACCATGGTCACACGATCAAAAATTGCATAGCTCTCCAGAATGAAATTAAGGCGCTCATTAGGCGAGGAAAATTGACCAAGTATGTTGATCGCCGAAATGGTGGGAAGGTCAATGATCGAGCAAGGCAGAAGTCTAGATCTCCTCGTCGAGAAACAGAAGACAAGAAGAAAAGTCATGAAGAGGACCCAGAAGATGACCAAGATGATCCTGATCTCCCCAAAAGACCAAAGCAGCCAGAATGTGAGGTATTTTCAATCCATTTTGGATCATTTGAATGTAATGTAATTATAGGTGGAGATGAAGGAGGTGGGGATATGACTGCAGAGAGGAAAGCTTAACTCCAACAGGCTCAAGCTTGCTCGTACATTCAACGAATAAATCTGGCTGAAGATGATCGCCCGAGGAAGGTGAATAAAGATAAATTGGTCATTGGTTTCTCTAAGAACGACCTGGCAGGTGTACTGTATCCTCGTGATGACCCATTGGTGATCAAGATGAGAATGAAGGAAGTGGTGATTTCTCTAGAACTGGTGGATAATGGTAGCTCGACAGACATCATGTTCTACCCATATTTTGATAGTTTGAATTTGAAGCTAGCCCAATTGGAGCCCTATAATAGACCTCTTCTCGGTTTTACTGGTGAAAAGGTTTTTCCACTTGGGACGATCAAGTTAGATATACTTATCGGTACATGGCCTGCTTGTCGAACAGAAAGAGTACGTTTTTTCGTAATGGATAAAAATATACAATCAGATTACAATATCATCATGGGAAGGGTAGGTTTGAAGAAGTTTGAAGCAGTACCATCTACTGCACATCAATGTTTAAAATTCCCAACCAATTTTGGAGTGGGAATTGTGAAAGGTAACCAAAAAGTAGCTCGGGAATGCTACTATTCATCTGCTGAATAAGAGGAACATGAAGAAGCCCGGAAGAAGACTACTTCCTATCAAGTGGATGAGATAGAAGATGCAGAGATTGAAACGCTATACCCTAGGGATGAATCTCAGCTCGTTAAAGGCCAGGTCATGGAGGCTACTGAAAATATCATTTTGGACGACGAGCATCCAGAACGAACAACTCAAATTGGTGCTTCACTGGATGCATCGATAAAACAGGAATTGATAGCATTTCTAAGGTGTAGAAAGCAGACTTTTGCATGGAGTCATGAAGACATGCCAGGGATAGATCCGAATTTCTTGTGTCACGAGCTCAACGTGAACAAGAAAATCAAGCCAGTGAAGCAGCGAAGAAGAGTGTTCAGCCCTGAAAAGGACCAAGCTATACAGGAAGAAGTAGAGAAGCTACAAAAAGCATCTTTTATTGAGGATGTCAAATATCCCGATTAGTTAGCAAATGTGGTTATGGTAAAGAAGAAAAATAACAAGTGGAGGATGTGTGTAGACTTCACTGATCTTAATAAGGCATGCCCAAAGGATCATTTTCCTTTGCCTCGAATCGATCAACTGGTGGATGCTACCTCGGGGCACGAATGCTGAGTTTCATGGATGCTTATTCTGGTTATAATCAGATTAAGATGAAGCCTGAGGACAGGGAGAGTACCTCTTTTATCACCCCAAGGGAACTTATTGTTATAATGTTATGCCTTTTGGACTTAAAAATGCAGGTGGAATATATCAGCGGTTGATGAACAAGGTGTTTGCGGAGCAAATCAGTCATAACATGGAGGTTTATGTTGACGATATGTTGTCGAAGAGCAAGAAAGCTGTTGATCATCTAGTTGACTTAGGTCAGACCTTTGATCAACTAGAGAAATACCAAATGAAGCTGAATCCCACCAAATGCATATTTGGAGTACGAGAAGGCATGTTTCTCGGATATATTGTTAACCAACGGGGAATTGAGGCAAACCCCAACAAGATCAAGGCTTTATTGGAGCTACAATCTCCAACGACGAAGAAGGAAGTACAAAGTCTCACAGGACGAGTTGCAGCACTTCATAGGTTTGTGTCACGAGCAACTGACAGATGCCTACCATTCTTCAAAACACTCCGAAAAACTTTTAAATGGAATTATGAATGCGAGGAAGCCTTTCAAGAGTTGAAAAAATATCTGGGGACACCTCCATTATTGTCCAGACCAGTGATGGGAGAAAAACTATACTTATACCTGGCCGTTTCAGAAAATGCGATGAGCTCGGCATTGATAAGAATGGAGGATGGAGTGCAAAAACCAGTCTATTACACTAGCAAGGCTTTTCGAGGAGCAGAAATCAGATATCCAAGGCTAGAGAAATTGGCACTAGCACTGATTGAAGCAAGCAGAAGAATGAGACAATACTTCCAAGCCCATACTATAGTAGTGTACACTGATATGCCGTTAAGACAGGCTTTGCACAAACCGAAGAAATCAGGAAGATTGATGTATTGGGAAGTAGAACTTGGAGAATATGATATAATTTATGATCCTAGATCGTCGCTCAAAGGGCAGGCAGTAGCGAATTTTATCGCAGAATTTACTCAGGAGGATTCCTCCGATGAGCAGGAGTTGAATACAGACCAACCTGTGGATGATACAGGATTATCAAATTTAAACCCCGACCAACTTACGACGGTGGACGAGCAGCGAGAAGTGTTGGAAGAGGAAAAAAGGAAGCATCAAATATTCCACCGAGGAACTCTGTCTAACTAGGGGTTTGATAATAAGGAACCTATATGGAATTTGTATGTGGATAGTTCTTCGTGCACTACAAGCAGTGGAGCAGGGATTGTTTTAAACAGTCCGGATGAGATTGATGTGGAGTATGCCCTACGCTTTCAATTTAAGGCTTCTAATAATGAGGCCGAATATGAATCTATGATCATGGGTCTAAGTCTGGCCAAAACCATGGAGGCAAAGCAGGTCGTTGTATTCAGTGATTCACAGTTGGTCGTAAATCAAATTTTGGGGGTGTATGCAGGAAAAGGAGAATTAATGATCAAGTATCATGCCAAAGCAATGGAGGTTGTATCGAGTTTTATTGCAGTACAGTTGATCAAAATACCAAGATTGGAGAACGCAAGAGCAGACGCACTAGCTCGGTTAGCATCTGCCACACGCACCGAGTTATGAAGAACAATCCCAGTATAAATTCTGGTTGGTCGGAGCATAGACAAAGAGTTGATGATGAACTTCATTGCCCTCGATTTGGGACCATCTTGGATGTACCCCATCAGGGCTTACATTGAAGAGGGGGCTTTGCCAACTGATAAACTTACAGCCAAAAAATTAAAGTTCAAAGCTGCTCATTATGTATTGACCAACGACATTTTATATAAACGAGGAGTTATAGCAGGCCTACAAAGATGCGTCCATCCCTCCGAGGTGAAAGATTTGATCGAGGAAGTCCATGAAGGGTCTTGCGGAGCCCATGTAGCAGGTGAGACGCTTTTGCAAAAAATAACAACGTAAGGGTATTGCAGGCCACCGATAAGAGCTGATTGCATAGCTTATGCTAAGAAGTACGATAAATGTCAACGTTTTGCCTCCATCCGAAGAACTCCCCAAGCATTATTAACACCCATCACGTCCCCTTGGCCATTCGTTATGTGGGGGATAGACTTGGTCAGGCCACTTCCAACGATCAGGGGCAGGTTTAAATACCTCGTGGATGCTGTAGATTACTTTACCAAATGGGTGGAGGCTGAGCCTCTCATTGATATGACATATGACAAAGTCTATTAATTTATTTGGAAGAATATTATATGCAGATATGGTCTCCCACATGCATTCATTACTGACCATGGAACCCAGTTTGCTAACGAGGAGTTTACAGCGTATTATCATCAATCTAATGTACTGAAGGTCCACTCGGCACCAGGCCATCCCCAAAGTAATGGGCAAACTGAGGTGACAAACAGAACGCTGCTGAATGGCTTGAAGAAACGACTAGATGATGCAAAAGGAAATTGGATTAACGAGCTACATTATGTGCTGTGGGCTTATCGTACCACGCCACGAGCAGCAACATGAGAGTCTCCATACATGTTGGCATTATAAGTAAAGTTGTCATACCTGCTGAATTGGGTCTACCCACACATAGGGTGCTTAATTTCAATTCTCCTGTCAGTGATTTAATGAGAAGATTAGACCTAGATATGCTCGAAGAAGTCAGGGAAGAAGAAACGATCAGAAATGCAGCATATCAACAACGAACAGCTTTGTTCTATAACAAAAGAGTGAAGAAGTGTGATTTGAAGGAAGGAGATTATGTGCTAAAGAAAGTAATACAAAAGAATAACAAGTTGGAAGCCAACTGGCATGGACCCTACAGAGTAACAGAAGTTGTTCGTCCTGGGACATACAGGATTGAAACATTGGAAGGAGAAGAATTCAAGAATGCATGAAATGCAGAGCATATGCGCAAGTATTATCTGTAATCGAATTTCCTATGTAATGTAGTTTCTTCAGTATGAATAAAGCGTTGGATGTTCTACCCAGTTCTCTCTTTTTGTTGAAATTTTTTCGAAATATTAGTGTTACACACTGCATATCGAATTCAGATCAATTACCACCAACTCCGGTTGGTCGAGAACCAATCTCCTCCAACTCCGGTTGGTCGGGAACCAATCTCCTCCAACTCCGATTAGTCGGGAACAAATTACCACCAACTCCGGTTGGTCGACAAATTAATTACCACCAACTCCGATTGGTTGGGAACCAATCTCCTCCAACTCCGGTTGGTCGGGATCAAATCACCACCAACTCCGGTTGGTCGACAAATCAATTACCACCAACTCCGGTTGGTCGGCAAATCAATCTCCTCCAACTCTGGTTGGTTGACAAATCAATTACCACCAACTCCGGTTGGTCGGGAATAAATTAACACCAATTCCGGTTAGTCGGGAACAAATTACCACCAACTTCGGTTGGTCGATAAGTCAATTACAATCAACTCTGATTGGTTAAATTAAGCAGGAACATGGGATACAAATCATTTCATTACTTAGGCCCAAAGAGTGACAAGTCACTATAATCAAATAATAGATAGGACAAGTTTTATTATCCAAAAATAAAACAGAATGTACATATCAAACAAAGACATTCTGCAAATTACTTAGAAGAAGATAAAATGGCAAAAGACTAAAAATTTCTTCATTCAAATCAAGTAGAATTACATATGCTATGAAAAATACACTTTATTACATAAAAATCCTATTTTATTGGTTTTTTCCCTTCTGCCTTTGAAACAGGTTCTACTCCAGTAGGAGGATAATCTAAGGCATAAGGAGAATTTATAAAATTTACATCTCTCAGCATCCTAACATTCATTACAGAAGGCCGATCAAGTAAATGTTCTGGGCGAGATATCTCGAATTTGGCATGAAGAATATAATCACCAAGATACTTGGAAATCGGACATCGAGGAATTGCACGAGCAGGAATCCAGCTAAAATCGAGCTTAAAAGGAGGCACAGGCAAATCAAGCACTCCAGGCTCATAATAATCCCATAAGTAATGACCCTGCTCCAATTGAAGCACACACATGGCATTCAACCATCCCTGCTTATACCCTTCGTTATTTGGTTGCTGGATCCGAGCATCAAGATGATAAAGGGATTTATTGTATCCAGCCATCCAAAACTCTCTGGGTTATTTATGAAATTGGTAAGTTAACCTCTCCAGTTTCTCGTGGATATTCTTCACTAGAAGTTCTTTATTTTCGAAGGCAGAACTCTGGGTAGTGAGTTGTTCGCTGAAGTTTAGAATTTTCTTAGACATCTCTGCCAAAGCTTGATTCTTTGCCACCAACTGAAGTGCCTGATTCTCCAAGGCTGCTTGAGTTCTTGCTTCTTCAATAGAAACCCGACCAGCCCTTGATCATCCAGTAAAAAAGATCTTGCTCGTCCACGAGTAGAGGTGGAGGGTCCAGCTCTCTTCAAAGTTTCTAACTCATCTCGCAAGTTGGCATTTTCTACCTCTAAGAAAGAGAAACCTTCATCATTAACAGGGACTAAGGCTCCCGAGGAAGATGTAGCAGATTTCAGTTATTTTATCTCTTCCAACAAGGCGATGTTATCTTGTTCCAATAACTTAACAATATATCTGTGTTCTTCAACTTCAAGCTTTAGAACGCTCTCTTTCTTCTCATAAGAAGAGATGAATTTATCATATCCTTTATCAGCACTCAATTGTTGATATTTCTTCTCATATCCCTGATGCAAAAGTGTGGAGGACTCTTCGTACTGAAACTGAAGTTCCTCGATCGTTCCTTGGAGATCTTCAATCATCTCATAGTAAGCCACATTATTGGCAACTGCACGATCGAGCAAATATTTCAGGTATTGGTAAGCTTCAACTGCTCGGTCAGAAGCATCTGAACCCAAGATATCAATGATTTGAGCCTCATTTAGATCAGCATGACCAACTTTAAAATAGTCGCTGCATTTCTTTATTAATTCTGTGTCATGAGATGATAAGAGCTCCATCCTGGCCATAAACTAACAAAAATAAGAAATAAAAAGAATCAATAAGGGTGCGGACAGAGCAAGTAAAAGAGAAAGCCAAGACAAATAACCAAAGTTCAAATTTTTATTTCATCATAAGGGGAATATACAAAATCTGAGATTACAAGTGATAGAATAACAAAATAAACACCTGAGCAACTCTACACCTTCTCTTTGTTTCCTATGATTTCCTCAGAAGGTTTTGAGGATGAGACTGGTTGCTCGGAAGGCAAGATTAGATGCTCGGCAGAAGTATTAACTGGTTGGGGTTGCTCAGAAAGATGAACAATATGAACGGCAAGGACCTGATCTTCATCATCATTGAAGATTCGTCTGAGGCAGCTTCATCCTCTTCTTCTTGCCCAGGAGAGGGAGGAGGGCCATGAGTGTGTTGCTGGAAAAATTCATAATTCTCAGCAACTTTCATCTCTTTCAATGCAGCCACCCATCCATCCCTGAAGAATTTGGCACCTGCATACTCAATTTGAGAGGACATGGTAGCTAGGCCCTTATTCCATCCCATGTCCCAACCAGCGCTGAAATATTTTTTAACTGCCTTCTTCCTTTTTGCCTTCTCCGAGGAGGTCCTTTCCCTAAGGAGCTCCTCGGCAGCTTTCAACTTCTCCTCCCCCTCCAGTTTTTGGTGCCCAACATCTTGAAGTTTAATAACTTCCTCTTCAGCAGACTTGAGCTTAACTTCTAGCTCCTTGTTGTTTTGTTCAAAGACTTTGTTGCTCTGTTCAGACTCCATCAACTTCTTCTCCAACTCCTTGGAGGCATTCACAACTTGATTTCTTTCTTGCTCAATGGATTGGAATTGCTTCTCCCAAGAAACTTTATCTTCCTCGTATTTCTGACGAGAATCTTTCAGAGATTGGGTCAGCCCAACAAAAGCCTCCTCTACACCTCCTGAGGAGCTGGAAGCCTTGATAGCTTCATCCTTCTTCAAGATGCTGTTGAAACACGTCACCAGCTGAAAAAAGAAATAACATTAGGTCAATATATGAACATAATATTAGAAAGTGAATGACTCAAATTAACAAAACTTACTAAGGCGATGTGTTGAGCAGCAAGGGTAGTAATTCTATCACGAGAAATGGAGTCCTCAATACTTTGGACTTCTGGGACAGTCCAAGATCTCACCAAACTCACAGCGGAGCTCGAAGCAACAAAAGACGAAATAACACCTTCAACATTTGAAGGTTGAGAAACAGGTTCAGCAGGTCTTTTAGAAGAAATTTTCTTTAACCTCCTCAAAGGAGCAGGAACATTTCCAACTAAAAACGTTGTCTTTGTTGGTGAAATAACAATAACCTCACTTGGAGGAGAAACAACGATAATCTTTCTCGGGGCTACTGGGGCTTTTCAATAGCTTTTTTGGCAGCAGCAGGAGGAGGTGCATCAGTGATTCCCGTCCCTTCTTCTGGGACATCTTGTTTGCTTTTCTTTGCATCCACATTAGCAGAGGCAGATTTATCAAAGAAGGCAGGAGCTCTTCTTCTCTTCATTAGGTTACTGATGGGAATGTTTGACTCAGAGGAAGAACCTTCCACACTAGTCTCAAAGACTGGTACTTGGTCAAGGTTAACCACCACTGGACAAGGACGAGCAGTGAAAGATGAAGTATAGCTCTTGTACTGCAACAAATAAGAGGCAGATCTAATATGCTCCTCGGCAATAGATTGGTGCAAATCCCAGATAAGTTTCAAATGCTTCAAACTAACGTCAGTTTCTTTTGGAGGTTTTCTTTTACTATCAACTGTAACAAACAAAAACAAATGTCAGTGATATATTTTATCAAACACAATGAAAACAAGATTTCAAAAAATAAAAACAACCTATTCCATTGCCATAAGGGGGACACCTGGGACCTTGATATGCATCATCTCCACTTAATGGAGCGTGTTGCCAATTTTTCATAACAACCCCATGCTCAAAATAATCCCTATTGGCATCTGGAAGATTAACAACTACAGCCCTATTCAAAAACCTAGTTTTTAAATCGAATGTGGAATCACTGACAACCCATTTATAGCAGTACATAATCTCGGGAATCCCTAAACAGGTTCCATGGAGTTGATTCAATTTATGTACACCATTAACTATCCTCCAAGTATTTGGAGCTATTTTTACAGGAACAATGTCAAAATATTGACAGAACTCCAAATATAGGGGATTTAGAGGAAAAGAAAAGTCACATTCGGCCACAAAGAGACTTGGAAACCAATGTCCCTCGGCCAAAGGAAAATAATCAGAAGGTTCAGAAAGTTCTTCCAAAATAACCCACGAAAGGGATTGAAAATTCAGACCGAAATTTGTCCAGTGACTCAACAAGATAAACCATGATGAACAAAGTAAATAAAAGAAAGGGAAGAAAATCTTACAGAGAAAAAGAGATCAGATGACAATGAACGACGGAAAGAACGAAGGCACAAGATAGAGAGAAAATGAAGAGTTCAAAGGTACAGATTTAAAAAGTGAAAGACGATAGGATTTCTGCCGCGCTTAAATACTTTACCTCGGGAATAGAGAAAAGCAATGATTACAAAGGAGGACGTTTGCGTATCCGACGGCTAAAAGAAGAGAAGGAGCACAAATATCGAAGGGGTCATGAAAATTCAAAATATTTATGAGGCCTGATACTGTGCACTCAAAAAGGAGTTATGTACAATGAATGTTTTCTTAAAAACCCTACAAACCAATAATCTATGCAGTTTTCAACATCAAACTACGAAACATTGGGGGCTTTTGTTGATACCAAATTTAATCTGCTGACATGGACCTATCATTTAAAGACATGTGTTAACCAACGTGGCAATTACAACTATTTCTACCGATCAACTCACTGCCACCGAGCTACTCAAG
This sequence comes from Sambucus nigra, assembly GCA_949130495.1. NCBI lineage: Eukaryota > Viridiplantae > Streptophyta > Magnoliopsida > Dipsacales > Adoxaceae > Sambucus > Sambucus nigra. Next base: position 632,259,436 of record OX422207.1, on the reverse strand, counting down.
CGCCACGAGCAACTCATACATTCCGAACAGCTCAAGCGTACCAATCAACTTAAATTCCCCGATCAACTCATGGGCCCCGAGCAACTCATGCATGCCGAGCTACTAAGGCGGTCCGAGCTACTTAGCGTACATCGCACCCAAATTAAGAGAATCAAAGAGACGACTACGCATTAAATGTCTATTATTATCGTACAGATGTATATGTCTACTAGATAACAGCGCATTGTCCTTTCTCATGTACAGCCTCAAGGCTATAAATACATTGTAACCTCCTCATTAGAAGGGGATTCTGGATCTCTTGATAAACCAGTTATCGAGATTTCCAGGCAAACAGTCAGCAATACAAAAATAGTGGATGTATTCCATTCGGATAAGGCTGAACCACTTTAAAAATCAACTGTCTCATATTTCTTTATTTATTTTTATCTGTGATAAAAACAATTAGATCAAATCTAGTTTTTTACATCAACAGAGAGTCATGTTTTGTTGTTTAAATATGTAAAACTTGTTTATTATGTTAGTTGGATATAATATTTCAAAATATATTGCACTGGGGAAGTATTTAAAATTTCACTGAATGCTTTCTTGTGTCTTAGTGACATTATGGGATAAAATAGATAACTATTGAGTGAAAAAACAAATAACAGGGGTAGTGAGTTGGTTTAATTATAAATCATAAAATTATTCGTGTCCAAATCATCTAAAGGACAACAACTTTAACCAAGTCAGTGGTGGGTTGGAACACTAAATCCTTAAAATAAAAAAATTGCGGCTCTAACTAAGAGTTTTGTTATAAGCCCGCATAGCTTTAAGACCATTGTCCACGTACCTTGCACACTATGGTGTTTAGTTGCATGTTGAGTCTTCATCTTCACAGCGCATTCCTTCGCCTGATACCATATATATACACCAGAACTCTTATATGTTCTCAATTTGCCAAACGAGTTAAACCCGTCGGTTGATATTCCGAGGCGAACGTTGTGTATTTCTTTAGCAAAGTCCAAGTATCGTTGATTTATAGATTTCCACACAGATGAATAAATCAGATGTCGCATGATATTCTCACCCACCTCCGCTAGACCATGCCAATTCATTGCCCCTGCCATCCAAGGAATAGTGTAAAGTCTCTTCAATCGAGGACCTAAAGGGAAATACTATAACACCTTCTTAGGTATTTGCGTATCTACTTTCAACAAACATTTATTATGTACTATCATCTTTTGTTCATATCTAGGTTCCTTACATACAGGACCAACCCATTTGTCCTTGTGCTCCTTATAGTATAAAATGCAATCATACTTGTAATAATGAATTGATTTGTATTTCATACCCAAACCTTTCAAATTACCCTTCATGATTGGATAATTAACTGGCAGTGTATTTTCTTTGGGGAGCAAATCTTTTACCCAAAGGAGTATTGTCGTCATACTTTTTCGCGACAAGCCAAATTTGCTCTTTAAGATGTGCAACCCAATCATGGTATATAACATTGTGTGGTCGGGGTTGGAGTAATGGTATAATGGTGTTGCGACTGCTGCTTTTAACCGTATATAATCCCTATCTTAGTCAGTATCGTTGTCAACGTGATCCTCACAACCTAAACCATTCCCTCTACTATCTTTCTTTTCTTGTGCTACGTGCACTTCGTATGTATCATTTATGAGATCGTTTAACCTATTATGTGCTAACGGATCACTATCTGAGTGAACCGTTTCCTTGACAAGTATTTCTTCTGGAATATATGTAAAATCCCTCTCCCCGTGGAATTTCCAAAATGTGTAGTCAGCTTGCATACCCCACTGAATCAAATGTAATTTTACATCCGCTCCTTTCAAACGTTTACCATTTCTACAACGAATGCACGGGCATGGAATAATATCAATTTTTAGATTCTTCATTGCATAATTCATAAAGTCTTTCACCCCATTAACGTATACTTTCCCTACTCTAAAACTTTCACCCATCCACTCTTTATATTGTGAAAACTCCATTAATTCTACAATACAAACAAATAGAAACTCAGTAAATTATAAAACTAGATGAGTATGTCCCTTATTACATATATTCATAACACAAGTATTTTAGTTATTACATATTTTTCCATATGTTTGAGTATGGATATATTTAGTATTATATGTATATATATGTATATATATTACGTGTGTAATTTAAGATTCCACATGTCGTGCTAAAACATTTATGTATATAGAGAAAATTAAGAGATACTCTAAGAGTAAAGATTAAACATATCAAATTAATAACACTAAAATCTCTTACTATTTTAGTAGACAAAATGAAGTGATATTCTAAAAAGATTGAATTATTATAATTCATGTCCAACCCACTAACTAATCCGATACCAGTTATCAAAATGCAAATAATCAAATTCATATCAAATCAAATAAATTGAATTCATATTCAGACACTAATAATTACTAATCATAAAATTGGGTCATTAAATTACAAAACATGAATCCATACCCAAACAAATAAAACACCAAAATATTCAATCAGTACCATTTACGAATGAACCAATAAAAGGAAATGTAGGATATTTTTTATGGAATTGAAGCAATTGGATAAATAAACCTAGAAAAACAATAAATGCTACAAATGCCTAGGGCCAACCACCTTAATGGCCACCTAAATGTTCAAATTCACCAGTCAGCAACAATTCAAGAATCCTAAACAACAATATCATCGCTATTCGGAAAAATCACAACCAAAAAGTAAGAAAATTGCAGAAAATCAGTAGAAATAATCAGTTGCATTTCCTTTCATCATACCTGAATGGGGTTGAAATCGATTGGAAGAAAACCTTGAAACTTTGAAACCTTAAAACAAATTGCAAAATAAAACTTGTTAGACTGTTACATATTTATCAATGAGCAAAACGAAATAATAAAATTTTAATATAGAGAATGCTTTGTTAGACTGTTACATATTTCAATCAAAGTCATTGTATGATCCAAATCTCAATATGAGTATTTATGACTGATATAAATTATGACTGATATAAATGAGCAAAACTAAATCGAAATCAATTTATGACCCTTCCACTATCCTCACTATTCATCATCACTACACCCACAAATTTATCTCTCTCCTCCTCTATAACCAAAAACCCATCTCACACCCGCCGGACATCCTCAACCCATATGACCCGAGACCAAGAACCACAGGTGAAAATTTAACTAGATCAGTGTGTTAATAAAAGTAAAGCTAGAAAAGTTTTGATAAAAACTAAAGCATTATGATTATAGATCAGTGTGTTAATAAGAGTAAATCAATAAAACTTGGGAAGATTTATTTGCTAACAAAGCTCAACTGTAGATTTACGGGTCTGACCAACTAATTTATAACAGGCCTGACCAAACTAATTTATAATGTGCCTGGACAACTAATTTATAACAAAGCTCAATTGTTCTCAATTCCTCCCTATATCCCTCTCACCTCTAAAAAAACATCACATATATCCCTCCATTCCTCCCTGTCAGTCACCTTTCAGTGGTGAGGCACCCCATCCTCGACCCATAGGTGAAATCAAAATCGTATTAATAAATAAGAATAACAAACTCAACGAATCAAAATTGAAATAAAAAACTCAACGAATGCGGGGCGGGAGTTCTTCACAAATGACAATAGTGTGGGGCGGGAGTTGTGAGGAGAGAGAGGAGGGAAATTAAAGTATGGTAAATTTGCCACCGCTCCTACCAGTCACAAATTAAAGTTGGGCCAAAATTTGTGAGTGTCCAAAGCAGTTACAAATTTATAACGTTCAATAGCAGTTATAAATTAAATTAACATTAAAATTTATGATCGCTACCAGCAGTCACAAATTTATGACTGTCGCTAGCCATTACAAATTTAGTACTAGGTCAAAATTTATGACTTCTCGTAGCAGCTATAAATTTGTGACTGCTCATAAGAGTCATAAATTAGGCCTACAGATAAATTTGTGACTACTTACAACAGTTATAAATTTATGACTGCTGATAGGAGTCACAAATTAATTAAATGGTAACATTTGTGAGTCTCATTCGCAGTGATAAACTAATTGACTCAAATTTGTTATTACCCTTTATTTTATAACTCCTAATGAGAGTTACAAATAATTTTGTTACTGCTCCCGGGAGTGATAAGTTTGTCACCCTAATTAGCAGTCACAAAAGGGCATTCACAAAATTGACATTTTGGTGTAGTGGAAACCCCTGGTGCTAAGCATACTCGGCTATCTAGTACCATTGCAACGCTCACGCATATAGGACAACAGGTTCAATCTCTCAAGAACCAATGAAACATATACACATATTGGAGAGTCCCAAACCGATAGGCTACACACATACCTACGCACCCATACGACCGTTATCACTATTATTCTCACAGATAGCCCATACCTAGGTTCCATGCTCTAGTGGTATGACTCAAAATCCCCCAAAGGCACACAAGATATGGTCGTCCATAATGCGTTAACCCCCATTCGATAGTCAGTAGCTAGGTATGTTATACGTATGATATTCCAAGTAATAAGCATGCACACAACTTATATACATTAATAGGTAATCACATAACCCAAATATTATAATCCGTAAGTATTATTAATGCCATTACTCTTCTTGATACCCGTATATATATAGCCTCTCTAGGACTTACATACCCTCCTAGGTTTACACACAAATTCAATACCCCAAGTACCATTACCCCTTAATTCCTTAACACTTTGGAAATTTAAGCCACTCGTTACTCACGAAGGTTAATACACTTATATAGATAACCCTAGGAAGATTTCTAACCCAAACAAACCCTAAAAACCCATTCTGGAATTTCATTAGAAGTTCCAGGATTCTCGTTCGAACGAAGTTCCCACTTCGAACGAACTCAGTAACTCGTTAGAAAGGTCATTGGAAATCTCCTTAGAAGTCTCGTTCGAACGACCGTCTTCTAACCTCAATGATATATCCCTCTTATTCACAAATAGTACGGGAGCACCCCACGATGAAGTACTCCTATGGATAAACCCCTGCCCCAACAACCGCTCAATCTGGTCACGTAACTCCTTCATCTCTGCTGGAGCCATACGATATGGTACGCGAGCTATCGGTCGAGTACCTGGCGCTAAATTAATGATGAGGTCTATCTCTCTACTCGATGGTAACCCTAAAATCTCCTAAAACACATAGGCAAACTCTCAAACTACAAGAATCGAATCAAGACGTACCACAACCTCCGTAGAGGTCTCCTCCTCTATATAGTATAAATTAGTGGATGATCCTCCCTCAAAGCGAGGCATTGCCACCAGGAACATCTCCTGACCGGGTATGGCCAAAAATATACTCCTACTGAAACAATCAATCATGGACCTATGCCTGACAAGACAATCCATACCTATAATCGCGTCATACTCGTACATATCCAATATGAGCATGTCAGCAGGTAAGATAAACCTCCTAATCTCTATACCCACTCCCCGATAAATAAAAGAAATAATGAAACCCCTACTCAATGGTGAATCCACACAAGTGAACGTACTCTCTATTGTATCAAATAATCCTATAGTATGTGCAAACTCCGTGGTAATAAAACAGTGTGTGGCTCCCGTGTCAAATAAAATGCGCCCCAAAGTCCCCTGAATAGAAAACATACCCTCAATCGTTGGCGGGTCCTATGGGACTGCGGCCTGGTAAAGATTATAGACTCGTCCATACTAAAGCTGCCCTTGCTGAACTGGGGCGGCTAAAATGGATGGCAGTGCTGCCATCTTGTGAGGTGCTGGGAGAACTGCGAGAAATAATGATCTCTGGGGCTCCTGATGACCACCCTACTGCTGTTGCTGGCCTCTACCCTCTCGAGGGCAGTTCTGGAATTTGTGGCCAGTGTTGCCACGTGTAAAACATCTCCTTAGGAAGGGTCATCCCCTCTGTCCCTATTGTCCCCGGCCTTGATGGGCGCTACCACCCCTCCCTTGGCCATTCTGGCCTTGCTGAACCTGTTGATGGACCTACTAGACTTTATGGTTGTGTTGACCCTGTTAGCCGTGTTGAAAGCCTCCCTTCCCATGTCTAAAGCCTCATGACCTGAACCTCTTAGGATCCCCCTGCTGGCAACCCTGATCACTGTGCCTATGCTGACCCTGAACTGCCTATGCCCCACCGGCACCATTTCCTCCTGTCCGGCCCTGCTGGCTAGACTCTCCTACTCTCTTAACCTCGATCAAATGAAAATGGTGGTCCTGACAGTGGATTAGTGCTGCATTAACCACGTTTGAATATGTGGCCAAAGAAATATTACCTATCAAATGCTGGAGGATCCTCCATGTCAACCCATCCATAAAATGCTGAATCTTCTTCTCCTCAGTCGGGATTTCATCTGGTATAATATTCAGAAGATTGATAAAATATGCCTCATATTCTGCCACGGTCTTTCCCTCCTGCTTCAAGTTTACCAATTTTTATCTCATCTCTGTCTGGATGGCCGACGAAAAATACTTGCGGTCAAATCGCACCCAAAAGTCTTGAATAGTGAGTGTATCTCTCTCCTCAGTGGTGGTAATAGACTCCCACCACTGCAACACTGCTCCCACTAACTTGAACGTGTCCAATATCTAACTCTACACCTCCGTGCACTCATGCATCCTCAAATGCCTCTGGATATCCTTCTTCCATTTACTCGCTACTATCACTTCGTAACTCCCTGTGAACTCTAGAGGATGCGCCTTTTGGAAGGCATCCCTAACACGTTCCCTAAAAGACGGGAAGGCCTGGGCCTGAACTGGAGCCACTACCGGTGCCTGAGGTGGTGCCTTCTGCACTACGACTAATGCCGCATTTATGGCCTGAGCTACAATGGCGGCAACTTCAGTGGCATTCATCATAACCTGAGCTGGTGCAGGCAAAGGTTCGGGTTGGGCATCCCTGGGAACTCTCTGTGCACATCTAGGAGGCATCTGAAAGGAGAGAAAAGTTTCATAAGTATAAAGTTATTATCTCAAAGTAGCTGAAGAACGTAAAATTCATAAAGAGTACAACAATCCTAAAATATAGGGCTCTATATCAAAGGACGCTATGCGGAAACATAATAAGCAGTACAGATCCTAAGGACACTAGAACCTGATGCTCTGTTACCACCTGTGACACCCCGCCTAATTAATTAGCAGGTGATCAGTCCTTAATTAATTAATTTTAGAATATCAAATTGGTTCAGATAATGCATCACTCTCGAAAACTCAAATTTTAATTTAATAAAAACTAACCACCTAATATTTAAAAAGGTTGGTGTCAAAATTTTATCTTATTATTAACCATCAACATCAAAGTGAATTTATAAAGTCATCATCATACATCACAATAGCATAAGGAAAACTAACTGAAGATAAATAAGGAACTGGAGCAAACGCATCCAGTCAAATCCCATATAATAATCCAAAGACATGAAATCAAAGTCTAGTGATGAAATAACAACTCTAAATCTCTGAATGTAAATAGGATGGACGACATGTCCAACTGAAATAGAAGACTGATATATAAGGAGAAATAGACTCAGAAACGTCTACTAGCAATATCCTATAGCTTCCACAGCAGCTACAGCTCGGAAAATGAATGGAAACTTCTAAGTCTGGTGTCCCTGTGGCTGAGCACCTAAAGTAATAGAACAAGAGAAGAGAATTGCAGAAAAACAGGTCAGAGCCCGAGTAAAAAATAGTATAAATATAGCAAGTACTTAAATTGATATAATTAGCACATATATTATCCATGTTAACTTAGCGTACTCACTTGAGATGCTCACCTCTCATCTAATGTGCACACCTAGAGAGTATAACTACCCATACTAGTCTCTTCACTCTACCTAACTTTATGTAGGATAATCGCTATTTCGGATACAATAATTAATAACCCAAAACAAATATATTATTATTTAGCAATGGGTTTAAGGATGTTACAACTCATTCTTATAGTATTCTATTCCCAACTGGTGACCCAATAAGTATATACTTTAATAAAGTATCCAATAAGAAACAAAGAATGGAACTTAGTATGCATATATAAAATCTAACTATGTATACATACAAACATATCTATACAGTACCCATGGTTAAGAAACCCCTGGTGTAAGGCATACTCGGCTATCTAGTCCCATTGCAACGTTTATGCATAAAGGACAACGGGTTCAATCTCTCAAGAACCAATGAAACAAATACACATATTGGAGGTGAACATAGTCCCAAGCCGATGGGCTACGCACCCATACGACCGTCATCACTATCATTGTCACAGATAGCCCATACCTAGGTTCCATGCTCTAGTGGTACGACTCAAAATACCTCGAAGGCACACAAGATATGGTCGTCCACAACGCGTTAACCCCCGTTCAACAGCTAGGAGCTAGGTATGTCATACACATGATATTACAAGTAATAAGCATGCACATAACTTATATACATTAATAGGTAATCACATAACCCAAATACTATAATCCGTAAGTACTATTAAAGCTATTACTCTCCTCGATACCCGTATATATATAGCCTCTCTAAGACTTACATCCCCTCCTAGGTTTCCACACAAATTCCATACCCCAAGTACCATTACACCTTACTTCCTTAAAACTTTGAAAATCTAAGCCACCTGTTACTCAGGAAGGATAATACACTTATATAGATAACCTTAGGAAGATTTCCAACCCAAACAAACCCTAAAAACCCATTCTAGAATTTCGTTAGAAGTTTCAGGATTCTCGTTCGAACAAAGTCATTCGAACAAGTTCGTTCGAACGAAGTTCCCACTTCGAACGAACTCAGTAACTCGTTAGAAAGGTCGTTGGAAATCTCGTTAGAAGTCTCGTTCGAACGAGGTCGTTCGAACGACCTGGGCAGGTCTTCTAATGAAAATTTCGGACCCAGTTCTTCCCCAACTTCGATTTTTCTCAACTTTTAATCCTCAAAAACATATGAATACTCAACCCAATCGAAATCAAATGTTCCTACACTAATCCCAATCACCTTAAGACACTTTTTAACACGAATTAAAGGTCAAATCCTTATAAAATCAATCGGAATTAAATAATCTCTTAAACTTCCGATAATTCTCTTAAATATGAACCCAGAATTTTAATTGTCCAAAACTCTTATTATAATTCGTGAATAAGATATGAAATTCCCATATTTTATTAGTCTAATCAAGGGCAAGACCTCTACATGCATACCCATCTCCAATTCATAAGTTTTCTTCATCATTTAGTCTAATTAAACCTAAGTTTTCATTGCACCAAATTTATATCATCAAACCTAAATTAACAGGAACAATATATGCTAAAAGAGGAGCAAGATAAACACTTGCCTCGAAATGAACTTCTGATTCTCGGACTAAAATTGGTATGTGCACGATCCTCTTGACACGATCTACGCGCCGGTGTAATTTTTGGAGTGTCAGCTTGAGTTCTTGGCTTAGGGCTCCAATGGAGTCTTCTTCTTCCTTGGGTCTCTCTCTCTTTTCTCTCTTCCTCACATTAGTTGAAACTGACAAACCACTAACCCTCAATGCTTTTAATTAAACTCAATTTTCGTCCATTTAATTACCCAAAAATCCCAAAAGACCAAAATACCCCTCTGGGGTGTCGTTTTAGGCTAAAATGTCCCGAACTCCAATTTAAATACCCGAGTAGTGTTTTCAAACTATTTCGACCCTTGCGAACACTCTGGCGCACTCAAAATAGTCATCCGAGTTATATAAAAATAATTTACCTTTTTAACCCCCCAAATACATACTAGTGACGCGACTCATACACGTCCCAAATATTTATAACATAACTGTCGTGTATCTCATCCCCGGCCATAATACTATTTCAATAACTACTAACTCTTATCACGCTAGTAATTATTACCATAAAATAGAATTAATTACAATTTAAATTTTCTCCCTTTAATTTAATTAATCCCAATTTTCCATAATTTTATAAAAATAAATATGAGTAAAAATACGGGGTATTACAAATTGTAGTAGAGGAAAAAAGCTTCCATATCTTTAAGAAACCAACGAAGCCAATGAAATTCCTTTGTAGTAGCAGCAAGAGCACAATATTCATATTTGGTATTCGATCGAAAAGCGATGGACTATTTCTTGTTTCTCCATGAAATAAGTGAGTCACCTAAGAAGAAACAGTATCCAGTAGTAGAACGGCGGTCGGTAGGATCTCTATCCCGATCAGAATCTGAATAGGCATGTAACACCGAGGAGAAGTGTGTAGAAAAATGAAGATCGTGAAACATAGTGACGTTGATGTAGCAGAGAATATGCAGAATAACATCGTAGTGAGTGGATTGAGGGGTTAATAAGAACTAACTAACAATATGAACTGCAAAGGCAATGTCTGGGCGTATAACTGCGAGATGGACCAAACTGCTTCGAATTGGCGATATTTAGCATCACTGAACAGACTGCCATCAAAAGCAGTGAGTTTGACATTGGGATCAATAGGAGTAGGAGTTATTTTGAAATTAGTAAGACATGCATGAGCTAAAATATCATAAGAGTAATTAGCTTGAGAAAAATAATATCCATTGGCATAAAAAATAACTCCAAGTCCTAGAAAATAGTTAAATCGATCAAGATCCTTCATGTTAAAATGGTGATTAAAAGAGACTTTGAGATCAATAATACCTTTAATATCATCCCCAGTAATGATCATATCATCCACATATAACATAAGAAGAGTGGTACCAAAAGTGGTTTTGCGGATAAAGAGCCCAAAATCATAAGAACTTACAGTGAATCAATATTTATGAATTGTGGAGCTAAATTTCTTAAACCATGCTCGAGGGGCTTGCTTAAGACCATAGAAAACCCGACGAAGCTTACAAACTTGAGATGATGAATGATTATAACCCGAAGGCAGTTTTATGCAAACTTCCGTAGTAAGATCACTATTGAGGAAGGCATTTTTCTCAGCCATATGAAATAAGTTTCACTTACGAGTTGCAGCCACAACAATAAGACTGCAGGCTGAGGTCAAGCGAGCAACAGGGGTAAAAGTTTCGTCATAATTAATGCCATACTCTTTATTGTATCCCTTTGTAATTAGACAAGCTTTGTATCGTTCCACTGATCCATCTGAATGAGTTTTAATTTTGTAAACCCATTTGCATCCAGTAATACTCTTTCCATGAGGAAGATCAACGAGATCCCAAATATGGGTGTTGATGCAAAAAACTAAACTAGCCCTAATTGATTGATCATAGATAAATAAACAAAAACAAATAAGACAAAGGGATTTTTAAAGTGGTTCGACTCAATGGAAAATCCTACGTCCACTATTATGTATTGACTAACTTGATTTGTTTTCGATCCCTTGCAATGAGGGTGATACAATGTATTTATAGCCCAAGAGGGGTACTTATAGTTTTCGTGTGAAACGAAGAAATGCCTTTATTTGTTTGGCATTTTCATCAATACATAATGATAATTAAATATGCTATTGTTATTGCTTCACTGTTTACAGAGGTTGTATGATTGTTGTCGCTTCGTTGGCTGTACAGGCTGGATTTCAAGCGGTTGGTTGGTCTTCCTAGTTGGTCGGGCTTTCTTATTAGTCGGGATGCCCTGTTGGTCAGGCTTCCTTATTGGTCGGGCTTTTGCATCATACTGACTTAGATTTGAGCCACATTGGATGACATATATTGGTTTATAATTGGTCCACGTAAGATGGTAAATTTTGGTATCATAAGAAGCTGGCCCCAATATTTTATACTTGGAGCTGATGCAAAAAGTGTGGAATATTATGTTTGAACTGTAGTTCGGGCTGCGTGGTCAACTGCAGACCTTCCAGACTTGTGAAATTTATCCACTTGATTGAGGATTTTTTAGCGCGAATGGCAATTTTGTAAATATTTCAAATTTTAGTGAACTTTTATGGGGTATCTTCGTATTTTCCTTTGTTAGCTGATGTAAACTCAATCGTCCTTCACTTTAATCATACTTTTCCCAGTTTTCGATGCGCCTTATAAAAAGAGTGGTAAAACTTCGATCATTTGCTACCTCTCATTTCTCATTCTGTCGCTGTGTTCTTTGATCTTTCGTGCCATCAGTTTCTTTTCTGTCTTCAGTTCTTGCTGAATCCTTAAACCTTTGTAAGAATTCTTCTCTTTTTCTTTGTTTTCTTCATCATGGTTTATTTTATCGAGTCACATGATAAGTTCATAATCGACTTTAACATTCCACCTTGGGTTGTGTTAGAATATCCCACTTTTTCTTCTGATTTTTTCTCTCTTGCTGATGGCCATTGGTTCCCTTCCATATTTATTGCTGAATGTGGGTTCACATTTCCTCCCAATCCCCTGTGCCTAGAGTTTTGTCAATATTTTGACATTGTTCCTGCAAGAGTGGCTCCTAACACATGGAGAGTGGTGAATGGAGTATATAGGTTAAATCAAATCTATGGAACCCATGTTTGGATTCCAGAATAATGTTTTATTATAAATGGGTAACTAGTGTTACCACTTTTTATTTGAAAACTAGGGCAGTTAGTAAAGCTTTAGTAGTTAACCTCCCTGATTCTAATAGGGATTATTTTGATTATGGGGTAGTTTTAAAAAATTAGCAACATACTCCTTTAGTTGGAGGTGCTAAATATCAAGGACCTAGACGTCTAGTCTTTGGCCATGGAATAGGCTGTTTTGTGTTTTAGTAATTTTTCCCTATTTATATTTGATAAAATGTCATACTGACTATTACTTTATAAACTAAATTGCAGCTGACCAAAAAAGAAAATCCCCTAAAGAGAGTGAAGTAAATTTTAAAGAATTGAAGTTTATCTGGGGCTTCACTAGATAGTTGTTGAGGAGCACTTCAATACGAAAATACCGTTTCTTCCATTATTTCCAGACCTGATTAGGGGTGGCAATTTTTGACACGACCCGAAAACCCGACTCGAACTCGACACGATTTTTGCAGGTCAGGTCATGGCTTAATAGGTCCGGGTAGAAATCGGGTCAGACCCGCTTAACCCGTTTATTAAACAGGTCGTGTTTCGGGTCAACCCGCCTAACCCGCAATTGACACGTTTATTTTTTGGGTTGATTTCGGGTCACTTTCGGGTAAAAAAACCTATTAACCCGTTTAGACACGAATAATTATAAACCGTTGATTTTTTAATCTAACGGTCAGAAAAATGAAAAAGCAAAGGGGCTAATTGAAAAACCTAATTGAAAGAAAACCTAACTTAAGAAAGAAAAAAAAAAGGACCGCCCACCACATCTCTCTTCTTCTCTCTCGTCACCTCTTCTTCTCTCTCGTCTCACCTTTTCTTCTCTCTCGTCTCTCAGCCAAAGTAGTGGTTGCTCACCGCCGCCGGCCACCGCACACAGGTAATTCTTCTCCCACCGGCCACCGCACACGTCGCACACAATACACACGCACACACACAGAACACACACACGCACACACACAGAACACACACACGCACGCACACAAAACACTGAACACACCTCATTGATTTCAGATATTGATTTTTTTCGGGTACAGATTTTTTTTCAAGTACTGATTTTTTTTTTCAGCAGGTAATTAGATTTATGTTATTGATTTCTGGTATTGATTTTTTTTTCAGCACAGTGATTTCAGATTCCATTTTGTACACATCTAAGTTCAATTTTTCTACACATTCACTTCAGATTCCATTTTAGTTTTTTGACAGAACATACACACTCATTTTATGACAGGACATACAAATTCATTTTATTTTATTCTTTGCAGATGGAATCTGATGGAGTTGATGTTAATTTAGTTGACAATTCTATTGATGTTGATGAAATAATGGATGAGGAGGAGGACGATGATGTTGTGGATCTGAATAAAGAATCTGCTAAAAGCCAAATTAAGGGTGGAAAGCGCAAAAGACGATGCACTTCTAACGTGTGGCCATTCTTTGAAATTCTCAAACAAAATGGCGTTGATGGCAAGCAAAGATGTAAGTGTAAGAAATGTGGGTCCGTCTTCATTTGCGATAGCAGGTACGAAACCGGTAATTTATCGCGACATAAGAATAGATGTCAAAAAATTACTACACGTGATATTGGGCAGTTAATTGTTCAACAACAAATTGGTTCTGATTCAATATCTTTGGGTGCCCCAAAATTTAGTCCCGAATTATTTAGGGAGATGTTAATTGCCTCAATCATAATGCATGATTTACCTTTTTCATTTGTTTAATACAAGGGTATAAGAGAAATTTTCTCTTATCTACGTGCGGATACACCACTCATATCCCGTAACACCGCAAAAGCAGATGTTTTGAAAATGTTTCATAGAGAGAAGGTCAATATTAAGAGAATGTTGGATGTATCTCCCGGTAGAGTGTGTTTAACTTCTGATTTGTGGTCATCAGTTGTAACAGATGGGTACATATGTGTCACGGTACATTTTATTGACAAGGATTGGGTGTTACAAAAAAGGGTTTTAAATTTTTCATACATGGCTCCGCCCCATAATGGTATCTCTTTGTGTGATAAAATTTTCTCCTTTTTAAGGGATTGGGGGATAGAAAAAAAATTGTTTTCCGTTACCCTTGATAACGCTTCATCAAATGATACATTTGTTAGTATGTGTCGTACACAATTGAATGCTAGGAAATCACTTCTATGCAATGGTGACTTCTTTCATATTAGATGTTGTGCACACATCCTCAATTTGATAGTTCAAGATGGTTTAAAAGAAATTGATGTGGGTGTGCAAAAAATTCGTGAAAGTTGTAAGTACATTAAGGGCTCACAAGCGAGGAAAGTAAGCTTTGTTGAATGCGCGAAATTGTTATCACTTGATGTTAAAAGAGGTTTAAGACAAGATGTTCCCACGAGATGGAATTCCACATTTATAATGCTTGAGAGTGCACTTTTTTTCGTGATGTGTTTTCCCATTTGGAATTAAGTGATTCTAATTATAAGCATTGTCCTTCGGAGAGTGAGTGGGCGAAGATTGAGAAAATATGAAAGTTTCTTAGTGTTTTTTATAGTTTAACTTGTATTTTCTCTGGCACGAAATATCCTACTGCAAACTTGTACTTCCCTTTAGTGTTTATGGCGCATTTGACATTAAAGAAACACATGGAAAGTAGTGATCCATACTTACAAAACATGGCCGTGAAGATGTATGCAAAGTTTGAGAAGTATTGGGCAGATTTTAGCATGATATTAGCTATAGCGGTGATATTAGATCCTCAGTACAAAATTCATTTTGTGGATTTTTTCTACAAGAAAGTGTATGGGATGGCCTCACTTGAATTTGCGGAAGTACGAGAAAATTTGTTCATCCTCTTTGGTGAATATGATGTTAAGCTTCCTTTTACCTCGGCACAAAACAAAATGGGTGATAACTTTAATCATGATTCATTTACCATGGATGATACACGTGATGTTTTGAAGGTAAATATTAAGTACATTTGTTAAGTTCTATTGACTTCAAATTTAGTTTTTTTTTAATTCATATTTATATTTTTTTTCATCTTATTTTGTAGGAGTTTGATGATTTTGAAAGTACGGAGTTTAGTTCTTGTTCTCAAAAGTCACAACTTGAACTTTATTTGGACGAACCAAGGATTGAAAGGAGTACCAATTTGGACATTTTGGCATTTTGGAAAGCAAATCAATTTAGGTATCCCCAACTCGCATCAATGGCAAGAGATGTATTGAGCATTCCTATATCAACTGTGGCTTCAGAGTCGGCCTTTAGCATGGGTGGGAGGATAATTGATCAATATAGAAGTTCATTGAAACCGGAGGTGGCAGAGGCGTTGCTTTGCACAAAAGATTGGCTTTTTGGTGCTATTGGTAATTATTAATGGTTAATATAAATTAAAATACAATTGTTCTAGTTGTTTTATCATTACAACTTTTGATATACTTAATAATTATGAATGTAGAAGCGGCACAAGCTCAAATTGACGATCTCACCGAGGATATCTTGAATTTGGATATTAACAAAGAAGAAAGTCAATCATCTGATGCTCAATGCTCGACCTCTATTTCCGGTGAGCAAATTGTTATGTTAAATTCATGTGATAAGTTATTGTGTACTTATGAGTTATATATTTTGATATTGTATATTTTTGTATAGCACTTGGGGCAAAAAAATGAGATCGGTTTCAAAAAAACATCAATCAATTGCAGATGAGGTAAATATTGCATATTAATATATAGTTTAATTAAGTATCCTATTTGTTTTTTTAATCTTATTGTACATTGTACTCATTACTTTTTTTGTTCGTAGGTATGGAATGAAATGGAAGGAGATTAGCTTTTGGATAGAGTGGAGCATGACATCTTTTTGCAATTTGGTTGAAGATTTACAAATTGTAATTTGAACTTGAAATTTTGAATGATTGTAATAGATAATGGATTAGACTTTGTTGGATGATGTTATTTGGATAATGACTAAATGTTGTTGGTATTATTATGTTATGTTTATTAGATATGACAATTATTTTTTTGATTAATGTTGTGATGTTTATTTGTTAAATTGTGTTTGGAAATAAATAGTGAAAATTATTTAATCTCATAAACAGGTGATTGTGGATCATGTAAACAGGTTCCCCTTGCAGATGACCTATTTATTAAGCAGGTTAAACGGGTCGTGTCATGTTAGCGGGTTGGACACGACCTGTTTATTAAACGGGTTAGACGGGTCGTGTCGTGTTAGCGGGTTGGACACGACCTGTTTATTAAACGGGTTTAACGGGTCGTGTCGTGTAACCTATATATAAACAGGTTCGTGTTCGAGTCAGGTACAATGACACGATTACTTAAACGGGTCGTGTTCGTGTCAACGGTATATCTAGAAATATCAGGTCTCGACACGACCCGAACACGACACGGCAACCCGAATTTCCAGGCCTAGACCTGATGCTTCTCCTGTTCTGATAATTGATCTTGATTAAAATGTTGCTGCTGATTCAGACACTCCTCTATCTGAAATCATGAAGAAGAGAAAGTTTCCTGACCTTCTCAGGGGTAGAACTTCTAGCTCCCAAGCACCTGCTAAAGGAGATAAGAAGAAAACAGGGGATGTTATGAATCCCCCAGTCCCCAAGGACCCAGCTCCCAAAGACCCAGCCCCCAAAGATGCTGAAGTTCCTTTGAGAATAATTAGGAGAGGGCTTGCAGAGAAGTAGGTCGACCAGGTGACTGATTAACTGTCCTTGGTTGAATTACATTTGTTTGATGATGTTCCTCTGGCAGCTATTACTTTTGGTTTGGCCAGGAAGTTGATCAAGTCTGGTACTCTTCCAGACCACAGGTGGTGGATGACATGCTCCCCCGAGCGAGGGTTTCTGAATTGGATGCTCAGAGCCTTGCATCCGTAAGTGGTTTCCATTTTCTTAGTTTGGTTGTCTTTTATATTTCTCATATACTCATCTTGATCTTCATCTCTTGCAGTTCTTGGTACATTTCAATAATATGCTGGAGAAGGATGATGCAGTTAGGTCTTCTTGTTCTTCAAACGATATGGAAGAAGCCTTGGCTGGCTTGAAGAAGTCTTTGCTTGAATCTCAGCAGGCCCTAAAGTCTAAGATAAGTACTTGGGACAATAAATTAAAGACAACTGAAGCTACTCGGCAGACGTCTGATGAGAATTCCTCAGAAGCTGAGCGCGTGGCTAAGGAAGCTAAGCCCAAGGGAAATGAGGCAGAGCGTAAGGCAGGGGAAGCTGAGCGTAGGGCAGAGGAAGTTGAGCACAGGGCTAAGACTGCAGAAGAGCTTGTATCCTTTGCTAGATCTAAGAGAAAGTTTGTTGTGAAGGCTGATTGGGACAAGGGCTAGAGCAAAGCCATTTTTGTTGCCTTTACTCAGATTGAGTACGCAAAGGATAAATCTTTCAGAGATGGTTGGGTTGCTGCGCTTCAGGAGTTGAACACAGCTGAAGGCTATGAAATTTTTTAGAGATATATTCAAGGTCCTCCTCCAGTTATTGAGGATGAGGTTAAAGATGAAGCTAGTTTTGGAGAGTCTTCTCTAGTGGTTGGATCTGTTATCGATCAACCTAAAATCACTGAATCTTCTTTTCCTCCAGTCGAGCAAAATCGAAAAACTCCAACCAGTAGTTCCTTCTTCTGAGTCGGATAAGAAGGTTGAGAATGATAGGGAGAAGTTGTAAATTTATTTGGCATTTGCCCTTTTGTCCTTTTATTTCTTTTCCTTCATTTTTATTGTACTTGAGCTCTTTGTTATCAATAAAATAACCTTTTGTTCCTTTTTGTCTCTTGTTGATTATACCTATTCTCCATTTTTGTTGTTGATTGATGGCCATTTATTCTTGCTAGTTTATAGTGAAAATGGAACAACTGTCTTCCAATGATACCGAGCTACTGAGGAATTGCAATGCTTTTTTCAAAGCAGGTCATACGGACTTATTCGAAGAAGAAATTATTTAGTTTCTCGGTGATGATGCATCAGAGCATGCTAAAGAGGCCTACAAGTATTTGAAGTACTTACTTGATCTGGCGGTAGCAAATAATGTTGCTTACTATGAGATGATAGAAGAACTTCATGAACAGCACAAAGAATCTACTGCGCTGTTGCACCAGAGCTACGAGCAGAAATATCAAAGCTTAAGTGTAGATCAGGGCTTTGATAAATTTATCTATGTTTACAATAAAAAGGAATTTATACTTAATCTTGAAGTTTAAGAGACTAGAACTGTTGCCAAACTCCTGAAAAATGAGAATAATAATTTGTGGGGATGAAGTGAATCTTTTGAAGTCTGCCTTTAGAGTTGTTGTTGCTACTACTGATGAGGGATAGTCCTTTCTAGAGGCTGAAAATACAACATTAAGGGATGACACTACACCAAAACACGTCATTAGTAACGCAATTTTACCATTACAAAAAATATTAGTAACACAATTTTATCGTTAGAAAAGAGACGTGGGGCATGAAGCTACTAATGGTATAATTCTGTTACTAATAGTAACGGTAAAATTCAAAATTCGTAATGGTAAAATTCTGTTACTAATAGTAACGGTGAAATTCATAATTATTAACGCTAAAGTTGTGTTACTAATAGTAATGAAAATTCAGAATTAGTAACAAAAAATGTATGTTACTAATAGTCACGAAAAATTCGGGATTACTAACGGTAAATTTCTGTTACAAATAGTAACGGAAAATTCAAAATTAGTAACGGTAAAATTCAAAATTAGTAACAGTAAAATTATGTTACCAATCTTAGTACATATTTAAAAAAAGAATATTTTTCAAGATCCAATATCCTGAATTTAAACTTAGGAACACTAATTAAATCCTAAGAATATATACAAAAATAGTGGCCTAATCATATTTCAAACTAATCAATTCAAAAATAAACACGGATAACCTAATCATATTTCCAACTAAAACGGGAAATGAAAAGCTTCCAACTTCAACACAATCTCATAGCAAGGCACCAAGGTAAGTAAACCAATCAAGCAAACAAACTTTTACAACATAATTTGCAAGTTAAATGTACAATAGTTTCAATGTGTAACTAAAGTAACCCAAAAACTAGCAACACCCTTTCTCTCTTCCCTATATAATATTCCTTCTTCCTGCAAAAGAAACAAAACAATGGTTTTAACATAGGGTTGCAATAACTTAAACTAGCTGATAAGTATATATTTCTTCAGTACTAAGAAATTCTATGAACAAACTATGTTTCAACTTTAAAAAAATATTGATTCAACTAAATTCTTGAAAGCAAAAAGCTCAAATAAGCCACATGCCTACATATATACGACTTCCCAAATACAACTTCAACTATATATTGTCACAATATTTCAAACTAACATTCGTTTCAAAAGGAAAAGAGTTTCACTAAACAACTAATATTTACTATCACTACTCGAATAAAAATCAACTGGAGTGCTACTTCACATTAGGAACTCCAACAATACTTGACTTATTAATATATCTCCTATATAGCTACTTAGCTACTAACAAACAACAAATGATCTATAATTACTACAAACACAATATAAATAGATGAACATCACACATAATTACTTTAATAGTATAATCAATGAATTATTTAAATACATAAAACATAAAGGTTGCCAGTAATTTCTAAAGAAGTACTACATGATATAGATGCAAATAGAGGTGCAGGGGCAGAGATGAAATGAAAAAAGTACCAAATTCAATCAACAAAAGCAATGAAATGAAAGAAGTATCTTAAATTAGGGCGGAGGTGAAAGAAGTTCAGCAAACCCACCCATTTTCTAAAGAAAAAGCAGTACCTTAAATGAGGGCGGCGGATGAAAGTTGTGGTGAGGGGTCATCAACCTTACACCAACGAAAAGATCTGTCGTTGGAACCTGTTATTACCAACATGTTCGAAAAAAATAAAACCATTTACAACACATGCTATTACTCCACATTGTAAGCAACCAAAGCAAAGAGTAAATCTAATAATGAAATTCAAAACAAAATGATTAATTACCAAAACTAGTAGAAGAGGCAGAGGCAGCAACATCGAAGTTGACATCTTCTCTCTCCGTAACATGATTAATTGTCTGCAATGGAGTGTGTTGTGATTTTTATTCTTTACAGGCTGACTTCATTTGGCTTGAATGTGGCATTCAGATTAACTTCATTACTCCCTCGCCCCTGCAGCAAAACTATATAACATAAAAAATCTTACATGAACACAATGAAGTGATTTACTATATAACTTCATTACTCCCTCGTCCTCAAGCAGCGATTTTACTACCTCACAGTTAAACCCCTTTTACAGCCATATGCAATGCAGTCTGCCCTCTTTTGTCCGTCCTCCAGTAGGTTTAGGTGATAGGTAGGACCTGAAAAAGTTATTGTTGATACCAAATTTAGTCTGCTGACATGGATCAATAAAGTGAAGACGCGTGGCAGTCTACGTGGCAATAACAAACACTTCCGAGGAACTCACACGCTCCGAGGAACCATACTACAACGAGGAACACTGTTTCTTCGAGGAACTCATACACTCCGAGGAACGAGAACACTCCGAGGAACTCTTGAGCATCGAGAAGCTTAGGTGGTCCGAGCTGCACCTCGAACAAAGCATTAATAGCAGGATAACCAACAGTTTGACTGTTCATTAAATGCTTATCATTCAGACGCATACGCTTAAGGGGCATTGAATGTATTACCCTTTCATATGTACATCATTTAATGTAGTACCCTTTCACTTTACAGCCTCAGGGCTATAAATACATTGTACAATCCTCATTGTAAAGGAACAGGAATTTCTTGAGATAATTTGTAATCGAGAATTCCCATACAAACAGCAATACCAAAACAGTGGACGTAGGCCATTCTTATAAGGCTGAACCACTTTAAAAATTCTTTGTCTCATTTATTTATCTGTGATTGAATAATTAGAGTGATCTAATTTTTTACATCAACAGATTGGCGCCGTCTGTGGGAACGATTGGTAATATCGTTTTTCACCAAAAACAATCCATTACGAATGGCTGACATTCCGAAATCCAGTAATCGAAACGCTGGAACCCCTCCAAATCCATCTGCTCCTCAAAATATTCCAGATCTGGATGGAATAATGACAAATCTGGATCAGGGCCAGACCGTAATGCAAGAAACAATGCGACAACTCATCCAAACCCTTCATGGCGGTGCACCAACCCATTCAGGACTGCGAAGTATTCAAAGAAACACCCGTGCACCATCCTCATGTACTAGGCGTACCAATTCATATCGTAATGAGGAATCTGCAGATTTTTCTTATCAACCTGGACGAACTTCATCAATTCGAGCCACAGATACTGACCAACGTATCACTCTCTCCCCAGAAAGGTCCAGTGAGCTAGAAAGATTAAGCAGAGTATCTCCTTTCAATCGATTAGGTCCTAGGAGGAGCAAAAGTCCTCCTAGAGCCCCATCGAGGAGTTTTCGACGACCATCAGATTTAAGGGAAGGATCTGCCCAGTCGCGACCAGCTGCTCGTCAAGAGAGATCCCAGGAAGCCACCTCAACGCGATCAGCTGCTCGAACCAACAGGCCCGAGGAAGGAAATGATGCATGGAAAGGCTCTATTCAAAGGCTAGAGGATAGATTGGGGGAAATGGTTAAAGCTAAGAACCCCCTACAACGAACCTTTGTTCGAGGAACACCTTTTGTCCAGTCCATTTTAGATTTTCCAACACCATCAAAATTCAAAGCACCTGTTGTGACCCCCAAGTATGATGGAAAGACTGACCCTGTCCTTCATATAGAATAATACCAGGCTGCAGCCGACATCTATGCTGTCCCTGATGAGATGAGATGCAGGGCGTTCTCGGGAACTCTTACTGGATCTGCTCAAATATGGTATAATAATCTTCCTCGGGGTAAGATTTCAACTTTTCTTCAACTGGCCGAGTTATTCATTGGAAATTTCTATTTTGGAGCAAAGCTAGTAAAACGAGTAGCACATTTGTTAAGTGTTAGACAAAAAGCTGGTGAGAGTACCAAAGATTATATAACTCATTTTAATAACGAGAAACTGGAAGTCATTGATTATGAGGATAAGACAGCTATTACTACCTTGATGAGTGGACTACTACCGAACAAGTTGTACTACACTTTGGCCAAAGATCCACCTCGAACCATGTCAGACCTGATGGGAAAAGCATCCAAGATTATGAATGTCGAGGAGGCTATGGCTGCGAAGAAGAACATGGATGCCAAAGAAACCAAGGTGGAAGGTGATAAAGCTAAGAAGAAAGATCATAAGAACAATGGTAATGACAAGCATTCAAAAAATAGGTCGGTATGGGACGTGATGAAGAAATATGATAATTATACTCCTTTGAAGAAGGATATCAACCATGTTCTAGAGGAAATCAAGAACAACGAGGAACTAAACTGGCCAGAGAAAATGAAGGCAGACCCTGACAAGAGGAATAAGGCGAAGTATTGCGAGTTTCATAAAGATCATAGCCATATGACCAAAAACTGCATAGCTCTTCAGAATGAGATTAAAACACTCATCAGACGAGGAAAACTATCAAAGTATGTTGATCGGGGAAACGAAAGAAGAAACAACGACCGAGCAAGTGAGAGGTCTAGATCTCCTCGTCGAGGAGAGGAGAATAAGAAAAGAAACCATGAAGTTGATCCAGAAGACGACCCCGATCTTCCCAAGAGACAAAGGCAGCCAGAACGAGAGGTATTTTCAATACGCTTTGGGTCATTTAACTGTAATGTTATAACAGGTGGAGATGTAGGAGGAGGAGATCTTCTGCAGAGAGAAAATCTTACCTCGATGAAGCTCAAGAAATAATGGCAAATCTGGCTGGAATAATGACAAATCTGGCTCAGGGCCAGACCGTCATGCAAGAAACAATGCGACAACTCATCCAAACCCTTCATGGCGGTGCACCAACCCATTCAGGACGACGGAGTATTCAAAAAAACACCCGTGCACCATCCTCACGTACTAGGCGTACCAATTCATATCGTAATGAGGAATCTAAAGATTTTTCTTATCAACCTGGACGAACTTCGTCAGTTCGAGCCACAGATACTGAGCAACGTATCACTCTCTCCCCAGAAAGGGCCAGTGCGCTAGAAATATTAAGCAGAGTATCTCCTTTCAATCGATTAGGTCCTAGGAGGAGCAAAAGTCCTCCTAGAGCCCCATCGAGGAGTTTTCGACGACCATCAGATTTAACGGAAGGATCTGCCCAGTCGCGACCAACTGCTCGTCAAGAGAGATCCCAGGAAGCCACCTCAACGCGATCAGCTGCTCGAACCAACAGGCCCGAGGAAGGAAATAATGCATGGAAAGGCTCTATTCAAAGGCTGGAGGATAGATTGGGGGAAATGCTTAAAGCTAAGAACCCCCTACAATGAACCTTTGTCCGAGGAACACCTTTTGTCCAGTCCATTGTAGATTTTCCAACACCATCAAAGTTCAAAGCACCTGTTGTGACCCCCAAGTATGATGGAAAGACTGACCCTATCCTTCATATAGAATAATACCAGGCTGCAGCCGACATCTATGCTATCCCAGATGAGATGAGATGCAGGGCGTTCTCGGGAACTCTTACTGGAGCTGCTCAAATATGGTATAATAATCTTCCTTGGGGTAAGATTTCAAATTTTCTTCAACTGGCCGAGTTATTCATTGGGAATTTCTGTTTTGGAGCAAAGCCAGTTAAACAAGTAGCACATTTGTTAAGTGTTAGACAAAAAGTTGGTGAGAGTACCACAGATTATATAACTCGTTTTAATAACGAGAAACTGGAAGTCATTGATTATGAGGAGAAGACAGCTATTACTGCCTTGATGAGTGGACTACTGCCGAACAAGTTGTACTACACTTTGGCCAAAGATCCACCTCGAACCATGTCAGACCTTATGGGAAAAGCGTCCAAGATTATGAATGCCGAGGAGGCTATGGCTGCGAAGAAGAACATGGATGCCAAAGAAACCAAGGTGGAAGGTGATAAAGCTAAGAAGAAAGAGCATAAGAACAATGGTAATGAAAAACATTCAAAAAATAGGTCGATATGGGACGTGATGAAGAAATATGATAATTATACTCCTTTGAAGAAGGATATCAACCATGTTCTAGAGGAAATAAAGAACAACGAGGAACTAAACTGGCCAGAGAAAATGAAGGCAGACCCTGACAAGAGGAATAAGGCGAAGTATTGCGAGTTTCATAAAGATCATGGCCATATGACCAAAAATTGCATAGCTCTTCAGAATGAGATTGAAACACTCATCAGACGAGGAAAACTGTCAAAGTATATTGATCGGGGAAACGAAAGAAGAAACAACGACCGAGCAAGAGAGAGGTTTATATCTCCTCGTCGAGGAGAGGAGAACAAAAAAAGAAACCATGAAGTTGATCCAGAAGACGACCCCAATCTTCCTAAGAGACCAAGGAAGCTAGAACGAGAGGTATTTTCAATACGCTTTGGGTCATTTGACTGTAATGTTATAACAGGTGGAGATGCAGGAGGAGGAGATCTTACTACAGAGAGAAAAGCTTACCTCGGTGAAGCTCAAACTTGCTCGTACATTCAGTGAATAAATCTAGCTGAAGAGGTTCGCCCGAGAAAGGTGAATAAAGAGAAATTGGTCATTGGTTTCTCAAAGAATGACCTTGCAGGTGTTCTATATCCTCATGATGACCCACTGGTGATCAAGATGAGAATGAAGGAAGTAATGATTTCAAGAGTACTGGTAGATAATGGTAGCTCGGCAGACATCATATTCTACTCGTGCTTCGATAGTTTAAATCTAAAGCTATCTCAACTGGAGCCTTATCACAGACCCCTCATCGGTTTTGCTGGCGAGAAAGTATTTCCACTTGGAACGATCAAGTTGGATATATTCATTGGTACGTGGCCTACTTGTCGAACAGAAAGAATATGTTTCTTCGTGATGGATAAGAATGTTTAGTCATCATACAATATCATCATGGGAAGAGTAGGATTGAAGAAGTTCGAGGCTGTGCCATCTACGGTGCATCAATGCCTGAAATTTCCAATAAATTTCGGAGTAGGAGTTGTTAAAGGTGATCAGAAAGTAGCTCGAGAATGCTATTATTCATCCTTCGAGCAAGAAGAAATGGAGGAATCAAGGAAAAAGAATACTACCAATCAAGTGGATGAAGGTGCCGACATTGAAACATTGGATCCTAGAGATGAGTCACAACTCGTGAAGGGTCAAGTGGTGGAAGCTACTGAAAATATCATCCTGGACGACGAGCACCCTGAGCGAACTACTCAAGTAGGTTCGTCGTTGGAAACATCACTAAAGCAGGAATTGATAACTTTTCTTAGAAGCCAAAAGCAAACTTTTGCGTGGAGTCATGAAGATATGCCAGGGATAGATCCAAATTTCTTATGTCACGAGCTCAATGTGAATAAGGAGATCAAGCCTGTGAAGCAGAGAAGAAGAGTATTCAGTCCTGAGAAGAATCAAGCTATACAGGAGGAAGTCGAGAAGCTCCAGAAAGCTTGCTTCATTGAAAATGTTAAATATCCAGACTGGTTAGCCAATGTAGTGATGGTGAAAAAGAAGAACAACAAATGGAGGATGTGTGTAGACTTCACCGACCTCAACAAAGCATGCCCAAAGGATCACTTTCCACTTCCCCGAATTGATCAACTAGTTGATGCTACCTCGGGACACGAGCTGCTAAGCTTCATGGATGCTTATTCTGGCTATAATCAGATTAAAATGAAACCTGAAGACAGGGAGAGTACTTCTTTCATTACCCCTAGGGGAACTTATTGTTATAATGTTATGCCTTTTGGTTTGAAAATGCAGGTGCGATATATCAGAGGCTAATGAACAAAGTCTTTGCTGAACAAATCAGTTGCAATATAGAAGTCTATGTTGACGATATGCTGACAAAAAGCAAGAAAGCTGCCGACCATCTAGTTGACTTAAGTCAGACTTTAGATCAACTGAATAAATATCAAATGAAGCTGAACCCGACGAAGTGCATATTTGGAGTACGAGAAGGCATGTTTCTCGGATACATCGTCAATCAACGAGGCATTGAGGCAAATCCTGAAAAGATCAAAGCTCTATTAGGGCTGCGATCTCCAACGACGAAGAAGGAAGTACAGAGTCTCACAGGAGGAGTAGCATCACTCAACAGATTTGTGTCACGAGCAACTGATAGATGTCTCCCATTCTTCAAGACACTCAGAAAGACTTTTGAGTGGAATGATGAATGTGAGAAGGCTTTTCAAGACTTGAAGAAATACTTGGGAGCACCTCCACTGTTGTCCAGGCCAGTGATGGGAGAAAAATTGTACTTGTATCTAGCAGTGTCGGAGAATGCAGTTAGCTCGACGTTGATCAGAGTGGAGAATGGAGTGCAGAACCAATTTGTTATACGAGTAAGGCCTTCCGAGGAGCAGAGATCAGATATCCAAAGCTGGAAAAGTTAGCACTGGCGTTGATTAAAGCGAGTAGGAGAATGAGGCCATACTTCCAGGCTCATACCATAGTCGTATATACTGATATGCCATTGAGTCAAGCCCTTCATAAACCAGAAAAATCAGGGAGATTGATGTACTGGGCAATTGAGCTCGGTGAATATAATATAGTCTATGAACCCAGATCATCACTAAAAGGGCAGGCTGTAGCAGATTTTATAGCAGAGTTCACATATCCTGATACCCCTGAGGAGCAAAAGTTTCTCGCCGATCAACCTGTGGATGTTACAGGATCAACAAACATAAGCTCAGACCAACTTCGGTTGGTAAAAGGGCAAGTGGATGTTACAAGATCATCAAATTCGAGCTCAGACCAATTTCAATTGGTAAAAGAGCAAGGAGAGATGATCGACGAAGAGCAAGAAATATCCGGGGAGGATGAAAGGAAGCAACAAATATTTCACCGAGGAACTCTGACTGATCAGAAATTTGAAGACGAGTTACTTATATGGAGGCTATATGTAGATGGCTCATCTTGCACTGCAGGATGTGGCATGGGGATAGTTTTGAGCACTCCGGATGAGGTCGATATGGAATATGCCTTGCGTTTCCAATTCAAAGCTTCCAACAATGAGGCTGAGTATGATGCCATGATTGCAGGACTTAGTTTGGCAAAAATTATGAAGGCGCGGCAGGTTATGGTCTTCAGTGATTCTCGATTGATCGTAAATCAAATGTTGGGAGTATATGCAGTTAGAGGAGAATTAATGATCAGATATCATGCAAAGGCAAAGGAGCTGGTATCAGAATTTACCGCTGTTCAGCTGGTCAGAATACTAAGAATGGAGAATGCGAGAGCAGACGCCCTGGCTCGACTAGCATCAGCTACTCGCACCGAGCTACGATGAACAATCCTAATTGAAGTGTTGGTTGGTCGGTGTATAGATGAAGATCTGACGATGAACTTTATATCCCTTGATTTAGGACCATCTTGGATGGATCCCATCAGAGCATATATTGAAGAGGGAGAATTACCAATTGACAAGCTCGCAGCCAAAAAATTAAAGTTTAAAGCTGCTCGGTATGTATTAACTAACGGTATTCTATATAGACGAGGAATTATGGCAGGTTTGCAGAGATGTGTACATCCCTCCGAGGTGAAAGAATTGATTGAAGAGATCCATGAAGGGTCCTGTGGATCCCATGTAGCAGGTCGGACGCTTTTGCAAAGGGTGATGGTGCAGGGATACTACTGGCCGACGATGAGGGTTGATTGTATAGCCTATGCAAAGAAATGTGACAAGTGCCAATGTTTTTCCTCCATCCGAAGAGCTCCACAAGCATTGTTGGCACCCATAACTTCCCCTTGGCCATTTTCCATGTGGGAAATTGATTTGGTTGGGCCACTGCCAACGACCCAAAGAAGGTTCAAATACCTCGTTGTCGCAGTTGATTATTTTACTAAGTGGATAGAAGATGAGCCACTCATTGATATGGCGTACGAGAAGGTGTACCAATTTGTTTGGGAGAACATCATTTGTCGATATGGTCTTCCTCATGCTTTCATCACAGACCATGGAACACAATTTGATAACGAGGAGTTCGCTGCATATTGTCATCAATCAAATATTTTGAAGATCCACTCAGCACCAGGCCATCCTCAAAGCAATGGACAAACTGAAGTGACAAACAGAACGCTGCTGAATGTTTTTACGAAAAGATTGGATGATGCGAAAGCAAACTTGATCAACGAGCTATAATAAGTACTTTGGGCTTACCGAACTACTCCCCGAGTAGCAATAGGAGAATCACCATATATGCTGGCGTTTGGAAGTGAAGTTGTAATACCTGCCGAGTTGGGCCTCCCAACACACAGGGTTCTGAATTTCAATTTCCCTATCAGCGACTTAATGAGAAGACTGGATTTAGACATGCTCGAGGAAGTTAGAGAAGAAGCAGCCATTTGAAATGCTGCTTACCAGCAGCGAACAGCTTTGTTCAACAACAAAAGGGTGAAGAAGTGCGACCTGAAAGAAGGAGATTATGTGCTGAAGAAAGTCATTCAAAAGCACAATAAGCTGGAGGCAAACTGGCATGGACCATACCGAGTTACAGAATTTATTCGACCAGAAACTTATCGAATAGCAACTTTAGAAGGCGAGGAGTTTAAGAATGCCTGGAATGCAGAGCACCTGCGTAAATATTATCAGTGATGAATAAAATGAAGATATTATGCCTAATTCTTTCTTTTTATTGAAAGTTTTTCGGGGAATAGTTCTACACACTACTCGGGGCAAAACTCGACAAAGCTCAGGCTACTCAATTTTTTTCTCGAAAATGCCAGCTAAGGTTGGTCGAGAAACCTATATTCCTCCGGGAAGTAAAGCTACCAATATTCCTCCGGGAAGTAAAGCTACCTATATTCCTCCGGGAAGTAAAGCTACCTATATTCCTCTGGGAAGTAAAGCTACCAATATTCCTCCGGGAAGTAAAGCTACCAATATTCCTCCGGAAAGTAAAATTTGTATTCCTAAGGGAAATAAAACTCTATGTTTCTCGTGAAATAAAAGTATTCCTAAAAATGCCAACTTATGTCGGTTAGGAAGTAAATATATTCTCAAAAATGCCAACTTGAGTTGGTCGGGAAGTAAAATTATTTCAAAAAGACTAACTATGGCTGGTCGGGGATAGAAACCCACCAACTGTAGCTGGTCGACAAGGAAAATTTACCGACCTTGGTTGTCAGAAACATTTAAGAGAAAAATCTACCAACTATGGCTGGTCGGGGATAAAAACCCACTAACTGTAGTTGATCGACAAGTGAAATTTAAAGTGATCGAGCAACATTTTTGATACTCGTAACTTTTTAATTATTACTAAGTTGGTCGAAAAACAAAATATTATTTTTGCCAAATGATTACCACAAGTTCAAACTACTCGACAATAAGTTGATCGACAAACTACACAATATTGTTATCTTTTTACCAGATACACATGCACAAATATGAAGTGTTTTACAAGACAATAGCAATTAAGATTGCGAATAAAAATGAAAGTCTTTCATTAAATCCAAAACAAATTACATTGATTATGAAATGAAAGTTACATTGATATTGAAATGTATACTAACTATTACATAAAAATTCCTACTCTACTGGTTTTTTCCCCTCTACTTTCGACACAGGTTCCTCGCCAGCAGGTGGATCATTTAAAGCCAGGGGAGAATTTATGAAGTTGAGATCCTTTAACATCCTGATATTCATCACGGATGGTCGATCTAGAAGGTGCTCGGGACAAGATACTTCAACAATTGAATGGAGATTGTAGTCACCGAGATATTTGGAAATCAAGATCCGAGGAATGTCCCGAGCAGGGATCCAACTCATGTCCAGTTTGAATGGTGGCACAGGTAAGTCGAGCAGCCCGGGATCATGGTAGTCCCACAGGTAATGACCCTGTTCGAGCTGCAGCACACCCAAGGCATTCAACCAGCCTTGCTTGTAGCCCTCATTATTGGAATTATGGATATGATCGTCCAAGTGAAAGAGAGCTTTGTTGTATCCAGCCATCCAGAACTCCCTGGGCTGTTTGTGGAACTGATATGTTAATCTGTCCAGCTGCTCGTGGAGATTTTTAACGAAGAGCTCTTTATTCTCCAAGGTAGATTTCTGCTCAGAGAGCTGCTCTTCCAAGTTCCTGACCATCTTTGACATTTCAGCCAATGCCTAGTTCTTCGCCATTAACTGGAATTCCTGGTTCTCTAGGGAAGACTGAGTCCTTTGTTCCTCGATAGGAATCCGAGGTGCTCTTGCTCGTTCCCGAGAAGATGTGGAAGGACCAGACCTCTTCAAGGTTTCCAACTCGTCCCTCAAGTTGGCGTTCTCGACCTCTAAGAACGAGAATCCCACATCGGTCACTGGGATTAAGGCTTTTGAAGAAGAGGCTGCAGACTTCAACTGTGATAGCTCTTTCTGCAAGTTGTTGTTCTCTTGCTCTAGCAACTCGGTAATTTGTCTGCATTCCTCGACCTCGCCCCTCAGAGTTCTCTCCCTCACCTCGTAGCCAGCAAAGCGCTTCTCGTACCCCTTGTCAGCATTGAGTTGCTGGTACTTCTTCTCATACCCCTCATGAAACAGGGCAGTGGATTCTTTGTATTGTAGCTGAAGGTCTTCGAGGGTGCCTTAGAGATCCTCGATCATATCATAATAAGCCACATTATTGGCCACTTCTCGATCAAGTAGACACTTCAGATATTGATATGCTTCAACTGCATGTTCTAAAGCATCTTGGCCAAGGATGTCGACAACTTGTGCTGCACTTAGGCCTGTGTGACCAGCCTTAAAGTATTCATTACATTGTTGCAGCAGCTTTGTATCATGGGCAGATAACAATTCCATCCTGGCCAGAAACTAGCAGAGAAAGAAAAAGCAGTAATCAATAAGAATCAAGACATAGTATGAATAGAATATAGACTACAGTATGCAAAAAAGTCCAAGTTTTATTAGATCATAAATACAGAGTTACAAGTTATGGGTTACATTTGATAAAAGATAAAGATAAACCCGAACAACTCTACACCTTTTCCTTGTCCCCCAAAACCTTCCCGGGAGGCTGGGACGAGGAAGTAGGTTGCTCGGAGGGAATGGATAGTTGCTCAGGGAGCACTGGCAATTGCTCGGAGGAAGTAACGATTTGCTGAAGTTCCTTGTCAGCGGGCTGAATGGCTGAGGGATGATCTCTCATCACCATAGAAGACTCTTCGGAGGCAGCTTCGTCCTCTTATAAGTCTTCAGGAGTTGGAGGGGGACCAGGGATGTGTTGCTGAAAGAGCTCGGAATTTTTATCCACTTTCATCTCCTGAAGAGCAGCAACCCATCCATCCCTAAAGTATTTAAGGCTTCCATAGTCCACTTGCAACACCATGGCGGCCAACCCCTTGTTCCACCCCTTGTCCCAGCCAGCGCTGAAGGACTTCTTCACAGCCATCTTCCTCTTCAACTTCTTCGAGGAAAGCTTCTCGGACAGCATGGTATCAGCAGCTTTCAATTTATTTTCAATCTCCTCCTTCTGCCGACCTACTTCCCGAAGTTGAGCCAGCTTATCCTCGGCATCCTTAAGTTTATCTTCAAACTCTCCAGCAGTTTTGAGCTTCTCGTCGAGCTCTTTATTTTTCCCTTTTAACTCCTTTATTCTCTTCTCCAACTCCTTGGAGACATCAACAGCTTGAGCTTTCTCCTGCTCGGTGGAGGCAAGCTTCTTCTCCCAAACAGCTTTGTCAGTAGCATATGTCTGGCGAGAATCGTCTAAAGACTTGATAGCTTCTTCCAGAGCTCCATCCACACTGGACGAGGAGCATGAAGCTTTAATTGCTTCATCCTTCTTCAAAATTATATTAAAGTAGCTCGTCAACTGTGAAAGTAAAAAGCAAGCAAGTCAGAAACAGAAATGATAAAAGAAATATGAAAAGTTCAAAGTAAAAAGACTTACAGAAGCAAGATGACGAGCAGCTAACGAAGTGACCATGTCCTGAGTAAGGTTTTCTTCAGTACCTTGGACCTCGGGAATGATCCAGGACTTTACCAAGCTCATGGCAGAGCTCGGGGGAACAAATGTTGGAACCCCAGTTCCAGTAGCTGGGGGCTGAGTGATGGTGTCAGCCAAATTGATCGAGGAGCTCTTCTTCAGGCTCCTCGGGGAAACAGGAACAGGAACAGATTCAACCAAGGAAGAACCCTTGGTCGGTGATATTACAATCACCTCTCCAGGAGCAACAGACCTGCTCGGAGCCACTGCGGGCTTCTCGGCAACCTTCACAATAGCAGCCGAGGAAGGTGCATTCTTATTTGTCCCCTCCCCTGGGACATCAACTTTACTTCTTTTTGCCTCACCAGAACCAGAGGTAGGTTTCTCGAACAGAGTGGGAGGTCTTCTTCTCTTCATCCTTTCGCTTAAAGGGACGTGAGATTCAGGCGAGGAGCTGGTGGAAGCTGGTACTGGCTCTGCGCCACTTATTACTGGACGAGCAGTAAAAGAGGTTGTGTAACTCTTGTACTACAACAGATATGAGGCTGATCTAATGTGCTCATCGGCAACACTCTGATGCAGACTCCAGATAAGTTTCAAATGCCTTACATTGACATCTGCTTCTTTTGGGCACTTTCTTTTACTGTCAACTGCAAATAAATAGACATTGAAATATCAGTGGCACATTTTATCAAACACAAAAGAAGCATGATTTCAAAATAAATAAAATGAAATAAAAATAACCTATCCCATTGCCATAAGGAGGGCATCTAGGAACCTGATAAACTCCACCTCCTGATAAAGGAACATGTTACCAATTTTTTATGACAATCCTGTGCTCAAAATAATCCCTATTGGAATCAGGGAGATTGACTACTAAGGCTCTATTTAAAAATCTAGTTTTTAAATAAAAAAATGTTATCATTAACTGCCCATCTATAGCAAAACATAATCTCAGGAATTCCTATGCGAGTTCCATGGATTTGATTTAATCTATGCACCCCATTAACTATTCTCCATGTGTTGGGGGCTATTCTTGCAGGAACAACGCCAAAGTACTGACAGAATTCCAGACACAAGGGATTTGGTGGAAAAGAAAATCCACACTCAGCAATAAAGAGACTGGGGAACCAATGTCTCTCAGCCAAACGGAAATAATCAGAAGGCTCAGAAAGCTCTTCCAGAACAACCCAGGAGGGAATAGAAAAATCAGAACGAAACTTATCAAGAGATTCAACAGGGTAAACCATGATGAATAAAAGAAATGAAGAAGAAGGAAGAAAATCTTACAGAAAAAGAGTGGATCTGATGACAACGGACGATGAAAGAGATGAATACACAGGAGAGAAAGAGACGATGGAAAACTCAAAAATACAAATTTGAAAAGGTAGAAGACGATGGGAGTGTCTGTGAAGTTTAAATACCTTGCCTTGGGAAATGGTAAAGTGATGATTACAAAAAGAAACGATTATGCTACCCGCGACTAGGGAAACAAAAAGGGCGTGGCAATCGAAGCGAGAAGAAACGATTACGCTACCGGCGGCTAAAAGGACAAAAAGTACGCAGAGATCGAGGCGATTGTGAAAATTCAAAAAGCCTGATTCTACGAATTTGGAAAGAGAAATAAATACAAGGGAAACATTCCTAAAAATCAGGAGGACTATTTAAAGCTATCATATTCCGAGAAAGAATGTTCCATACTCCTCAAAATTTGAACTATGAAACATTGGGGGCTTCTGTTGATACTAAATTTAGTCTGCTGACATGGATCAATAAAGTGAAGACGCGTGGCAGTCTACGTGGCAACAACAAACACTTCTGAGGAACTCACACGCTCCGAGGAACCATACTACAACGAGGAACACTGTTTCCCCGAGGAACTCCGAGGAACGAGAACTCTCCAAGGAACTCTTGAGCACCGAGAATCTTAGGTGGTCCGAGCAACCCAGGCGGTCCGAGCTGCACCTCGAACAAAGCATTAATAGCAGGATAACCAACAGTTTGACTGTTCATTAAATGCTTATCATTCAGACGCATACGCTTAAGAGGCATTGAATGTATTACCCTTTCATATGTACATCATTTAATGTAGTACCCTTTCACTTTACAGCCTCAGGGCTATAAATACATTGTACAATCCTCATTGTAAAGGGAAGGGAATTTCTTGAGATAATTTGTAATCGAGAATTCCCATACAACCAGCAATACCAAAACAGTGGACGTAGGCCATTCTTATAAGGCTGAACCACTTTAAAAATTCTTTGTCTTATTTATTTATCTGTGATTGAATAATTAGAGTGATCTAATTTTTTACATCAACAGTTATGTTAAGCTTACAATTATAATACAGGATTTAACCAAACTGATCACTTATTTAGTTTTGTTTAACGAGATTCTAATATAAATTATACCAATAATGTTTAAATTAAATATGGAGGAAAATAGATGAAATTAGATGGCATCTGGAATCTAAGAACACTAAGTACTCATTTGGTTCAAGTTTTTGCGGCTTTTGGGAATATAAATTGGTAATTTTACATGTAATATTTAAACATTAGGAAATGAGTTGAAATAATGTTCTTTAAGATCCTAACATGAAGTATGATAATTTAGGATTCCCAAAAATAGAAAACACTCAAACCAAACAAACACTAAAGGTACGGATGATGTTCCATGCATGTATCTTAACAATAAATTCTTATTTTATCCTACAATAGGCTCAACAATTCACTATAGGCACAAAACTGATAAGTGATATAAGACTAAATAACTCATCGTAGGCACGTGTAATTTAATGCTACCATGGACTTTAGTTATGTCATAAATGTCAATACTCTGTTGTAGGCATAGACTTGTATAATTCCATTGGCAATAATCATTATTAGAGAAGATAAGAGAAAAAGAGCTGAGCCATTTTCAACGCAGTATTTGTCAGCAGAAACTGCAACATGCATTGCTCATGATCACTCACTGGTGTAAAGTTTAGAAGGTGAATCATCAATTAAAAACAAGCTAAACCTAGTGACAACAAAATCTATACTCCGTGAAGACTTGAGGCTAGTGTAAATCTATTAACTGTTCTTATGCTAGGAAAAAAAGGTTGAAAACTGCTGGCATGTACAATCACGAGTGCAAAAATGACTTTGGTTTAAGCTCAATGAGTAGTGTCCATAGAATTAATGGTAGATGAAATATGATTTTCAATACGAAATCAACTTTGAAATATATAAATAAACATGTTTGCAGACAGACTGGCAAACAAGCGAAAAAGAAAAATCTAATTGTAAATGTCATCAGATCCATTAACAATGAGAAGGAGCTACCAGAATCTCTTTCTGCGAGAACTTGTTGATACTTCAAAGTAAACTCAAGAAAATCCTTTTTCTGATTTAAATGTACGCTTTGCATTATTACGTTTCACTTCAGAGGTGTCCTGACATACAAAAGTACTCCAACATAGTAAGCATGGAAAGCTGTATCTTAAGAGTTGAGTATCGATTAAATATAGAAGGATCATACAATAATTATTAGAGAATAAAGAGAGCATGTCCAGGTCATTGGTAGTTAGCATATTCACTAATATGTTTTCAATATTTTTATTCAATTGGCAACAGAGAGAGAGAGAGAGAGAGAGAGAGAGGGGGGGGGGGGGGCGAGACTTAATACAACAAAGAAAACTATGAAATAAAATTTGAAATCATTTTGATCATCATAAATATTAACTACTACAAATATCTATTGATACAAATTCCTATTTGAAAACGTAAACACCCTATAAGTATCGTGATTTTTATAAAACAGATTTGTTGAATCTTGTCATGATAAGTTGAATACGCATCTATCGTCCAATTGGAGGGTGCATTATTGCAAAATAGATGTAAATCTTAATCATTTGATTAATTTCCCTTTACCATCAAATAAAACAAAGAATATCATGTCTTGTCTTGTTTGTTCAGGAAAGATAGTTGGTTTGAGACTATTGAAAAAAAAAATTGATGAAAAATTAATTATTATGTGTGCTGAAGAAATTTTCATTTGGCCCATGAAGAAATTTATTGGAGGCAGAAATAGTAATCCATAATAAAATGATTAAAAGAAGATGATAACACCAACAAGTTCTTTCACGTTCACTGTGCTAGAAAGAATAAAAGGTTGGGCATTTTCAGACTTCTGAATTCGAATGGATAAAACTCACCACCAACCCCTTAATCCCTACTGCGTCAAATAAAAATAGCCTATTCTGCCTCTTGACATGGGATGAACTTCATGGACAGCGTACCCACCCCTCGAGTTCATCAAGGCCAAGGTAATTCCACCTCCATGCCAGAGGTGTATTGGGTGGAGGGACGGGCCCCACCAAATACAGATTGAGGTGTTTACTGTATGCTTTTTATTACTTCAGGTAACAATGATAGTTGACGGGGTTTAGTATAATCTACACTAGGGTTTATCCCTGCACGATGCACGGGCGCAATTGAAGGATCAATGACATTTTATATTGTAATATAAATGGAAAATCAAGTAATAGCAGATGTAACTTTTATTTTCAATTCCAATATATGAAGATATTAATCTATTAATTGGATTAACGAAAACCGAATTCATTTTCTTTTTTTAAAAGACTTATCATAGTTAAACAACACTCAAGGAACTTAAGCAGTTCATCAAATAATTTGTTCAATGTAGTGCACCAAAAACTAACATCGCCTATGGTGAGCACTTCTACTGCATCCTTATATTTTAACCTTCTAATTAGCTATTTTGCATTTGCGTGAAGCATAAGACCCATCATTATTGCCCTGTCAAATTATCAAACTATCTTTGGGAATATTTAAAAAACTAATTTTAGTAAGAAAACTATAATCGAGAACCCTATACATATCATGCTACTAATCAGTCTTAGATCCCAACTGCACTTTCCCTCCACTTTGATTTTATAGCTCTAGATTGAAGTCTTCAACTGGTAATGAACCATTTTGGATGTTTTTTAGCCAGTGACACAGTGGCTGCCCTGTCAATTTATCGATCTCATCATCAGATCTAGAAAAAAATGAACAGGAGACTTTTGTCATGTATGGAGAAGAAATACGTTTCCTTGGTCCAATGATCTTCTCAAATCATCACACATTGCAACAGACATCGAATAAAGATTTTATCGGTTCTTAGTGACTTGAGATGATTTTACTATGACTTAACACATAGAAGAGATGAACTGTAAGCTGGATTTTATCAATTATACTAATATAAGTGCAATGAAATGAATTTGGGAGTGCCATCGGATGTGTTAGAATGACAATAAATTTTCATTGTGAATGATAAATCAACCCAAATGGTGCAAAGCTTCTTAAATTTTCAAAAGAAAACTATTTTGACCTCACAACCTGTCAAACATGAACAGTGATTGATAGGTGGTGGGCTAGGCCATTTGTTTACCAATTTAAATCAGAACCACAAAAATTAATTCCCTAAAATTAATCACACCCATTCTCTACAATAACAAATCTTGATAACAATATCCATCAAATTCAATCAACACAGATATATTTATACAACAAAAATTGGATGACCTGTTGCTGCAGAGTTAGTGTGTCTATCTACTGATAGTGTGGAGAGGGACTGGAAGATAACCCCTCCCTAGAGAAATTTAAAAGGTATCGTCATCCGAAAATGAAATAAGGACCATGATGTACCATGTGCTTATATAAAAGGCCAATTATCTAATAATATAGTAACAAAAAAGTGAAAAAGCAGTGTTTATGTCAATTGGTACTGACACACTTGATCTCAACGAAAATGAGGGAAACCACAAAGAATAAGATGGACCTCAGATCGTATTGATGATTATTATGACTCACTTCTGCTTATGCATTTCTACAAAAATGAATTTTGTGCATCAACATGCTATGAGAAGGAAAATAAGTCAAATGCAATTATTAGCTTAAAAATCTCACAATACTTGCCAGTTCCCCCTTGAGCAATCCTGAAATAAAAACTAATGGCTTATATTTATAGTAAGTCTAATAGGATAATCAAGGAAAAGAAAGGAGGGATTTAGATCAAATAATCAAAAATATTTAAACAAAATATATTCATCAATCTCTTTTTAATTTGACAAAGAAAATTTCACCTTATAGTTTGTGATGATGTTTTTGAGAAAGGTAACTGTGATCATCATCCTAAATCATAATGAACTGTAGGCCTGGAATGTATATAACACTTCCCCAACCATGTTGAGGGAGTCCAAAAAACAACATCTAATCGAAGGATATCCTCGTATATATTCGAACTCGATTGAAGTTCAACAATACTGTTCTGAAATAAATGATTTTATAGAATTAGACTACATGTTCATAGTTTACAGATCCCATCCTTTTGTCAAATGTGGTGCATATGACAGTTCATGTGAAATCTTCATGCTTCCTTCTTTTTGTTTTCTGATTATAATACTTTTTCAAATTCTTGACACTATACCAGTACTAAAATGAAAAAATTAAAATACACCTGAATTAGCAAAGGATAAAGAAATATAATAACCATTGACTGATGCCCGTGAAAACATCCAGTCAAATTGGATTAAGAGGTCCCTTATAAATAATTAAGTGAGGTCCACAGGGTTTTTGTTTCACAAAATAGTCCTTGCGGTAAAATGGAACTTTTGGATGCGATCCCTACACCAACTGTATACTGATAGAAGTATCTAGACTTTTTTTCAAATATTGTCTCCCTCAAATTTTAATTGTGAAAGACCCTAAAACTTGTTGTTCGACCTGTGATGACCATGCAAAGAAACAGAGCCAATGAAGCACACTTTTGCTCAAAATACAAATTAATACTTCAAAACAACTTAAGAAACTGCATGACTAACCTCATGAACCAAGACCTGCTTCACAGCCAAAGCAAGAACAAAATGACTAGATCTGTAGCCCTGTTTAACAGAAATTTAACGCATTTAGACAACATAATAAACTGATTCTTTTATAATAATTGATCATACAAAATAAACACTAACCTTGAAGTTCATAAAGTCAGCTATAGGGGGTCAAATGAAAGCACTAAATCATCTATAGCAACTTCATGCTTCAGGGTACCTGGTAACCAACCAATTTTCACATTCATTTAAGTTATAGCTTGAAAACCCTAGTTTTCCATGAGATCTATAAACCGACAAATCGAAATTACAATCAACTAATGGAGTTTTAACAAGTAAAATGAAGGTGATATTACCTGAGACATTGTGACATCGATTACGAGATAGAAAAAGAGAGAAGGAATTTTGGTTTGGCAACATCATAGGGTAGGGATAGGTTTACTAGGTGACGTGATGGAGTTTGGGGTACCCTAGATGGAGGAGACGTGAGTTTTGGAGGAGACGTGAGTTTGAGAAACCCTAGATTCGCAAAGTGGTAGAGAATTTGGATGTGTGGAAGTCGGAGAAGTTTCTATAGTTTGGGGTGGAACTGTTTCTTTTGTTTTTTTATGTTCATTTTTAAAATAATGAATTAGAATTAGTAAAACTTATAGTTGATTACTAACGGTATTATAGGGTAAGAAATAGTAATGGTATAATTGTGTTAGTAATCATAAAATTATCCTGTTACTAAAAGCTTGTTTTGGTGTAGTGTGAGTTGGAATCCTTAAAAAAGATTAAGCCTGCATATTTCTCCCGAGCAAGAAATAACCCTGGCCGAGGAACAACAGAAGAAGTTAGGACTTAATAGGCCCTTACCAATTAAGCTGTGAAGTTAAAAGCTAAAGACCGACCTATTTCTGAGATGTCTCAGAAGCTGCAGACCTTGTCTGAATAATTATCCACTCAATCTTCCCAATTACAGGTTAAGGATGGAGTACTGAAGAAGATGCAATGGCAGGTTGATAAATTAACCTTTCAATTCCACAAGAAGCCAAGAGAGGTTTGGATGGATGGGTATAATGAAGCTTTAACAGGCTAAGAATGAGTCCTATAAATGCGATTGGATGAACGCTTTAATCGTGATGAAGGTGGATCGAAATAACTCTTTGTGGTATTGGTATGATACGAGCTTGCTGTAACTTGACAATCCTCCATTCAAGTTAGATGTTAACTTGATTCCTGTTGATTGTATTCCTCAATGTTTGATTTTAAAATACTTAAGAGATTACAAGCTATATGATGAACTAGAGATCGTTCGACCTCCTCATCTGCTTGATCATCCTAGTAGCGGAAACACCAGGATGCTTCAGAATTTTAACTTCATCAACTCTCCTTATACTTTAGATTATCCTCCATCTGGCATGGATCCTGTTTCTATGGCTGAAGGAAAATGTACTGTAGAATAAGGCTTTGTATTTTATTTATGCATGTTTAAGCAACAATATGTAATCATTTAATTTAATGAAAAGTTTATTGTATGAATGGATCAACTTTTAGTCAATCTATGCATATATGAATGTCTCCTTAGTCTTTGACTATGAATGGATCAATTTTTAGTTAATTTCTAGTTCCCATCGATTCTATTGATATCTTTAGGATTATCCTAAGTATCATACCAATTATCAATGCTTCACAATGGTTCTACAAATGTACCTAAATTTTTAGGCAATTGCATTAGTTACCTTGGTTCCCATGCATGAGTGGAGCATTTGTCCATCTTTTAGCCCAGTTTAGATGAAAACTATTCATTCGGGTCTTCGTTGACCTAGCATTTGGGACTTATAATTTTGCCTCGCGTGGTTTTTATGTATTTGACAACCAACTTTGCTGGTGCCTTTATTGATACCAGCCAACATTTTTGGTGGTATATGCTGACAACCAACATTGTTGATTCCTTTATTAATACCGACCAACTTTGTTGGTGGCCTTTATTGATACCGACTAATATTGTTGGTGGCCTTTATTGAAACCGACCAACAACTAACATTGTTGGTGGTTTATGCTGACAACCAACATTATTGGTGCCTTTATTGATATCGACTAACTTTGTTGGTGGCCTTTATTGATACCAACCAACTTTATTGGTGGTTTTTTTATTGATACCGACCAACATTATCGGTGGCCTTTATTAATACCGACCAACATTGTTGGTGGTTTATGTTGATAACCAACATTGTTGGTGCCTTTGCAATGTATTGCATAGCACTAGTACTCTGAAAAAAATAACAATTTTAGGGAAATAATATTCTCATTAATATTGAAATGAACTGAGTACAACATGACTACATCACTGATAATACTTTCTCAGGTATTCTGCATTCCAGAAATTCTTGAATTCTTCACCTTCCAAAGTCTCAATTCGATATGTGCCTGGTCGGAGGACTGCTGTAATACGATAAGGCTCGTGCTAATTGTCTTCAAGCTTATTGCTCTTCTGAATTACCTTTTTCAAAACATAATCACCTTCTTTTAAGTTGATTGGTCGTACCCTCTTATTGTAGAAACGTGCAGTCCGTTGTTGATAGGCTGCATTCCTTAATGTTACATCTTCACGTACCTCTTCCAGCATGTCTAAGTCCAACCTTCTCATCAAATCACTGACTGGGGTATTGAAGTTAAGAACTCTGTGCATAGGAAAACCTATCTCGACTGCAATTATGGCTTCAGTACCAAATACTAATAGGTATAGAGTTTCTCTAGTAGCTATTCTGAGGGTTATTCGATAAGCCTCCAAGATAGAATGTCGTTCATTGATCCAATTCCCTTTAGTATTATCCAGCCTTTTCTTCAACCCATTCAACAAAGTTCTATTAGTTACCTTTGTTTGTCCATTGCTTTGAGCATGGCCAGGAGCAGAGTGAATTTTTTGGACATTGGATTGAACACAATAATTAGCAAATTCATCGTTATCAAATTGTGTGCCATGATCAGTGATAAAGGCGGAGGGCAAACCATACCTGCAAATGATATTTTTCTAAATAAACTGATAAACCATGTCATAGGACATATCGATCAATGGTTCAGCTTCCACCCAATTAGTAAATTAATCAACAGCTACAACCAGGTATTTGAACCTTCCTCGGGTGGTAGACCGAGGCCTGACCAAGTCAATTCCCCATAAAAAAGGGGCTAAGGGGAATTGATTGGTGTTAGGAGAGCTTGTGGAGTCTTGCGTATGCTGGAAAACCTCTGGCACTTATCACACTTCTTGGAAAAAACTGCACAATTTGCTTGCAAAGTTAGCCAGTAGTACCCCTGTGTGTGAATTCTTTGTAACAACGTTCTTCCTGCTACATAGGCTCCAGATGACCCTTCATGGACTTCTTCAATCAAATCCTTCACTTTAGCTGGATGCACCCATCATTGTAGACTAGCAATTAATCCTCTTTTATATAACACACCACTATCTAGCACTTATCTCACGGCTTTGTATTTCAGCTTCTTAGCTTCAAGTAGGTCGGCTGGAAGAATTCCTTCTTCAATATATTCTCTTATGGGATCCATCCAAAATGGCCCCATATCAACTGTGATAAAATTGACCATCAGATCTTCATCACTGCTCCTATTAGTAAGTAGCTTAATAGGAATAGTTCTTCATAGCTCAGTTTTAGTTGCTGAAGCTAGCCGAGCAAGTGTGTCTGCTTGGGCATTTTCCAATCTTAGAATTCTGATCATCTGGACAGCTAGCAAAGTGGCAATTATCTCCAAAGCTTTGGTTAAGTATCTGGTCACCAGTTCACCTTTAGCTGCATATAAGTTGAACACTTGATTTACCACAAATTGTGAGTCAATGTATACCACAACTTGCTCGGCATTCAGTGATTTAGCTAGATTTAACCCAATAATCACAGCTTTATACTCTGCCTCATTATTGGAGGCTTGAAATTGGAATCGTAGAGAGTACTCTATATCTAATTCTTTTAGAGTATTGAGAATGATTCTAGCTCCACATCCAATTGCACAGGATAACCCATCAACATTCAAGCTCCATATAGGAATATCATTGTCAAACTCTTGGTTTGTCAGAATTTCATGATGGAAAATTGTATCCTTTACCTCCTCATATTTCTTTTTCATCTCATATACTCCACTAGAGGGTTCTGGTTGATCGGTGCTAACTTCTTCTGTAGTTTCCCTTGCTTGGAGTTGGTCGGGCATATCTCTAGTAGGTCCGCGGAGTCCTAAATGTTGTTCGGCTAGAATCCCTTGTTACTGGGGGACCTCTAGGTAAGTGGATTCTACAATAAAATCTTCCACAGGTTGGCCTTTTAAAGAAGTCTTTGGTTCATATATAAGGTCATATTCCCCCAACTCCACAACCCTATACACCAATCTCCCGGATTTCTCTGGCTTATGCAAAGCTTGCCTCAGTGGCATGTCAGTGTATACCACTATGTGTGAGCTTGAAAATATGGCTTCATCCGTCTATTAGACTTAATTAAGGCTAATGTTAATTTCTCCAGTTTGGGATATCTGACTTCTTCTCCTCAAAATCTTTGCTAGTGTAGTAAACTGGCTTTTAAACTCCATTCTCATCCCTGATCAAGCCAGAGCTAACAGCTCATTTAGATATAGCCAGATACAAATACATCTTTTCTCCCAACACTAGTTGGGAGAGTAGTGGTGGTGTTCCCAGGTACTTCTTCAATTACAGGAAGGCTTTTTCACATTCATCGTTCCATTCAAAGGTTTTTCTGAGTATCTTAAAGAATGGCAAATACCTGTCCATTGCTCGGTACACAAATCTGTTGAGTGCTGTTATGCACCCTATTAGCCTTTGAACATCCTTTTTACAGGTCGGGGATTACATTTCGATCAAAGCTTTAATCTTATTTGGATTAGCTTCAATGCCATTTTGATTTACTATATACCTGAGCAACATTCCCTCCTGAACTCTGAAGATGCATTTGGTCGGATTCAACTTCATTTGGTGTTTTTCCAATTAATCAAACATCTGGCTAAGGTTGGTAATATTATCAGTAGCTTTTTTGACATACACATCCATGTTATTACCTATCTTCTCCTCAAATACTTTATTTAGCAGTCTCTGATACGTGGCACCTGTATGTTTTAGACCAAATGGCATAAAATTATAGTAATAAGTTCTTGAGGGGATAATATAGGAAGTACTTTCTCTGTCTTCTGGCTTTATTTTGATCTAGTTATAACTAGAATATGCATCCACGAAACTCATCAGCTCATGCCATGAAGTAGCATCCACCAGTTGATCAATTCATGGAAAATGAAAATGATTCTTTGGGCACACTTTGTTCAAGTCAGTAAAATCAACACACATTCTCCACTTATTATTTTTGTTCTTGACCATAACGACGTTAGTCAACCAGTCTGGGTACTTCACATCTTCAATAAAGGAAGCTTTTTAAAGCTTCTCCACATCTTCTTGTATAGCCTGGTTCTTCTTCGAACTAAAAACTCTTCTTCGTTGATTTATAGGTTTAACATCCTTATTCACATTAAGCTCATGGCATAGGAAGTTCAGGTCTATACCAGGCATATCTTCATGGATCCATGCGAACACCTGCTTTCTTTGTCTCAAGAAGGCCATTAACTCCTGTTTAAGAACCGATTCCAATGACGCTCATATTTGAGTAGTTCGTTCTGGTTTTTATCGTCCACAATAATGTTTT
Source organism: Sambucus nigra (assembly GCA_949130495.1). NCBI lineage: Eukaryota > Viridiplantae > Streptophyta > Magnoliopsida > Dipsacales > Adoxaceae > Sambucus > Sambucus nigra. The sequence goes on along the minus strand of OX422207.1, from coordinate 632,214,460 downwards.
TTGTTGCCTCCATCACTTATCCTTTCATAAGATCGGATTCATCTCTTGGATCTAAGGTTTTGACCTCAGATTTGTTATTCGGCTCAGATATATCCACTTGATAAGTGATGGTTTTCTTTTTTACTTCTAAAATATCTTCTTCCTCAATAAATGAATAGTAGCATTCCTAAGCTACTTTTTGATATCCTTTTACTACTCCTACTCTAAAGTTGGTCGGGAACTTCAGGCATTGATGAACAGTAGAAGGAACAGCTTTGAACTTCTTCAGACCAACTCTTCCCATAATCATGTTATAGGCAGAATAAACATTTTTGTCCATTACAAAGAATCTCACTTTCTCTGTTCTGTTCGTCGACTATGTCCCAATCAACATATCTAGCTTGATTGTTCCCAATGAAAAAACTTTTTCACCAGATAATCCAATGAGTGGCTTGTTATAAGGCTCCAGTTGGCTGAGTTTCAAACCCAAACTATAAAAACATGGATAGAACATGATATCTGATGAACTACAATTATCCACTAATGTTCTTGCTACCAATACTTATTTCATACTGACTCTGATCACTAAAGGATCATCATGAGGATACAACACTCTGGATAGATCGTTCTTGGAAAATCCAATTACGAGCTTATCCTTGTTAACTTTTCTTTGTCGGTCCTCCTCAGAGAGGTTGATTCGCTGGATATAGGAACAAGCTTGAGCCTCAATGAGGTAAGCTTTCCTTTCAGCTGAATGATCTCCTCCTCCTACATCTCTACCGGTAATCATGTGTCAATCAAAGGATCCAAAGATGAGTATGAATACTTCGCGTTCAGGTTGTCTAGGCTTCTTGGGGAGATCAGGATCATCTTCTGGATAATCGTCATGGTTCCTCTTTTTATCTTCTCTAGGCTTAACAGGTGATTTATATCTCTGTCGACCTCTACTTGATGTTCCTTCACCAGCATGTCGTTCTATAAAACTGTCCAATTTTCCTCTTCGGATGAGCACTTCTATCTCATTCTGGAGAAAAATACATCGGTTGTTCATATGACCGTGATCTTTGTGAAACTCGTAATACTTGGACTCATCCCTCTTATCAGCAGGTGACCTTAACTTTTCAAGCCAACTCAAATCATTATTGTGCTTAATTTCCTTCAATACATGGTGTATATCCACCATTAAGGGAGTGTAATTAGTGAATTTTTTGAGCCGATCTAGGCTTTCTTTTACTTTTGAATTCCTGTCCTCAATGTGATTCTTGTGCTCCTTCTTATCTGACTTTCCTCTTATCTTTGCTTTTGCCTTTGCATCTAAATTCTTTTTATCAGCCATAGCTTCCTCGGTGTTCATAATCTTCGCTCCTTTGGCCATCAATTATGTCATCGTCTTTGGAGCATCTGTTGCCAAAGTATAATATAGTTTGTCGAGGAGCAAACCACTCATGAGGGCAGTGATTGCAGTCTTCTCTTCGTAATAAATGACTTTTAATTTCTTATTATTGAAATGAGTGATGTAATCCCTGGTACTTTCTCCCACTTTTTGTCTCACACTAAGAAATGAGCTACTCGCTTCACTGGTTTTGCTCCAAAGTAAAAATTACCAATGAATAGCTCGGCGAGTTATTGGAAGCAAGAAATCTGTCCCCGAGGAAGACTATTATACCAGATTTGAGCAGATCCAGTGATTATTCCTTAAAATGCTTTGCTCCTCATCTCATCAGGAACAGCATAGACTTGTTGTTTGGTATTATTTTATATGAAGAACTCGATCAGTCTTCCCATCATTCTTGGGAGTGACCATTGGAGCTTTAAACTTGGTCATCATAGGGAAATCTACGATGGTTCGCACAAAGGGGGATCCCTTAATAAAACTTCTTTGGAGAGGATTCTTTGCCTTGGCCATTTTTCCCAACCTGTCTTCCAAAAACTGAATGGATCCTTTCCAAGCATCTATGGGTGGCGGCTTTTTTATGCCAACCAACTGATCGTGCTGAGCTTTTTTATTATGAACCTTCTCTTTGACTGGATTGATCAGTTCGTTGCGTATTCAATCTGGATTGGGATGAACTTTCCCTTAGATCGCTTAGTCGTCGAGTATTTCTCAACGCAACCCATAGGGCATTCCCCGAGGGTCCCAAATGATCGAAAGAAGAGGCCCTACTTATCCTTTCTAAGGCACTCAATCTTTCTGGGATGAGGTACTTTCCATCAGAGGAATTAGTAATCCTGATAGAAGAAGTGACTCCAGGAAGGTAAGAAGGATCCATTGAAGTTTGGGAATGGCTATGGCCAACACTCCTTATTGGCGATGGTGGCATACTCCTTTGAATAAATTATGTAGGGACTCCACTTTGTAGAGTTTGGGCAAACTTTCGTATAGTATCTTGCACAGCCTCTTGACCCTTGGCCAAGCTAGCCAAAATTCTTGTTAAATCATTGTTATTTGGAAGGACAGAGGGAGTAGGCAAAATTCCCTCATTTTTGGTTCTTGATTTAGGAATTTCGGCCATGGATGATGAATGAGTGAAAATGTTTAGCAATACATTCCCACAGACAGCGCCAATCTGTTGATGCAAAAAACTAGACTAGGTCTAATTGATTAATCACAGATAAATAAACAAAAACAAATAAGATAAAAGGATTTTAAAAGTGGTTAGGCTCAATAAAAAAGCCTACGTCCACTGTTATGTATTGACTGCCTTGATTTTTTTCGATCCCTTGCAATAAGGGTGATACAATGTATTTATAGCCCAAGAGGGATACTGATAGTTATCGTGTGAAATGATGGAATGCCTTTGTTTGTTAGGCATTTTCATCAATACATAATGATAATTAAATATACTATTGTTGTCGCTTCACTATTTACACAAGTTGTATGAATGATGTCGCTTCATTGGCTATACAGGCTAGATTTCAGGAAGTTGGTCGATCTTCCTAGTTGTTCAGTCTTCCTTATTGGTCAGGTTACCTTGTTGGTCGGGCTTTTGCATCATGCTGACTTGGATTTGAGCCACACTGGATGACATGTGTTGGTTTATAATTGGTCCACGTAAGATGGTTTATTTTGGTATCAATAATGGGCTTAAAACCTTCACTATCTAGCACGTGGTACACTTAGATACAAATTATGCAATGTACCACTTCATTCTTGCCTAAAGATATTTTTGCCTTATATAGTGGTACATCTTATCACCAAACAGATGCGCAACAAACCTAGACCCATAAGCCTCGATCAAAACTACTCTCCATCACTCTGCATCTTCGGGCACTACTATCCTGCCTGAAACTAAATTCCCTTATCTGACTCAATCGAGTAAAATAGAACACCTTTTACTAACAGTCCCCAAACGTTCTCCTGGCAAAAAGAGTCCATTTTCTAAGCCTTCACCACCCAAAGAATAATACGATGATCCACTAACAATATATCCGTAAAATCATTGACTAACTCGTTTATTGTCCAAAGTGATCCCCATGACGACTTCCAGGTCACTGATAAAGTAATTTTTAGTCTATAATTTAAAGTGTTTGCCAGCACATTTTCTTTTCCCAAATGATATTAAATGTTAAACCAATATTCCCTCACAAAATCCAACCACTTGCATTGTCTCATATTCTAGTCCCACTGAGTTAATAGATATTGAAAATAAGTAACATAAACCTCTTCCCAAAAGATAGTGTTCAAAGATAATGCAAAAATTAAAGTTTCCAACTCCAAGTTATATGTAGGGTAATTCCCCTCATGAAACTTAAGCTTATGGGAGGCGTAATCTATCGAACTATCTTCCTACATTAATAGTCCTCCAAGTCCCTATAAATATGCATTAGTGTACACCGAGTAATCTATATATCTACGTGGAATTATAAGAACTATCACAAAAGTCAACTTACTCTTTAGCTCCTAAAATGATCGATGACAATGCTTGTCCCACATAAACGGTACTTCCTTTTGAGTTAAGTGTGATAGTTGTCATATAATCTTAGCGATTCCCTTAATAAACCATTAGTGGTACCTTGTCAATCGGATAAAATTCCTCATACTTGTTTGTGCAGTGGGTTATCCCCACTCCACCACTGAGGAGACTTTATTAGGATCTATTGAAATCCTAGCATCTTAAATAACGTGCCCCAAAAATTAAACCCCCTCAACTAAAATCCACACTTTTAGAACTTCGCATACAACTGATGATCTCGTAATGTTTGCAGAATAAATCTTAATTGATTTGGATATTCTTTAGGAGTTTGTTAATACACTAATATATTATCTAGAAACACAATGGAAAATTGTTCCAGAATGGTCTAAAAACCCTATTTATAAAGTCCATGAACAATATTGGAGAGTAAGTTAACCCAAACAACATAATCCTAAACTCATACAATCTATAGTGTGTAAGAAACACGGTCTTGGGTATATACTCCTCCCTGAATCGCAACTTATAATGCTTCAATATCAAGTCTATCTTTGAGAAGTATGCATCACATCTCCACTAATTGAATAAAACATCAATACACGACAATGGATACTTGTCAAGGATCATGACCTGGTTCATTCTTGATAGACTATACATAAAAAAATTGACCCAACATTATTCTTCACAAATAGAATTGGGGATCCACACAGTTATGTACTCCTCTGGATGAACCCCTAGTTGAGTAACTGTTGAATCTAATCTCGAAACTCCCTCATCTCAAGTGGTTCCATAAACTACAAGGTCCTCTCTATCAACATGGTACCTAGTTATAGGTCAATGACAAAATCATTGTCTCGGGTAAAAAGTAACCCTTGTATCCCCTTGAACACAATGGGAATGTCTTAAGTGATTGAAATATACTCTAATGATATGGTAGTCTCCGAATAAGACTCCTTAATATGTTATATATGTTTGACATACCCTACCTCGTGTCATCGCATTGATATTAAATACATCTCATTCTTGGGGATAACAAAAGTAATATTCTTCCTATGGAATCAACTTGAGCATGATAAGATGATAACCAATCCATTCCAAAAATCACATCATATATGTACATATCCAATACTAATAAATTAGCAAAAAAACGCAAGCTCCTAATATCTACCCCCGCATCATTAAAAATGTATCCTAACGAAGTACCCCTACCTAACGGCGTATCTCTATGTAGAAGTGTAACTATTATAATATCAAGTAAGCCCAAAGGTTGTGCAAATATACGGCTAACGAATTAATATTTTTTTAGGGGTGACAATACCCCTAAGTTTATTGATTATTGGAGAAAATGCCTCTTCAAAGTGGCATTTACAAGATCATAAAAGATTTATCTTCCCCAAAATCCGTTGACGATACAATTATCAAAGGGATGAAAAATAAATTTGTGACTTTATCTTAAACCCATTACATTGAATGAAATTGAACTATAAACCCTAATTTATTTTATTAATAACCCTAATGTATTTATAACCAATTTTGTCTAATTTGCAATCGCCTTTAACCAAATTAGGGAAGTCAACCCAATCCTTACATTTTCTAAACAATCAAACACCATATTTGATTCTATAAACCAATGATTCACTCTAAAAATGAAGCGTTGAAAGTTGGATAGAATTTCATCAAGACAAGCTTTAAGTCTCCATGGGGTTTTTTTAACACTTTTTGATAAGATTAGCCATAAAAAAAGTTTGATTCGATTTGAATAAAATTGACATGATACTTTAGAGAAATTTTAATCCCTATATCCAATCATGTTAGCTCAGCAACAGTGTTGGTGGAGAAACCCTGTGTATTGGCATATATAATAACCACCCACCCTTTGTAATTTCTATTAATAACCCCATAACCATTAGGCCCTATATTACCATTATAAGCGCCATTAACATTGCATTTAAAATAGTTTTTATATGAGAGATTCCATTGAATAAGTTTGATTATCTTCTTCCTTGTGAAACTGGATAATTCAAAAATAACTTTAATTCTGCCATCAAAAGATTGAATAGAAGTTTGAATTCTTATACCTTTGCAAATGTTAGAAATGAGAGATATTGGTTGATAAATGATGTGATGATGTTTCACTTTAACATCTTAATAGTAATATTTATTTCTCCCCTTCCAAATCTCCCAAAAAAAACAATATGAATAACTTTACCAAGAAATCTCAAGTATTCTTTATTCCCTGCTTTATACCACCAACTCATTAATAATGCTCAGATATTGTTCATATCAAACTAGATTCCCATCATATCAGAGAATAAGTCCTAAACTAAGTTAGCCTTGTTACACCTCTAAAAACAAATGGTTTATAGACTCTTGATGATTGAAGCAAGCTCTATACCTAGAGGCCATTCTAACTCACAAGTATTGTATGCTATCATCTAATGGAAGGCAGTTGTTTATCATTCTACACATATTGATGGATATTTTTTAAGGAATGTGAGGGTCCCAAATATTAGATACACCTCTAGAAGAAGGGAGATTGCTTCTTATCAAATTCTACAGCAGAAGAAAAGTGAAAGAACCTGAGTTTGAACATATTCATTGATCTTTAATATACTCCATATATGTACGGCACAAATCCTTAACCTCTAACATTTTTCTCCAATCCATTGACCCCTATGAGAATCTTCAGTTGTATATTTCCAAAACAGTTTCATACTATATGTTCTAGATATTAAATTAAACTCTGTGAATCCAAGTTCCCTTAAATTTTGTCTTTGCACAAAAGATCTCAATATGTCCATTGGTGTTTCCAACCTTGAGACTCATTACCACCCCAAAAGAATTTACTTAACATCATATGAATCCTTTTGATAACTACCTTAGTAGGTTGTAGAGATGTTAATAAAAATTAGGGATATATGAGAGAACATTTTTTATAATAACATACTTTCATCAACTCGACAAAAGCTTGAATTTCCATCATTCAATCCTACTTCTTAAAGAAATAATCAAAATTTCATAAGATTTGATTTTGCTCCTTATTTTAAACAATGGATAACCCACATACTTGATTGGGAGTTCTTTGAATTAAAAACTTGTATAATCTACAATAATCTTCCTTTTCCTCATAGACTGATGTGGATCAATGTGAAATTACTCTTGTGGAGGTTTATTTTCTTCCCCAAAACTGCATCATATTTAGCAAGAGACTTCATTAAGTATCACATAATTTTTTTATCTCCTTTAGAGAAAAGAACTTGGTCATCAACAAAACTTAAATAGGAAATTAAGGGGCCACCATTTGGGAGGTAATAGGGTTCCTATTTTCATCAAGTTATCTAGGCATCTACTCAAGTATTCATCTCATGTAATAAAGAGACTGGAGGATATAAGATACCCTTGTCTTAAACCTCTAGATAACTTAGGATACCCCTTTGGATACACCATTATTAATGATTTAAAACCAATTATTAGATATGAATCTCCAAACAAGATCGATCTCTCTCCCCCTAAATCTAAAGTTTCTTATAACTTTGATTGAAAATCCTCAATCAAATTTATTACATGCCTTCTCCATGTCAATATTTATGAGAACATTACCTTCATTAATTTTTCTCCCTAAATTATGAACCATTTCTTGATTAAAAAGCATATTGTCGTGAAAGAATCTACCTTTAAAAAAAATCCATTAGGATTTGAGGATATTAACTAAGGAAGAATTCTAGATAGTCTTTAAGATAAATCTTTGAGATTACCTCGTAGGAGAAAACACACAGACTTATTGTATTATAATCCTCACACTTCTTAGGATTTTTCACCTGGGGAATTAACACAATGACTGTACTTGACCAATTCTTTGGAAGATCATTGCCTGTAAAAAAAACTATTGACAACTAAAATAAGGTCAATTTTAATGATGTTCCTATTAGAGTTTTATAGTACAGTTTTATTTAGCATTAAGGGCATTTTAGTATTTTCTCTTATTGTTAGGTGATTGTATTAGGTCATATATTATCTTTCTTTCTTCTCATTGTATTGTATTCTAGTTTATGTTAATATGAAACCCTAGCCCCTCTTTTCTTTATTCTATTAATTGTAGATCTTTAATATGTTATCATGGTATTAGAGTGGGATCAAAGCTTAATCTCATCAGAGCGGTATCTTTGATATGTTTTCGGAGGTACTTTTTCTGTTCGCTCGACTGTTTCGAAGGTATTGATGATCGTTTTCCCTCCTGTTTGTGTCACGAACCCGTCCTAAAATTAGTAGTAGGGAACAAGTATCTTGACATGCCACACTACACCAAATTCTGCGAATGGTCACGCCCAGTGGGTCACGGCCCAAGTCCGCGACCAGCTGGTCGCGGACTTGGGCCGTGACCCACTCAATATTTGGCGTGACAAAATTTATTATCACACTAAATTATCTATGTTCTGGAAGTGGTCACGGCCCAAGTCCGCGACCACTGTGGTCGCGGACTTGGGCCGTGACCAGGTCGTGACCATTTTGGCGCCAAACTCGCGCCAAAATTCCCTCCAAGCTTGGTCGCGGATGGGTCACGGCCCAAGTCCGTGACCCATGGCATGATGAAGAAGAGAGTACACACATTGAGGGTCACGGCTTAGGGCCGTGACCATTTCTGGGTGTGGGTCACGGCTATGGGCCGTGACCATCCCTCATTCAAGCACTAGTGTTGATAAAAAGGGTCGCGCATCACAGATTGAGGGTCACGGCTATGGGCCGTGACCATTTCTTGGTATGGGTCACGGCTATGGGCCGTGACCAATAGGCAGTACACATCCCACTTAGCTTCATTAATGGGTCGCGGTGGGTGGGTCACGGCTCTAGGCCGTGACGAGTATGAATCCTAAAACTACTTCAAGCGCCTCATCTTTTTCATTTCCCCGCTCATTTCTTTTTTTTTCTTCCCCAAAACGTTGGAGATAATTGTTGGTCCCGATTTTTATGGGATTTGGGTTTGGATGTGAAAAGGTTGGATCGAGATGGTGATCGGGTTGTGGTGGCAGGTCAGGGCTTGAGGTGTGGTTTGGTTTAAGGCTGGCGGGTATACCCGATTTCGGGTATTGGGTTCAATATGGGACTTCACGAATTGGAGGGTACGGCCGCGGGTAGGTGACGCACCGGCGAGCTCGGGTTATAGGTGCGCCGGCCAGAGTCTGGGCAGATCCGGCGATTAGTTATGGAGAAGTTGCGTATGGAGTAAGAAACGGTGGGTAGCAGGTGCGGTGGGTAGCAGGTGTGGGTAGCAGGTGCGGTGGGTTTCTTCCCCAAAGGAGATTATCACCCCCTTTTCTCATCGGATGGACTCCACCCGCGGCATCGGATTAGTTCTATTTTGGAGTATTTTTTGTATCTAGATTATTGGAGTATTTTTTTGGGGTTTTGGAATGTGTATTTTTCTTCTAATTAGTTCTATTTTGTAGGTGTACACCCTTGGTGTCCTCTCGCTCAAACAGTTTGATTTGGCTTTCTCCGTATTTGAGAGGTATCGAATTTTTTATTTTTTTGTATCCGAGTTTGGTTTCTAATCTACAATCATTTGTTTCTCGCTGGCATCACTGTCAACATTGATATTTCATTTATTATTTATTCAGAATGTATGAATTTTACATTTGGTGTGAAAAATGGTTTGATCTTTTAGTCTTGCTAACTTTATTCAGTTCATTCACTATTTTTCGGTTCATGGTTTGCTTTTTGGCAAAAAGAATATAATTTATTCAATTCATTCACTATTTTTCAGCTCAAACAATTTATGTTGTTTTTGTTCATTTAGTTTCAATGGCTCATTACCCTAGAAATGATTTAAGTTTATAAGAGTTATATTGGCTCAATGATTCAAGTGCATACGAGTTATATTGGCCGTTCGGGGGCTGTTTCAAGTTATAGTTTCATAACACATTGTTTACGTATTGCAGATCTAACCAATTGGATACCAGTTCTTCATTACATACCAGTTATTCATTACACACCAGGTACTCTGTACATTAACTAAAGTAGTTATATAATTGATATGCATTATCTATTAAATCTTTTAGATGACAGAAGGAGTACGGGATAGTTATTGGTTTTGTTTGGTTTGGCTGTTGGATAATTATTGGTTGTTGGAATGTTGTTGGATAGTATTTTAGAAGGAGTATGGGATAATTAGAAGGAGTACGGGATAATGATTGGTTTCACTGTTGGATAATATGTTAAAAATATTTTAAACTCCCGGTTTCAGAATACGATGATAGGATAACTTGCAAATGTCGAGACTTAAACTTAAAAACATGGCACCAACACCTCACACGGGACCAATGAATCTCGTACGAACTGACCGCGAGATCACGGGACCCCCGGTTTGAGAATACGACGATAATTAAAAAATATTAGGACTTAAGCTTAAAAACAAGGCGTTAGATAGCAAAAACACGAAACAACCCTCGTACGGACCCGTGAGAGGCACCAACACCTCTCACGGGACCAATGTAACATATAGGAATAGACTGCGTGATCACGAGACTCTCGATTTGAGAATCCGATGATAATTTTAAAATATGAGACCTTAAGCTTAAAAACAAGGCGTTAGAGGGTGGGAACTCGAAACAGCCTCCGAACGGCCCCGTGGGTGGCACCAACACCTCCCACGGGACCAACGTAACTCGTAGGAACTGACCCCGCAGCCGCGGGTGTCCCGGTTTGAGAGTACGACAGTAATTTGCTTATTTCCTTACTTAGGCTTGAAAACATGGCGTTAGAGGGTGAGAACACGAAACATCCAATGAACGGCCCCGTGGGTAGCACCAACACCTCCCACGGGACCAACGTAACTCGTAGGAACTGACCCCGCAGCCGCGGGTGTCCCAGTTTGAGAGTACGGCAGTAATATGCTTATTTCCACATTTAAGCTTAAAAACATGGCGTTAGAGGATGAGAACTCGAAACAGCCCCCGAACGGCCCCGTGGGTGGCACCAACACCTCCCACGGGACCAACGTAACTCGTAGGAACTGAACCCGCAGCCGCGGGTGTCCCGGTTTGAGAGTACGACGATAATTTGCTTATTTCCTCACTTAGGCTTGAAAACATGGCGTTAGAGGGTGAGAACTCGAAACAGCCCCCGAACGGCCCCGTGGGTGGCACCAACACCTCCCACGGGACCAACGTAACTCGTAGGAACAGACCCCGCAGCCGCGGGTGTCCCGTTTTGAGAGTACGACGGTAATTTGCTTATTTCCACACTTAGGCTTGAAAACATGGCGTTAGAGGGTGGGAACTCGAAACAGCCCCCGAACGGCCCCGTGGGTGGCACCAACACCTCCCACGGGACCAACGTGACTCGTAGGAACTGACCACGCAGCCGCGGGTGTCCCGGTTTGAGAGTACGACGGTAATTTTCTTATTTCCTCACTTAGGCTTGAAAACATGGCGTTAGAGGGTGAGAACTCGAAACATCCAATGAACGGCCCCGTGGGTAGCACCAACACCTCCCACGGGACCAACATAACTCGTAGGAACTGACCCCGCAGCCGCGGGTGTCCCGGTTTGAGAGTACGGCAGTAATATGCTTATTTCCACATTTAAGCTTAAAAACATGGCGTTAGAGGATGAGAACTCGAAACAGCCCCCGAACGGCCCCGTGGGTGGCACCAACACCTCCCACGGGACCAACGTTACTCGTAGGAACTGAACCCGCAGCCGCGGGTGTCCCGGTTTGAGAGTATGACGGTAATTTGCTTATTTCCTCACTTAGGCTTGAAAACATGGCGTTAGAGGGTGAGAACTCGAAACAGCCCCCGAACGGCCCCGTGGGTGGCACCAACACCTCCCACGGGACCAACGTAACTCGTAGGAACAGACCCCGCAGCCGCGGGTGTCCCGTTTTGAGAGTACGACGGTAATTTGCTTATTTCCACACTTAGGCTTGAAAACATGGCGTTAGAGGGTGGGAACTCGAAACAGCCCCCGAACGGCCCCGTGGGTGGCACCAACACCTCCCACGGGACCAACGTGACTCGTAGGAACTGACCCCGCAGCCGCGGGTGTCCCGGTTTGAGAGTACGACGGTAATTTGCTTATTTCCTCACTTAGGCTTGAAAACATGGCGTTAGAGGGTGAGAACTCAAAACAGCCCCCGAACGGCCCCGTGGGTGGCTCCAACACCTCCCACGGGACCAATGTAACTCGTAGGAACTGACCCCGCAGCCGCGGGTGTCCCGGTTTGAGAGTACGGTATTAATTTTCTTATTTTCACACTTAGGCTTGAAAACATGGCGTTAGAGGGTGAGAACTCGAAACAGCCCCCGAACGGCCCCGTGGGTGGCACCAACACCTCCCACGGGACCAACGTAACTCGTAGGAACTGACCCCGCAGCCTCGGGTGTCCCGGTTTGAGAGTACGGCAGTAATTTGCTTATTTCCACACTTAGGCTTGAAAACATGGCGTTAGAGGGTGAGAACTCGAAACAGCCCCCGAACGGCCCCGTGGGTGGCACCAACACCTCCCACGGGACCAACGTAACTCGTAGGAACTGACCCCGCAGCCTCGGGTGTCCCGGTTTGAGAGTACGACAGTAATTTGCTTATTTCCACACTTAGGCTTGAAAACATGGCGTTAGAGGGTGATAACTCGAAACAGCCCCCGAACGGCCCCGTGGGTGGCACTAACACCTCCCACGGGACCAACGTAACTCGTAGAAACTGACCCCGCAGCCGCGGGTGTCCCGTTTTGAGAGTACGACGGTAATTTGCTTATTTCCACACTTAGGCTTGAAAACATGGCGTTAGAGGGTGAGAACTCGAAACAGCCCCTGAACGGCCCCGTGGGTGGCACCAACACCTCCCACGGGACCAACGTGACTCGTAGGAACTGACCCCGCAGCCGCGGGTGTCCCGGTTTGAGAGTACGACGGTAATTTGCTTATTTCCTCACTTAGGCTTGAAAACAAGGCGTTAGAGGGTGAGAACTCAAAACAGCCCCCGAACGGCCCCGTGGGTGGCACCAACACCTCCCACGGGACCAATGTAACTCGTAGGAACTGACCCCGCAGCCGCGGGTGTCCCGGTTTGAGAGTACGGCAGTAATTTGCTTATTTCCACACTTAGGCTTGAAAACATGGCGTTAGAGGGTGAGAACTCGAAACAGCCCACGAACGGTCCCGTGGGGTGCACCAACACCTCCCACGGGACCAACGTAACTCGTCGGAACTGACCCCGCAGCCTCGGGTGTCCCGGTTTGAGAGTACGGCAGTAATTTGCTTATTTCCACACTTAGGCTTGAAAACATGGCGTTAGAGGGTGAGAACTCGAAACAGCCCCCGAACGGCCCCGTGGGTGGCACCAACACCTCCCACGGGACCAACGTAACTCGTAGGAACTGACCCCGCAGCCTCTGGTGTCCCGGTTTGAGAGTACGGCAGTAATTTGCTTATTTCCACACTTAGGCTTGAAAACATGGCGTTAGAGGGTGAGAACTCGAAACAGCCCCCGAACGGCCCCGTGGGTGGCACCAACACCTCCCACGGGACCAACGTAACTCGTAGGAACTGACCCCGCAGCCTTGGGTGTCCCGGTTTGAGAGTACGGCAGTAATTTGCTTATTTCCACACTTAGGCTTGAAAACATGGCGTTAGAGGGTGAGAACTCGAAACAGCCCCCGAACGGCCCCGTGGGTGGCACTAACACCTCCCAAGGGACCAACGTAACTCGTAGAAATTGACCCCGCAGCCGCGGGTTTCCCGGTTTGAGAGTAAGGCAGTAATTTGCTTATCTCCACACTTAGGCTTGAAAACATGGCGTTAGAGGGTGAGAACTCGAAACAGCCCCCGAACGGCCCCGTGGGTGGCACCAACACCTCCCACGGGACCAACGTAACTCGTAGGAACTGACCCCGCAGCCGCGGGTGTCCCAGTTTGAGAGTACGACGGTTATTTGCTTATTTTCACACTTAGGCTTGAAAACATGGCGTTAGAGGGTGCGAACTCGAAACAGCCCCCGAACGGCCCCGTGGGTGGCACCAACACCTCCCACGGGACCAATGTAACTCGTAGGAACTGAACCCGCAGCCGCGGGTGTCCCGTTTTGAGAGTACGACGGTAATTTGCTTATTTCCACACTTAGGCTTGAAAACATGGCGTTAGAGGGTGAGAACTCGAAACAGCCCCCGAACGGTCCCGTGGGTGGCACCAACACCTCCCACGGGACCAACGTAACTCGTAGGAACTGACCCCGCAGCCGCGGGTGTCCCGGTTTGAGAGTACGACGGTAATTTGCTTATTTCCTCACTTAGGCTTGAAAACATGGCGTTAGAGGGTGAGAACTCGAAACATCCAATGAACGGCCCCGTGGGTAGCACCAACACCTCCCACGGGACCAACGTAACTCGTAGGAACTGACCCCGTAGCCGCGGGTGTCCCGGTTTGAGAGTACGGCAGTAATTTGCTTATTTCCACATTTAAGCTTAAAAACATGGCGTTAGAGGGTGAGAACTCGAAACAGCCCCCGAATGGCCCCGTGGGTGGCACCAACACCTCCCACGGGACCAACGTAACTCGTAAGAACTGACCCCACAGCCGCGGGTCTCCCGGTTTGAGAATACGATGGTAATTTGTTTATTTCCACACTTAGGCTTGAAAACATGGGGTTAGAGGGTGAGAACTCGAAACAGCCCCCGAACGGCCCTGTGGGTGGCACCAACACGTCCCACGGGACCAACGTAACTCGTAGGAACTGACCCCGCAGCCGCGGGTGTCCCGGTTTGAGTGTACGACGGTAATTTGCTTATTTCCACACTTAGGCTTGAAAACATGGCGTTAGAGGGTGAGAACTCGAAACAGCCCCCGAACGGCCCCATGGGTGGCACCAACACCTCCCACGGGACCAACGTAACTCGTAGGAACTAACCCCGCAGCCGCGGGTGTCCCGGTTTGAGAGTACGACGGTTATTTGCTTATTTTCACACTTAGGCTTGAAAACATGGCGTTAGATGGTGCGAACTCGAAACAGCCCCCGAACGGCCCCGTGGGTGGCACCAACACCTCACACGGGACCAACGTAACTCGTAGGAACTGACCCCGCAGCCGTGGGTGTCCCGGTTTGAGAGTACGACGGTTATTTGCTTATTTTCACACTTAGGCTTGAAAACATGGCGTTAGAGGGTGCGAACTCGAAACAGCCTCCGAACGGCCCCGTGGGTGGCACCAACACCTCCCACGGGACCAACGTAACTCGTAGGAACTGACCCCGCAGCCGCGGGTGTCCCGGTTTGAGAGTACCACGGTAATTTGCTTATTTCCACACTTAGGCTTGAAAACATGGCGTTAGAGGGTGAGAACTCGAAACAGCCCCCGAACGGCCCCGTTGGTGGCACCAACACCTCCCACGGGACCAACGTAACTCGTAGGAACTGACCCCGCAGCCGCGGGTGTCCCAGTTTGAGAGTACGGCAGTAATATGCTTATTTCCACATTTAAGCTTAAAAACATGGCGTTAGAGGATGAGAACTCGAAACAGCCCCCGAACGGCCCCGTGGGTGGCACCAACACCTCCCACGGGACCAACGTAACTCGTAGGAATTGAACCCGCAGCCGCGGGTGTCCCGGTTTGAGAGTACGACGGTAATTTGCTTATTTCCTCACTTAGGCTTGAAAACATGGCGTTAGAGGGTGAGAACTCGAAACAGCCCCCGAACGACCCCGTGGGTGGCACCAACACCTCCCATGGGACCAACGTAACTCGTAGGAACAGACCCCGCAGCCGCGGGTGTCCCGTTTTGAGAGTACGACGGTAATTTGCTTATTTCCACACTTAGGCTTGAAAACATGGCGTTAGAGGGTGGGAACTCGAAACAGCCCCCGAACGGCCCCGTGGGTGGCACCAACACCTCCCACGGGACCAACGTGACTCGTAGGAACTGACCCCGCAGCCGCGGGTGTCCCGGTTTGAGAGTACGACGGTAATTTGCTTATTTCCTCACTTAGGCTTGAAAACATGGCGTTAGAGGGTGAGAACTCGAAACAGCCCCTGAACGGCCCCGTGGGTGGCTCCAACACCTCCCACGGGACCAATGTAACTCGTAGGAACTGACCCCGCAGCCGCGGGTGTCCCGGTTTGAGAGTACGACATTAATTTGCTTATTTCCACACTGAGGCTTGAAAACATGGCGTTAGAGGGTGAGAACTCGAAACTGCCCCCGAACGGCCCCGTGGGTGGCACCAACACCTCCCACGGGACCAACGTAACTCGTAGGAACTGATCCCGCAGCCTCGGGTGTCCCGGTTTGAGAGTACGACAGTAATTTGCTTATTTCCACACTTAGGCTTGAAAACATGGCGTTAGAGGGTGAGAACTCGAAACAGCCCCCGAACGGCCCCGTGGGTGGCACCAACACCTCCCACGGGACCAACGTAACTCGTAGGAACTGACCCCGCAGCCTCGGGTGTCCCGGTTTGAGAGTACGGCAGTAATTTGCTTATTTCTACACTTAGGCTTGAAAACATGGCGTTAGAGGGTTAGAACTCGAAACAGCCCCCGAACGGCCCCGTTGGTGGCACCAACACCTCCCACGGGACCAACGTAACTCGTAGGAACTGACCCCGCAGCCTCGGGTCTCCCGGTTTGAGAGTACGGCAGTAATTTGCTTATTTCCACACTTAGGCTTGAAAACATGGCGTTAGAGGGTGAGAACTCGAAACAGCCCCCGAACGGCCCCGTGGGTGGCACTAACACCTCCCACGAGACCAACGTAACTTGTAGAAACTGACCCCGCAGCCGCGGGTGTCCCCTTTTGAGAGTACGACGGTAATTTTCTAATTTCCACACTTAGGCTTGAAAACATGGCGTTAGAGGGTGAGAACTCGAAACAGCCCCTGAACGGCCCCGTGGGTGGCTCCAACACCTCCCACGGGACCAATGTAACTCGTAGGAACTGACCCCGCAGCCGCGGGTGTCCTGGTTTGAGAGTACGACAGTAATTTGCTTATTTCCACACTGAGGCTTGAAAACATGGCGTTAGAGGGTGAGAACTCGAAACTGCCCCCGAACGGCCCCGTGGGTGGCACCAACACCTCCCACGGGACCAACGTAACTCGTAGGAACTGACCCCGCAGCCTCGGGTGTCCCGGTTTGAGAGTACGACAGTAATTTGCTTATTTCCACACTTAGGCTTGAAAACATGGCGTTAGAGGGTGAGAACTCGAAACAACCCCCGAACGGCCCCGTGGGTGGCACCAACACCTCCCACGGGACCAACGTAACTCGTCGGAACTGACCCCGCAGCCTCGGGTGTCCCGGTTTGAGAGTACGGCAGTAATTTGCTTATTTCCACACTTAGGCTTGAAAACATGGCGTTAGAGGGTGAGAAATCGAAACAGCCCCCGAACGGCCCCGTGGGTGGCACCAACACCTCCCACGGGACCAACGTAACTCGTAGGAACTGACCCTGTAGCCGCGGGTGTCCCGATTTGAGAGTACGACGGTAATTTGCTTATTTCCTCACTTAGGCTTGAAAACATGGCGTTAGAGGGTGAGAACTCAAAACAGCCCCCGAACGGCCCTGTGGGTGGCACCAACACCTCCCACGGGACCAATGTAACTCGTAGGAACTGACCCCGCAGCCGCGGGTGTCCCGGTTTGAGAGTACGGCAGTAATTTGCTTATTTCCACACTTAGGCTTGAAAACATGGCGTTAGAGGGTGAGAACTCGAAACAGCCCCCGAACGGCCCCGTGGGTGGCACCAACACCTCCCACGGGACCAACGTAACTCGTAGGAACTGACCCCGCAGCCTCGGGTGTCCCGGTTTGAGAGTACTGCAGTAATTTGCTTATTTCCACACTTAGGCTTGAAAACATGGCGTTAGAGGGTGAGAACTCGAAACAGCCCCCGAACGGCCCCGTGGGTGGCACCAACACCTCCCACGGGACCAACGTAACTCGTAGGAACTGACCCCGCAGCCTCGGCTGTCCTGGTTTGAGAGTACGGCAGTAATTTGCTTATTTCCACACTTAGGCTTGAAAACATGGCGTTAGAGGGTGAGAACTCGAAACAGCCCCCGAACGGCCCCGTGGGTGGCACCAACACCTCCCACGGGACCAACGTAACTCGTAGGAACTGACCCCACAGCTTCGGGTGTCCCGGTTTGAGAGTACGGCAGTAATTTGCTTATTTCCACACTTAGGCTTGAAAACATGGCGTTAGAGGGTGAGAACTCGAACCAGCCCCAGAACGGCCCCGTGGGTGGCAGTAACACCTCCCACGGGACCAACGTAACTCGTAGAAACTGACCCCGCAGCCGCAGGTTTCCCGGTTTGAGAGTAAGGCAGTAATTTGCTTATTTCCACACTTAGGCTTGAAAACATGGCGTTAGAGGGTGAGAACTCGAAACAGCCCCCGAACGGCCCCGTGGGTGGCACCAACACCTCCCACGGGACCCACGTAACTCGTAGGAACTGACCCCGCAGCCGCGGGTGTCCCGGTTTGAGAGTACGACAGTATTTTGCGTATTTCCACACTTAGGCTTGAAAACATGGCGTTAGAGGGTGAGAACTCGAAACAATCCCCGAACGGCCCCCTGGGTGGCACCAACACCTCCCACGGGACCAACGTAACTCGTAGGAACTGACCCCGCAGCCGCGGGTGTCCCGGTTTGAGAGTACGACGGTAATTTGCTTATTTCCACACTTAATTTTTATATTTCTACTTGCTTACTGGTAATTTTAACTCATATATGCAATTTTTCAGCTTGATTAATTTTTTTGTCAAACTACTTGGTTACTGATACTTTTGTTTTTTGTATCCTATCATTTGTAGGATTTTTGCACGTGGATCAAATGAAGGAGGCAATGGTTTACAACATGATGATTATTTATATGTTGTGGACATTCAGGATAATGTTTTTTATGTGTTATAGCCGTGCAGGCTTTTATTGTTTAGTTTTATGGCCGTGCGGGCTTTTATAATTTGATTGTTGAATTTTATAGCCGTGCGGGCTTTATAATAAGCAGGTTTTTCATTTACAGGTTTTGGAATGTCAAGAAAATAGAGGAAACTCTGCCCAATTTTTTTTTGGTCTGTGAATTTTTAAGACGTGTAATATTTTTAAGTTTGTATATATATTTGTTTATTAACAACATTCTCAATTCGCAATTTGTGATTTTTTTTTATTGTTTTGCCTATAATAAATATTTGTAACACCTCGTAGCAACCGATGATGCACTCACAGGAACCCCAATTTTAGGATTGGACAAAAAAAAATACATTTTTTTTAAATTACAGATAAATATGGTCATGGACTTTGTCCATGACCATTTTTATTTTTTTTGTCGCGCTTAAAAATGGTCGCGGCCAAAGTCCGCGACCATTTTTTTTTTATTTTTTGTCACGGTAATGGGTCGCGGACTAGGGCCGCGACCAATTTTTTTTGTCACACACATGGGTCGCGGCCAAAGTCCGCGACCAATTTGTCACGGTCGTGGGTCATGGACAAGGGCCGCGACCAATTTTTTTAATTTTGTTTTGTCACGCACATGGGTCGCGGACTTTGGCCGTGACCAATTTGTCACGGTTGTGGGTCATGGACAAGGGCCGCGACCAATTTTTAAATTTTTTTTTTGTCACGCACATGGGTCGCGGACTTTGGCCGCGACCAATTTGTCACGGTTATGGGTCACGGATTAGAGCCGCGACCCGTCACGGCATGGGTCACGGCCTAAGTCCGCGACCATCTGCCGTGACCCCTCTCGACCGTGACCATTTTTTGGTCACGGACTTGGGCCGCGACCCACGAAAATGGTCACGCCCGAAATGGTCACGGCCCAAGTCCGCGACCCACAGCTTTGGTCAGGGATTTTGGCCGTGACCAATCGCCAGTTTTGGTGTAGTGCCACCAAGGCAACATATATTCTGACTTAAATTTTTTTCTTAAATAAGTGCAACGAAAATACAATCACATGGTTATGAATCGTAAAATACTGAAAGTAAAGGAATTACGTCATCAAAGCTTTCTAAAGGAAACTTCATTTGTATTAAAAGTAACGATGAATTACAACTTTAAGACAAAATTTAAAAACTTATTACAAGGGAGCCAGACATCCTCTAAATGATAAAACAAACATAATAACAAAAGGAGCTCTAAAAGTTGAATCTTCAACACAGTCCTTTTTCGTTCCCTCCGCGAACCTACATATTTAATGAAAAATGGTTATTTATACAATATTAGCTAAAAGCCGAGTGAGAATTAATCTCCAGACATTCCATGGTTTTTCAGAAAATTGATACCTATTCAATTTTCAACATAAGGCATATACATATATGGACAGGAATTTGCAGTAAAATATATAAAGCAAACTGATAGTATATATTTTCAGAATAAACAGTTCAGAACATAACAAATAAAACAATTTGAGCAGTATATCAGTTATTAAATTTTCTTTTAATGGCCATTTACGCTCTAATACCCAGATAAATAGATAGTGTCACCAGATGTTTCCACTTGGTAACAACACAGACAGAAAATCATGATATCTGAAACAACGCCTTATTTAGGGCACACCAGCGATAAACTAGCTGGGAAGGTACCACCCAAATATTTCCACCCAGTAGTCAAGGCCAGCATAGTAAGAGAGTTTCCATAGGCCGAATCAATAATTTCAGAATTCAAATCAGATGTATATATCGAGAGATATACACATATAACAAACGACGGAATCATCGGTATCAGATGTATTTTGAGAATAAAATCATTTCACAAAATATATGTACTTTGCATAATATCATATAATCAAAATACACAAGGAATGTCACAGATTACTCATCTAAAATAGAAGTACGAAGTTACAGATATATTAAGTCTTGGATCACTTCTTTAAGATGAAACTTCTTCTTGAGATATCACTCTTTCTTACTATAGTTATCGAGGAAATGGTATGAGTTTAAATGATCCTAAAGGTTTTATTTATAGTTTTACAAGGATTTCATGGCGCTGACACGTGTCTAACTGACCAAGCCTTTACAACGGCGAGTCAGCGTTGAGGTGTCGCCCAACGGAGGGGTCTTACAGCCTTATTTCATCGAGCAGTGACACGTGTTTTAGCTCTCTCTGTAATGATGACACGTGTTTTAGCTTTATCTATATGGATGACATGTGTAAGCGCGAGGTGTCAAGCATGAGGTGGAAACGTGTTAGGGGTATAATGGTCATTTTACACATTAAGGGTATTTTAGTAATTTTACACCATACATTTTCAATATTTCTTAGAGGTCCTTGAAAATATTTTGTTTTCATTTTAGTCCCTAAAACTTTATTTATTTAAAATTAAGTCCCTAAAGTTTCATAAAATTACATTTTCTACCCCAAAACTTATCATTTAGCTTAGGATATACTATAAGACTTTGATTTAATCCATTTTGATGAAGAAGGGGTTATTTTAAAGTTTTTAAGTCGGCCTAACTAGCCTCCCCTTCCAACCAATCAAAATATAACACATAGCGTGATAATAGGACAAAATACAACTTAAAGGATGGACAGATTTGCCCTTATTTCGTAACTTCGACATAACTTCTTGCAGAGACCTCCGTGTAACACATCATTTGTTGTGTTACAAACCTAATTCATATATATACAACTTTTTAGTTTTTACCTCAAGTCAGTTGTTATATTACAATGGTCAAAACCACTCTCTAATATGAACATTCCAATCGAAAATTTTATATTTGTATTAATTTGACATTTCATGATTTCTGAAGGTAGGTTTAGACTAAAATAATAATTTAACATTATCCATATCACATATGAACTAATACAACATTTAAAACTATATATGAACATATAAAAGTAGGGTCGTTACAGTTTGTTCGATTAATTGTTTAGTTCGTTCGAATTGGTTCTGTTTGGGTACTATTTGATTATTTATTTTCGCAATGGCTGGTGAAAGAGAGGATTCGCTGCAATCGATTAGTGTCAGATTAGATGGCAAAAATTATACGTATTGGAGCTATGTTATGAATAATTTTTTGAAGGGAAAGAAGCTTTGGGGTTACATTAATGGAGATTTGAGTAAACCTAACGATAAGACGAACGTTGAAAAATATGTAGAGTTATGGGATGTTTGGGAAGCAAACAACTCGAAAATCATCACTTGGATCAACAAATCTGTTGCGCCTTCCATTGGTATGCAGTTGGCTAAGTATGATTATGCAAAGGATGTTTGGGATCATTTGGGCAGATTGTATACACAAACTAATTTCGCAAAAAAGTACCAGTTGGAGTGTGATATTCGGGCTCTTGAGAAAAAAAGTTTGAGTATCCAGGAATTCTATTCTACTATGATGGATCTTTGGGATCAGTTGGCTCTCACAGAGTCTGCTAACTTGTGAGCCTTTGCACCATATATTTCCAATAGGGAGGAACAATGCCTGGTTCAGTTTCTGATGGCATTGCGTGGTGATTTTGAGGGTCTTCGCGGTTCGATTCTTCATCATAACCCACTTCCAACTGTTGATTTCGTTGTTCATGAGTTGTTAGTCGAGGAGATTCGTCTCAAGACTCAGTCAGGAAAGGTAATTTCTTCGGACCCTAATCCATCTATTTTTGCAGCCTCCTCTCGGCTAATTTCCAGTAATCAGAAAAAGAATTATTCGAGAGTTGCAAGTGATGAATATAGCTACTGTAAGGAGAAGGGTAATTGGAAGTCTCAGTGCCCTAAGTTGCAAGCACAACAACAATAATCAAATAGTCAACCACCTTAACAACAGTTTTCTACTGGGAAATCCAACAACCAATCTCAGCAGCGTTCATATAGGCCTTCATAGCCTAATACTGCAGCAGTTGTACCACCATCAGACTCATTTGCATCAGGTTCTTCATCATTAACTCCATCCATATCTTCTCTTGCTGAGCAGTTTCAAAAGTTTCTTGTCACACAGTCTCACGCCATGTCCATCTCTTCACCAGGTAATTCCTCAGGTATTTGGATTCTAGACTCCGGTGCTTCTAATCACATGTCACCAAATTTGTCCTCTTTTGGTTCTTTTTTTCCAACTTCTTCGCTGCCCGTTATTACTGTTGATGGTACTCTGATGCCTTCAACGGGTATTGGTACTATTGACTCACCCAACTTATCTCTATCTAATGTTTACCACATTCCTAAGCTTATAATGAATCTTGTTTCTGTTGGTCAACTATGTGATACCGGTTACTCAGTTTTATTTTCTTCTACCTTTTGTCATG
The DNA here is from genome assembly GCA_949130495.1 of Sambucus nigra. Classification (NCBI taxonomy): domain Eukaryota; kingdom Viridiplantae; phylum Streptophyta; class Magnoliopsida; order Dipsacales; family Adoxaceae; genus Sambucus; species Sambucus nigra. The sequence goes on along the minus strand of OX422207.1, from coordinate 632,191,347 downwards.
TGCAGGATCCACAGTCTCAGAAGGTGATTGAGACAGACCGTAGGCAGGGGGGATTGTACATCATGGAGAAACTCAATGTACCAATGGTTGCAGCTTCCAGCGTTGACTTGCCATCCTTTCGTTTGAGTTCATATTCGTCTAGCTTTTATTTATGGCACTCTCGTCTTGGTCATGTCTCAGGGTCACGATTAAAATATTTGGCTTCTACAGGAAAATTAGGAAATTTGCATTGTCATGATATCTCTGATTGTAGCGATTATAAACTTGCAAAATTTTCAGCTTTACCGTTTAATAGAAGTATTTCCTCTACTTTTTCACCCTTTGATCTTATTCATTTTGATGTGTGGGGAGCGTCTCCTATTATTACAAAAGGAGAGCCTCGATATTATGTCTCCTTTATTGATGATTATACGCGTTACTATTGGGTTTTTCTCATGAAACGACATTCGGATTTTTTTTATATTTATAATAAATTTCGTGCCTTTGTCAAAACTCAACATTCTACTATTATCAAATGTTTTAGATGCGATTTGGGTTGATTTAAATGAAACTATTCACCAATCATCTTGTACTGACACTCCTGCGCAAAATGGTGTTGCTGAAAGGAAACATAGGCACATTGTTAAAACTGCTCGCTCTCTTTTATTATCCGTATATGTCCCTAGTGAGTTTTGGGAAGAGGCTATCCTTACTGTTGTCAATCTGATTAATAAGATTCCTACCTCTTATTGCTCAGGGTTGTCACCTTTTGAAAAGTTGTATGGGTCTGCCCCTGATTATTCTTCCTTAAAGGTGTTTGGTTGTACTTATTTTGTTATTCGATCTCATGTGGAACGTACCAAATTATCTCCTAAGTCAGATCTTTATGTCTTTCATGGTTATGGTGAGGGTCAAAAGGGATATAGTTATTATGATCCAGTTATTAAAAAATTATATGTCTCTCGCCATGTTGTGTTTCTTGAGTATATCCCTTTCTTTTCTATTCCCGATAGCCCTCATAAACTCATTAAATCTGATCTCTTCAATATTAATTTATTCTTTGATAATGATGAGAGTGTGACATCTCAAGGACTTTGCACCACTGACAGTGTTCCACCCCATGTTTCTACTGCTCCTATTATTTCTACTGATATAGGTACTTTTACATCTGATGTTCCTGACGCTCCCCCTTTTCGTGTGGCCACCCAAGCACCTGCTGAAACGATGGAACCTCCTTCTCGCTATCCAAAACGTCCATGTAAGTCCACTCAGTCTCTAGATTTTTTTTATTCTTATTATTTGGATTATTTTTCTTCATTTATATCCTCTGTTCACTGCCTCTCTGAGCCTTTGTCTTATAGAGAGGCAGTTGTTGATCCTTTTTGGTAACAGGCTATGGCTGAGGAACTCTCTGCTTTATATTAGATAAATACTTGGAGTTTGGTCCCCTTACCTGCTGGTAAGCGAGCAATTGGATCTCATTGAGTATATAAAATCAAATACAGTTCAGATGGGTCAGTTGAGCGGTACAAAGCAAGATGGGTTGCTCAAGGTTTTTCTCAACAATATGGTATGGATTATGACGAGACATTTGCTCATGTGGCCAAATTGACAACTATCCGTACTCTTATTACTGTTGCATCTGTCCGTCAGTGGCATATATCGCAGATGGATGTTAAAAATGCATTCTTGAATGGCGAGCTTTACGAGGAGGGTTATATGACTCCTCCTCCGGGTGTTCCTCATAGTCCTGATGAAGTCTGTAGGCTTAAGAAAGCCTTATATGGTCTCAAACAGGCACCACATGCTTAGTTTGAGAAGTTTTCTACTGTGATTACCTCTCTTGGATTCCTTCCAAGTGAGCATGATTCAACTATCTTTATTCGGTGCACCTCGAGTGGTCGTATTCTGGTCTCTTTTTATGTTGATGATATGATTATTACTAGGGATGATGTTGGTGGAATTACAGCATTGAAATCTGAATTATCTCGTTGTTTTGAGATGAAGAATTTGGGCCCCCTACATTACTTTTTGGGTATTGAGGTAGCTCATTCTCTAAATGGTTATCTTCTTTCACAGTCTAAGTACATAGGGGACATTCTTGAGCATGCTCGCCTCACTGATACTAAGATTGCTGATACCCTTCTGGAGCTTAATGTTCATCTGTCCCCGTATGATGGTGTTTATTTACCTGATCCTATCTTATATCGCACTATTATGGGCATCTTGGTTTATCTCACTATTACTTGTCCAGATATAGCTCACGCGGTCCATGTTCTTAGTCAATTTGTTACTACCCCTACTACGGTTCATTCAGCAGTTGTTCATCGTATATTGTGATGCCTGAGAAGCACTCGCTTTTAGAGTCTTTACTTCCTTCATCTTCTTTTTTGGAGCTGCGTGCATACTCTGATGCTGATTGGGCCGGTGATCTGACAGATCACAAGTCAGTTACTAGATTTTGTGTATTTATGGGTAATTCTCTTATTTTTTAGAAGAGCAAAAAGTAAGTTATTATTTCTGGGTCTTACATGAAAGTCGAGTATCGTGCTATGGCTTTTACTACTCGTGAGGTTGTTTGGCTACATCGATTACTTGTAGATATGGGCGTCTCTCTCTCTTTCAGTCCACTCCTATGTACTGTGATAATAAGAGTGTTATTCAGATTGATCACAATTCGCTTTTTCATGAGAGGACTAAGCACATTGAGATTGATTGTCATATCACTCGTCATCATCTTACGCATGGAGTCATCACTTTGCCTTTATTTCTTCTTCCGCACAGATAGCTGATTTGTTTACGAAGTCTCATCTAGTTCAACATTTTCATTTTTTGGTTGACAAACTCTCAATGCTTCTCGTTGCACAATCGTGAGATTGAGGGGGGATATTATAGTTTTATATTACAATTTTATTTAGCATTAAGGGTATTTTAGTGTTTTCTCTTTTATCGTTAGGTAATTGTAGTAGGTCTTATATTATCTTTCCTTCTTCTCATTGTATTGTATTCTAGTTTATGTTAATATGAAATCCTAGCCCCTCTTTTCTCTATTCCACTGATTATAGATCTTTGATATGTTGTCAGTTCCAATATTTTCTATAAGATTTTACCCCAAACCTTTAGGTCCAATGGCAGAGTCTTCACTTAGATCAGTAACTCCTTGGTAAATATTCTCTTCAGTTGCAAAATCTTTAAGAATCTCATTAATATCTACATTAATCATAGGAGGAATGGTATATGAAATATCTTCTTCAATAACTACGGTGTCTACAGTTAGTAAATATTGAAAATGATTCATAATGTGGTTGCATACATCTTCACTATCTTCCAACAACATGCCATGATGATCTCTGAAACTGTGTATAACTAAATTTTTTATGCTTGGCTTTGACTTTGGAATGAAAAAAATTTAGTGCTAGAGTCTCCTTCCTTCAACCATTTGATACAGGACTTTTATTTGCAAAAACTCTCCTCTTTTTTTAAAGTCTCCATCAACGTAGCTCTTTCATGCTTGAGGCAAATTTTATTGGCTTCTATTATATACAAATCATAAGCTAATTCTAATTGAAGAGTTTATCCTCAATATCTTTAGCTGATTGGAATATGTCTTTAAAAGTCTCCTTGTTCCAATTCTTCAAAGCCCCCTTAAGACTTTGCATTTTATTAGAGAACTTTCTCATTATACGAGAACTGACCTCCTCATTCCAAGAAGATCTGATATTATCCTCAAAGTTAGCATGAGAGCGCCACATAGACTGAAATTTAAAATCTTTAAGAATTACATCCACTTCAGTTTTAACATTCAACAACATATGGGTATGATCTGAAATTGATATGTCTAGTTGAAAAATGATAGAATTGGGGTAGAGGTTAGACCATTTATTATTGATCAAACCCCTATCAAGTATACCGTAATAACACCTTCTTTATCTCTGTTATTACATCATGTGAACCTAGTACCCTTGTAAACCAAGTCCATAAGACCATAATCATCCAAAGTTTGGATAAAATCCCCCATAACATTTAAATCAACATCATTTCCTCCTAATTTTTCTGATTGGTAAACAACCACATTAAAATCTCTTATAACCAAGGTAGGATGGGATTCACATCTATTAGATACTTTAAATAACTTCTCCAAAAGTATAATATTTTCCTCCCTATTACATTTTGCTTACACAATAGTCATCTTTAAGTCATGTTTAAAAGATTCATGGGCAATAATCACAGTTAATTGTTGCTCCTCATCAGATATGCATTGAATCATGACATCAAATCTCCACAACAACCAAAATTTCCCCGACTCATAACTCCAGTAGCCTTCACAACCTTGTTTAATTTTAAAATTATCAATCTTCTTTTTGTCAACTTTTGGTTCCACTAATTCAATGACATGAACTTTATGAATCTTTAAAAGTTTCTTTAACCTTCTAGAGGATGGTTTTTTCCACCCCTTTATATTCCACACTAGGATGATAATCACTGAGAAAGTTTGGGGAGGTATTATTTTATACCTTTTAAACTAGATCTAGTGACTCTCTTAAATAGTGGATCTTTAATTTTAGAATTACTGATTGCTATAGTAGCTCATTCCTTTCTTTGTACCTTCAGCTTTCTAAGAGCTTCAAGTTTTTTCTCCTTATATCTTCTTCTCAAGAATATTTGCAAAGATTTGCAGTTCTTAAATCATAGGAATTCAATATTCAACTTTATCAACATCAGTGGCATACAAAGGGTCTACATCAGAATTTTTATCATAACTTGGGAGGTCAGTAGCTCTTAGTTAAAAAGAAAAGGTGTTAATAATTGAGTATTCTTGGCATGTGATTTCTTGGTTTTTAATTTTTTGAATATAATACACAAGATATCTTTGGATCTTCTTATGATTCTTTGGTGTAGTATCTTATAACAACTTTTATTTCTTTTCCTTGATAGTCATAAGTATTTCACCTTCTTTAAATTTCTCCTCTGGAAGTTTTTCTAACTCTTCAGCACTATGATGGGTTGTGATTTTATTTTTAGGGATTTTGGAAATATTATTGAATGTCTCTTCAACATCATCAACAACCTATATCTTTACTGACATCTATTGAGTTTGTTGATCTTCCACTTTTTTGTACACAAATTCTTTAACCTTTTTTTCTTAGGTCACACTTTTTGGATACTTGAATAAACAACTTCTTTTATCATGGCCTTTTTTTGGAGTAGAATGTATAATATTTTAATAAATATTCCACAAGCACTTCTTACCAAAAACCACTATTCCCTCAACCAATCCATACTCTTTTGGGGAGAGTCTTTGTTAAATCTACTTCCACGCATACCCTTGCTAAGCTTGGCTGGTTGATTTTAGAAGTTGAAACATCCAAACGAAGAAGCTATCCAATTAACTAGGCTATAGAATAAAGGGATGTTTTGGAGAAAAATGAATACGCAATTGAGGAAAGAAAATCCAAATAGGGGATATGATACTCTCTTTATCAACATTAAAATGTGGGGTCCATTTAAACGTGCGCATGGGGTATTTACCAATATACCAGGAATCCCTCATCCATAATCTTCCAAAATCTTCTTCACAATGAATCTTAATTTATACATGCTTTTTATCTAAGACACAAATTGTATAACTAGTTTTTAATGAAAAGGTTACAGATGTCTTCCATATAATATCCATTAGGGGCCAACCCTGGGAAAATTACGAACAAGTGCATGTTTGAATGGTTTTGAGAGAGAATCAATTTCTTTTATGAAAAACATCATTTTTATCTCACTTTTGTAAAAAGACCATTGTTTTAATGATACGTGTTTCTCTAAATGGTTTTATGCAACGACAACTGAAGAAAAGGATTTGTTCCAACCATTTTGGATGCAGAGGTTTACGATCAACGTTATAGGTGAGATTATGAGATGCCATGCAAAACCTAATTAGGGTTTACGTGAGAGAGATAGAGAGATAGGGATATATAAATAGAGAGGGGGTGAAGTTACAAGAGGATTTTTATTCATGTTTAAAATTGATTTTATAACGAATGAGTCCAATATTAAAAAACTCGACCCATATGACCGTAAATAGGAAACTTACCCTCAATCGCCTACATTTTTAGGTTCGGCGTAAACACATCCATACTAAAGTTGTGGTTGATAGACAAGTTTCTTTTCCCTAAGAGGTGTTGTGGGTAACGAATGTATCATTAACGGGGCTAGCAACTGCTGACGATATCCATGTTGCCCTAGTTATACCTAGGATTCCTAATTTCCCTTAGGTCACCTCCTAGATGTATGCCCTTGATTCCCGTATGTGAATTACTTACTCATGAACTACGCCTCACACCTCAAGCCCTGTTATTAGCCTTGTTGGGCTCGGCCCAATTAACCCTGCCCATTTCTCTTATGACATTTGTATCATTGGCTCCAGTGGACTTGATTTTCCTAAAATCCCTATCCCTAACCATAGAAATCATCATGTCCCGTGTACCTTTTAGGAAGATTCCCCCTAAGGTTGTACTATTTGTTGATAGTGGCCATCTTGAATACGATACTACTCACCATTCCCACCAGTCTTATGTCCCTAACGAGACCCATTCTTCCCTTCCTTATCTCCTCTATCTCACTAAAACTCTTGGTGGTCTTGACAATGGATTGGTGCCACAATTACCTCCTAAGAATAAGTGGTGCGATTTGGGTTCCCTAAAATGACATGTTGAATCCTCTAGTTCAGCCACCAAAAATGTTATCCATCCTATTTCCCTCAATAATAACTTTCGAGGGGTAAAATAGTGATAGCCGGGTGAAATCATGCTCATACTGGACTATGGTGTAGTTTCCCTCAAATAGAATTATAAATACCCACATCATTGTCGATTCCATGACATAAGAAAAGTACTTGACCTCAAATAACCTATTAGAGTTTGAAATACTCATAGTCGTCCTCAACTTAGTGGTGGTAACCGACTACTACCATTATAATGCATCCCATATTAGCCTAAAAATAACAAGCATCTAGGTATGTACCTCTGAGTAATCAACCACCACCAAATGGTGATATATGTCCTACTTCCATTGATAAGAAAGAATAAGATCAGTCGACCCTGTGAACTTGAGATGATTGCCTTTATTGAAGGAATTGCTGGCTTTCTCCCAATCAGAACTATGTAATGGGGTTGGTGTTAGTGCAGTTGGTTGAAGTGGCGGGGTAGCGACTGGTTATACAATATTGCAGCCATAGTAACAACAACATTATGGGCAGTGAGTCTGGCTAAGGGGGAACCTTCCCATGTGGAATATCTTCGCGTAACTCAATATTAGTAGCCTTTACCACAAGATTTATCACAAGTAACATCCACCCTAAGAGGATCAATTTAATCCTCATTTTGAAGAAAAATCCCCAGGATTAGTACGTCAGGAGATATTGGGAGATCTATAATGAGGTTTAAGACTGCACTGAATAGGTCACAATATCCTCATTTAAGATCGGTCTATAGAATAACTCCATGTTATACCACTGCCTCACTAAGAAGAAAGCGACCATTTTCGACTATCTAATGTATAAAATTAAAAAATACACTAAGGTTGAAGATGTTGTCATATGCATAAAACAAGATAATTGTCGATCAAAGACAAGGAAGAACGAAGATAAGGGGGTTATTCACAAATGGGGGAAAGAATTAGAAAAGCAAACCAAAATAAGACAAGAAGTCAGATCCCAACAAAGATTATTATGCCATTAACACTATTTTCAAGGAGCCAATATACAAGATCTTGACCAAGATTAAGGATAAAAAATATTTCAAGTGGTTACAAAAGATATCCCTTTAATAGAAACATTTCCCCGGGGTTTCCCTACCAAATGGAGCATGAACACAAGACGAATAATTACAAGGCATTGAAATCACACTTGGTGGATAAAGCAGGCCACCTAGATGAATTTATCAATAAGAAGAATGGAAAAGGCCCAATAAAAAATGATCAAAAGCCATATAATATCCTAGAAGACGACGAATTGGGACACGGCTTTATAGTGATCCACGGAGCCTCAAGCCCTAACTATAATAAGGGGAATACTATGAGAGTGGAAATGAAAAAGGTCACTACGGTAGTGGAAGATTTCCAGATGATCCGACCAACCCCAATATTGGGAAACGTTATCAACTAGAGGAAATAAACTATGATAAGCATATTATTTTCACTAAAGAAGGCCTGGTTGGAGTAAAGAATCCACATCATGACACACTATGAATCACACTCATAACTGTTAACTAGGACGTGGATAAGATACTAGTGGACCAAGGTAGCTCCTCGGGGTACATGTACCTTAATTTTTTTAACCATATTATCTTACAAATAAAATACCTAAAATATGAGACCATCAATTTGGTTGGATTTGGAGGAAGGATGAACATAACCTTAGAAAAGGTTGTTATTCCCGTACAAATTAAAAGCATATCAAACTTAATTGAATTTCTGGTCATAGACATCGAATCCCCATGCAATGCAATACTTAGGTGAGGGTGGATGCACACGATGAAGGAAGACCCATAAACTTACCATCAAAAGCTAAAACGCATTCTCGGTCGGGGGTAATGTAGATATGTGGTATGCTCAACAATGCTTTATCGCCACCATCAGGCCTAAACATAAAAAGAAAATAGAAAAGGTGGAGAACACGAATGGGGCTACCCCCTCTAAATAACATTTAACGTATGGGCGATCGGGGGTAGGAGACACATGAGTATCCCCATCGATAGGGTCACGGAACTACCCCAAGAGGTTATGTTTGACGATTCTCACCCACACAATTGAATTTATCAATAACTCTCTTACGGACAATAAAAAGGAGAAACTGGTCTCCTTCCTTAAAGATAATAAATAGTTGTTCACTTGGTAGCCATATGATATACCCAATATAGATCCTAATGTAATGTTGCACAAGCTTCCCATTACGCAAATGACTCGATGCACAACCCCTGAGAAGGAAAGGGCAGTAGAAGAAGAGATTGGAAAACTTTCGGAGGCAAGGTCCGTTAAAAAAGTTCAAATCCCCAAGTAGATTCCAAATTCGGTTGTGGTTAACGAGATTAATGGGAGGTGGGGAGCATGCATCGACTTCAATGACCTGAATAAGGCATGTACAAATCGTAGTTTCCATTTACTAAAGATTAACATGTCGTTCAATGAAACTACCAAACACGAATGAATGATTTTTCTAGACACTTATTCCAACTGCCACTAGATCATTTTATTTCGACCCAATGAGGAAAATACATCTTTCATCACCACTATTAGTCTTTATTGACACACCATTATGCCTTTTGGACTAAAAAATGTAGGCAAGCCCTATCAGGGGTTAGTCACCAAAATGTTTAAGCAATAATTAAGCGATACCATGGAAGTGTACATGGATATATGCTTATAAAGAGTAAACCTAAAGGCAATCACCTCTCTGACCTTGAGAAGACATTTGAGGTTCTTTGATATTATAAAATGAGTCTCAATATGGCCAAATTCTCCTTTGGAGTTTGGTAAGTTCCGTGGCTGCCAACTCAAATAAAGAGGAATCGAATCAAACCCCAATCAAATTTAGGCAATAAGAATTATTCACCCTCCCAAAACCGTTATAGATGTTAAAAGGCTGGCTGGAATGCTTGCAACACTCAATTGGCTTATTTTGAAGTCTTTTAAGCAATGTCAACCTTTCTTTTAGCTATTGGGAAAGGAGAAAATTGAGTTGGGAATGATGAATGTTCAAAGGCATTGGAGGAGATAAAAAATAATCTCATTTGACCACCCCTACTCACAGTTCCCAACCTAGGGTATTTGTTTTACTTGTATCTCTCAATGTACAACCATATTGTTAGCTCAGCCTTTATCTGTGAGAAGGGGGTTTGTCAAGCAACAGTTCACTATGTTAACAAAATATTTTTATATGCCTAATTAAGATATATCCCATTGGAAAAGTTGACTTATTAACCAGTGATAACCTCCTGCAAGTAAAAACACTACTGTGAGGCACATTTTATCACATTCATAACCTTATTTCATGTAAACCCAATCCTTAGAAAGGCTAACCCCTCTGGACGGATGCCCAAGTGGTCGGTGGGACTTTGAAGCTTTTATATTTATAATTAACCTATAATCATATTAAAAGGGAAGGTCTTGGCAGATTTCATTACAGAGTTTTTTGGTGAACATCAACCTGAAGAGAAACCTAGGGTTGACAATTAAACAACCGTGGAAAGAACGAAACAATATGATAGGTGAACCCTTTATATAGACAGTGCATCCAGCACAAAGTGGGAAAAGAGTATGGATAGCGTTAGTCACTCCAGATCGTACTATCCTCAAACATGTCATCCGACTTGGCTTTGAGGTATCAAATAATGATGCAAAATATGAGGCTTTCTTAGGCGGATTGGGGAAAGAATTATCCTTGGGGGGCAATCACTTTGACATATATTGCGACTCAAGGCTGGTATCTAATAATATATTAGGATACTACAATGCTAAATGTGAATATATGTTGGCTTACCTTAAAAAGGCTCAAGAATTGGTTGTCCAGTTCTAGCATGTTTAAACACAAAATTTCCAAGGGGAAATAACAACCATGCGGACGCCCTAGCCACTTTGGTTTCAACTATTAAATCCAACTTAAAAAGAGTGATATGGGTAGAGTACCTGACAAAACCATACATCTAGAGGAAAAAATACACCAACCAGGTGCTGACAATGGAGAAAGATGCCAGTTGAATGAATCTCATTCCAAAGATTTTTAATAAAATGTGTTGCCCCCGGACAAAAAAGAGGCCCATCAAACTACAGTTAATGCTACTCATTTACGTTTTTCTCCTCAAGGAAAGCTTTACATGATAGCAGTTAATAGACCATATATAAAATATGTCCATCCCAATGACAACGAATAAGTCTTGTACAAGCTACACAAAGGAACTAACAAAAGTCATGCTAAAGGAAGGTCTCTAGCATTTCGAGCAATTAAGGAAGGGTATTGGTGGCCATATATGCACAAGGATGATGTCTCCTATGTAAAAAGGTGCAAAAATTCCTAGTTATTCTTGTCACTACTTCACCAGCCTGCCAACAACCTCAAACCTCTGACCAACCCATGATCATTTGCGTAGTGGGTGTTATACATCATCGGAACATTGCCTACCACACCTGGAAATAGGAAATACATTTTGGCCGGCACTAACTATTGAAGCATAACCACTGGGAAACAACAGAGATATTGATATGATCAGGTTCATTTAGAGGAACATCATTGTAATATCCTACTCTAATCTTTCATTTAAATCTTTGTGTAAATTATACTGAATGGGGTTGGTGATAAATATTGAAGGGTCGTTCTAACGACATAGACCTATCATTAGAAGCGAGATGGGGTTGTCACACAAAGGTGGTATCGCACTACATTACAGTCTCAGGTCACACGAAGGTTGCAAAAAGTTAAACTTCGAATGAAGTGGAGATGTCTCTCGAACGAGATAGGCATGTCATTTGAACGACGTGTCTCGACAATGTTTAATCAGATTGTCCTTATGCGTTGTCATATTTCTAACCCTTGGATCTTTTAGTTGTCGAGCTCAGATTAGCCTAAATTGGGCAAAATGTAATTTTTGGTCTTTAAGAGGGTTTTATAAGGCCTGTTTGGGGCATTTTATTGGGAGAAAAATGCAAGAAGAGAGAGAGAGAGAGAGAGAGAGAGAGGAAATAGGGTGGTGTTCCACCATGGGAGGGATTCTCCCCACCATTCCTCCACTATTTTACCACCATAAACCACCATGTTCTATAGTATTCCACCATGTTTAATCCTACAACACCTATTTTCACCATTGTTGAAGTGGAGCTACGAATTTTGGAGAAGTGTTGGGGGATTTTTGGAGAAGTGTTGGGAGATTTCATGGAGTCTGAAGGGGGTTCTTAGATTAGGAGGACAAATGGAGCATTTGGAGGATGCTTTTGGTAACCCCTTGAGGCTACCTTTGGATGTGGGGGTTGCTCCTCTTACACCAACATTATTTCCACTATTTGGAGTATTTAGAGGTGGGAAAATCTTACTCTTAGTATTAAGAGTCTATTTTGCACTATTTGTAGTCTTGTAATTAGATTATATGAGTAGGGTGCATTTGATTAAATGATGGAAATATGTGTAGTAAATAATAAACATTTTTATGGAATAAAAATGTCGGTAAAATGTTATTTTTTTTATCATACCATGAGGTGTCTCAATCAGCTTGCTGGCCAAGCATTATTTTTACAGCGCCCGGGATCGAACTGGGGACCAAACCCAATCCACCACCAAGCATTATTAAAAGTTGATATTGTGAGAAAATGGTGTATTTACTAGAAAGATTGATGCTAAACATTTTATGAAATAAATTATTTGGAGATAATGATTTATTTTCCTAAACATTGGTGAAATAATGTTTCAAAGTTTCTTGCAAAAATGTAAAGTTTTTGAAAAATGGACATATGCAAAGTTTTTGAAATAAAAAATGTCTTTATGTATTGAAAAGCTTAATTTTGCAATTATTCTGAATTTCTAGAATGAAAAATATGTTTAACCCATTTAATAGGATTTTAGATTTAAAATCCTTCTTCTCATGCACATAAACTTGCAGTATTATGGCGATAAGTGTATAAACAAGTTTAAAGAAGATTTGATTGGGTTTAAAAATAAATAAGAAAAGTAGAAATTCTTGTCTTTAAAGTGTGTGAAAAAGGGGTTAAAAATGTGATAAGTACAAACGGGAAATACTACATGTATTAATGAAAAGGAAATTGTATTTTCTTATAAAATTAGTCTTTAAGTATAATTAGATTTCTTGAATAAAGAAAGTAAAGAATATCTAGTTTGAAAAATTGGTTATCAATGGTGTTGAATAAGTTTCAATGGTTAAAAAAATAAAAGTTGGTGTGTATAACTTAATAATGTTGTAAAGGATTAACACTTGTGAAATTGGAAAGGAAATAATGAGATAAAGATGTTTCCAATTAAGAAGAACATTACTCCAATATTAAAAGGGTGTTAAGGTGTTAAAACACTTAAGAAGTTAGTGTGGGTAACCTAATAGTATTTTGCGAAAATTAACACTGTTAAAATGGAGTAAAAGATGAGTTTGAAAATAATTGGGTAAAATGGTAATTTTATTTAAAGTAAAACATTGTTATGAAATAAAAAATTTGGAAAAGGTGTTACACAAATTGGTCCTAAATGAATATTATTTTTAAAATAAAATCAAGTTTAAATGTAAAGGACATGAAATGATAAATTTCAAAGTGTAACACAAGTTGGGGTGAAACCCCGGGTTTTGGCTTCGGTCGGGTAAAAGGAAAGGTGGAATTATGCAGAAATTTGTAAACTATTAAAACACATGTAAAGGAACTCGGATGACACCATAATAATTAAGGAAGGCCCGGAGCCCTCGAGTGAAAGACCCAAAATAATTGGCTAGAGCATATGGTGCGTATAGCCGGCGGTGTGGAGCCAGTTGAAGTATGCGGTTATTTAAAGATTCAAAGAAAAGATGAAGGAATATGGAACATATCAAGAAATGGGGTGCGTGGTGAAACGTGTTAATACAACTTAACTTTAATAAACTAATAAATGTTCCGGTAAAGGTTAAAATGGACAAGTAAGTGTGAAGTTGATTAATGTACATAAGGTAAGGAAAAGGGTAAAGTAAGTGGGTAAATGGGTGGTTAAGCAGCTTAAGTGGTTAAACCCATAGTTAACACAAGAGTGTGTTGCAAGAGGCTTTCAAAGGCTAGATGAGTATTTTCTAACACGGTGTTTGCGTGTGTTGAAAGGATGGTTTTCGATGAAAATACTATTGTGGATTGTTTAAAATAAAAAAGGAAATTTTGATAAAGAAATTGCTTTTATTTAAACCAAGTGTAGTTGTTTCAAGTATTTAACCGGGTGTGTTAAATAAAGTGAGAAATACAAAAATGAGAAAAAGAAAGTCTTTTACAAGATTAAGGTTAATTAATTTGTACAATAAGGTCTTCAAAAGTAAACTATTTCATGCATTAAGTATATGTATTTGTATGTGTATATATGTATATAAGGTAGTTGCATATGCACGTAGGCATAACGTGTTAGAGTCTTTTTTTTGTCGTTTGATTCTATACTGCATTTGTATATTTTCCATTGAGTATTTGGCTTACTCCCTCGCTCTGTTACGATAGGTTGGGGGCGATTTCGTATTTTGAGAGCGTTATACAGGTAAGTACTTTCTTTATTCTTACATCATTAGCTCTGTATGCTTGGACTTTGGGGTGCTCCCCATGGGTCCCTAATGTAGTTTAATTTGAAATTTGAATCGCATGCTAAACAAGTGAAATGTTAATTAAAATAAAACTGGACTAGCAACATTATATAGGTTGTTTCATTGCATTTCACACCTAACGCTCGGTTCGGATCGGGTTGACTACGAGTAATCCATAAATTTCGGGCCAGGGCATTATAATTAGTATCAAAGCTCTATAAATAAGGTTCCTTTAGGCAGTGACGTGGTGAGGTCGATATTGGATCTTTCGACGTCGGTGTTAGTTTGGGTCGCTCGTGCTAGTTTGGTGATGATTTCGTTCATGTGCTCAATGATAAAGTCAAAGAGGTTAGCACGACTAGTTAGTTAGTGCCAAGTGGCCCACGATCGAGATGATAGTTCATATATTTCGTTCTTTTGATTAGAATTGTTAGTAATTTAAGAGTGTCCTTGCCAGACAACAGTTGTGACACCGTGGTTTTTACTGTGAGGTGCTTGTGTTTAACCATTAATTGCGTAGAATACCTTGAGATGTTTATAGAGTGAGATGACTCCCATTGGGTAGGTGGCACTAATTGTGTGTATCTAACGGTATAGGTTGATGGTTAGGGTGTCGTGACTAAGCACCGATGATTGGTAATTAGAAAGTATATAGCACTTAGGTGCGATGCTTACAGGTAGTTAATGTCGGTAATGTAATTAGGCAAATTCGATCCTTTGGGTGATATAGCACTTGATGGTAATTCGGTGAACATATGAAGTTGTGTAGGCTAATAGTTGCAGCACCATGGTCCCTTGCGTGAGGTATATGTAATACCCCGTAATTTTAAATGACTTTTAAAATGAGTTACATTTTAAATTAATGGATTAATTGGATTTTATTATTAATTAATTCATTTCGTTTTATACCCGAATTTTGGATATTAAAGTGGGTGATTCTGAATATTACTTAAAGATATTTAGGTAATATATGAATGTGATGATTAATGGTAATTGTTGTTCGATAATTTGAATTTTTAGTCAGACGCGGTATGGGACGTGTCGGGACTAAATTATTAAATTAAAAAGGAAATTTATTTTCTATCAACCTTATAGTCGTTTCGACTGCGTCGTTGCATCCGGAAGGATTGAAATAGTCAGAAAAGTCTATTTGGAGGTTGATTTTGGGTCTCGGGTCATTTGGAAATGAAAAGACACCCAAAAAGGGCATTTTGGTTATTTTTACAAGGGGGATGAATAGTGATTTAAGATTTTGTCTTATTATAAGTATTCGGAGATTAGTGTACGTAGGTTCATTTCATCTCTTCTACACAAAATTGAGAAGTCATCTTCCTAGAGAGAGTGAAAGGTTGCTTGGGAAAAGAAAACTTTGCTTGGAAAGGAGGAGAACCAAATGCCAAAGGTCACCACCACAAACCACCACCGAAAGTTGGCCGAAAAAAGGGAGAACCACCTGTGATATACAACACCAAAGGATCAGATCTTTTGATCCGAAACTCTACCCAAGGTCCTACCCAACCCATAGGTTCAATTGTAAACACTTAAAATGCATAATAAAGTCATCTAGTCACATTTAAAAGTCTATAAACACTTTATACCTTCATTTGTATGTTCCTTCATTATCATATACGTATATCCTCAATACAACTTAATTAAATTAGCAAGTCATCAATTTATTCGCGAATATCTCCATTATTCACAATATACAGTCATACTATAAAATCATAACACTTGTATCATATTTACTAAGTATTATATTTAAATTAAATACTCCCATATAATTAAACATACTCGTTTAATCATTACACCAAATTAAAGATAAATACCATTAGTTCATCCGAATAATAATTCCCACAATCTCAATTAAATCAATAGAACTTCAATTTAATACTCATAAAAATATGGGGTATTACAATCCTTCCTTCCTTTCAGGTAATAGACCTTCTTATATATCAGTACCCACATATAGTAATAGTAAATTTCAGGGATCCTTAGGCTAGTCCTATAATTTTCATTAAGGCGGTTAACGACATTAACAATCCTCTATGTATTGGGACAACACTGTGAAGGAACGACATTGAAATACTTGTAAAATTTTAAGAAGAGACGATTTGGGTAAAATATAACCCCAGTGTCAACGATGAATTCAAAGAAAATCCACTGACCATTATCAACATTGTAGTAATCCACTGGACCAGAGTCCATCTCAACAGTCAACCATTTGGGGATGTACCACTATTTGATATCCTTTGTGTAATTTTTATTGATAACTTACACCATTTTTTACGAGTTTTTGTAAGTAAAAAGACAAAGAAGAAGATTGACAAAAACTATAAGATCTTTGAAAGATAAAATTTTAAGAAGGAAGGAAGATTCGACTTACAAACAATAGAGAGTAAACACGTGCTCTAAGCTTTTAAAGGCAAAATGAATTTTGAACAATGAAACCCAACTGACGACAAATAGAAGATTTAACGGCTTATAATGAGTTCCAATTCATAATCCAATCATTATACACACACGTACCTAAATGTTTACTGACACATAACCGCCTTTTAAGCTCCATCCTTCTGAATGACCAGCGTACCCCTTTGATGAGTAGGGAAAAAGACTAGGGTGTCCCTCAACACTTAATGGGCATAATGACTTTTCATTACCAAGGACAACTAACTCTGTGGCCCCGACCACAACATAATGGACAATTACGACTGTCTGTGACCATAACATGAATTATTTTGAAAATCAAAGCAAACCACCGCGACCTCGATCAATTGCAAAGATTTGGGGAAATTTTGAGGGAAATAATTTATCATGAGTTAGAGAAGTGAGCATGTGTGACACACCGTAAAATCCATAATTAGATTGATCAGGTTTAATACAAAAATCATGGGAATAAAAAACATCTGGTAGCATTATCATCATAACAAAATAAATAAAACGGGACAAGTGAACTGTAACACCCCGTGTTTTTAATAGTTAATTAAATTAATTAATTGGGAAATTCAAGAAAAAATAAAATTTTAGATTTAATTATTATTAGTAATTAAATATGTTGGTTTTTATATATAAAAATAAGGTTTTAATTGGAATTTAAATCGGGATTAAAATTTGAAAATTATGACTTCTTGTATAAAAATCGGTGGAGGATCCGAGCTAAGGAGGATAAAAATAATATTTTTAGAAATCCGGCCGTCGGATCGAGATGAATTTTTCACAGCAGTCATGTCTCGCCGTTCGCTACAACATGATAAAATTTCAAGCCATTTTGACGGTTCGATCATCCGTCGTGATTTTTCAAGTGTTTGTATATGATTATAACTCTTTTCTTAATCAAACTCTTAATCCTTTATATATCACAACTAATTCGTGGATGGACTTTTCAAATCACTTTTTCTCAAACTTTTCAACTCGAAGACCTCTCCAAAATTACTCCGTTTCATCTACAAACCATAGGCCCAAACTTATTCAAGATTTCAACCTTAGATTAGAAGGCTTATTTGGTGTTTTCTCGAGTTTGCGCTACAATGAGTTTTGATTATTTTCGCGAGGTGGTGTGATCAGATTTTGAGGCTGAAATATATGTGTTGCTTCATGTGATGATTATAAGGTACAGGAGTTACACAATATGCTCATAAATTCTCTCGAGAGTATTTTCGTTTGATTTCTGTGTCGATTGTACCCATGTTGAATTGCAATATTCATTTGAAATCTGAAAAATTATTGGAATCTACATATTGATTCATTGTGGTATATTATACTGTAATTTGAGCATCGTGTCATGAGATTTTAATATGGCACGGAGAATGGGCAACCGCCAATAATCCAAAATTCGAATATGCTTAAGAATGCATAGGCACGGTGAGGTGAGGCCTGGTGACTCATTGATGTGTTGTTGAGAAATTAATATTGATATAATGCTTGAGTGTTTCATTTGATTTGTATATACGATTCATATTATTGCGATTTATCCACCGTGCTAATTATTTTTAAGCATCTATTCCTGTCATATTGTGTACTTTCCCGTATTTTCTTTTAGTTGGCGGGTTAGCGTGGATTGGGAAGCTATGGGCTATTTTGGAGAATTATTTTACAGCATGGATTGGAAGATGTATTTTTGTTGTAATAACTAGTGGTGTAGTTTTAGTTGGAGAATTTTGTGTTTGAGAGAGATGTTATTGTAATTATTGTGGAAGTGTAAAAGATTTTGGATTCATTATATTTAAATTGTGGACATTTAAATGCTCTATACTTGTTAATTGATGGTTTTGGTTTAGTTTTATCGCATTAACACGCCGCGTGTCTTTTTCGGGCGCGCGGGGTGTTACAGATGGTACCAGAGCATGGTCTTAGTTCTCGTAAGTTGTGAGTCCGTTTAGCTTTTCGCGTTACCAGTCTTTGATCCTCTTTGTTGATTCATACTTCTAGAGGTAGTGGGTCTAGCATACGTGTTAACTGTATTCCTTGGAGATATAGAGTCTTGTGGTAAAGACGTTGTAGGCATCGAATTTAGAATTAGTAAGCTTGATGTGAGGATCCCTAGGATTTATTTTGGGGACATTAATTATTTGGAAGATCATTAGTATAAATTTTGAGTATGTCTTATATCGAAGCAGCGATGTGATTTGATTTGTGGATTTATGTGTTGCGAAGATTATCGGAAATAGAATCGAGTGGTGATTTGTGAGAGCGCATGGTACGCCGTTACTTTCATAGTTATGTATATATATATATATATGTTATTTTGTTGTTCGTGGGTAGGTGCGCGTAGGATTGAGTGTATGGGCGCCCACTTATGGCATTCAACGAGTAGGCGTATGTGAGCCTTATTTTATATTTCGCAATTTATTTTTAATGTTTATACTTCGTCTAATTTCGATGACGAAATTCCTTTGCTAGTGGGGAAGTATGTAACACCCCGTGTTTTTAATAGTTAATTAAATTAATTAATTGGGAAATTCGAGAAAAAATAAAATTTGGGATTTAATTATTCTTAGTAATTAAATATGTTGGTTTTTCTATATAAAAATAAGGTTTTAAGTGGAATTTAAATCGGGATTAAAATTTGGAAATTCTAACTTTTTGTAGAAAAATCGGTGGAGGATTCGAGCTAAGGAGGATAAAAATAATATTTTTAAAAATTCGACCGTCGGATCGAGATGAATTTTTCACAGTAGTCATGTCTCGCCGTTTTCTACAACTTATTAAAATTTCAAGCCATTTCGACGGTCCGATCGTCCGTAATGATTTTTTGAGTGTTTGCATTTATTAGAATTTTATTATTAATCAAACTCTTAATCCTTTATATATCACAACTAATTCGTGGATGGACTTTTCAAATCACTTTTTCTCAAACTTTTTAACCAGAAGACATCTCCAAAATTACTCCCTTTCATTTACAAACCATAGCCCCAAACTTATTCAAGATTTCAACCTTAGATTAGAAAGCTTATTTGGTGTTTTCTCGAGTTTACGCTAGAACGAGTTTTGATTATTTTCGCGAGAGGAACGTGATGGTGCGATCAGATTTTAAGGACAAAATATATGTGTTGATTAATGTGTTGATTTTGAGGTACGAAACTTACACAATATGCTCCTAAATTCTCTCGAGAGTATTTTCATTTGATTTCTGTGTCGATTGCACTCATGTTGAATTGTGATATACATTTGAAATCGGAAAAATTATTGGAATCTACATATTGATTCATTGTGGTATATTGTATTGTTATTTAAACATCGTGTCATGAGATTTTAATATGACACGGAGAATGGGCACCCGCCAATAGTCCAAAATCCGAATATGCTTAAGAATGCATAGGCGCGGTGAGGTGAGGCCTGGTGACTCATTGATGTGTTGTTGAGAAACTAATATTGATATAATGCTTGAGTGTTGCATTTGATTTGTATATACAATTCGTATTGTTGTGATTTATTCACCGTGATAATTATTTTTTAGCATTTATTCCTATCATATTGTGTAATTTCCCGTATTTTCTTTTAGTTGGCGGGTTAGCGTGGATTGGGAAGCTATGGACTATTTTGGAGATTTATTTTAGATCATGGATTGGAAGATGTATTTTTGTTGTAATAATTAGTGGTGTAGTTTTAGTTGGAGAATTTTGTATTTGAGAGAGATGTTATTGTAATTACTGTGGAAGTGTAACAGATTTTGGATTCATCTTTATACTACTATAAAATGCTACAGAAGAATTTAAGGGCCTCAATTTCTAAGCCATCCATAATAGCATCCAACATGGCAATACCATATCATCAACCATCCTTTCAACTTCTAGAATTTAACCGGTTACTCGAACGGGATAAAGCTTTGATATTAGACTATCCACATGTCATTTAACTTTTATTTTTATTTCCTTTCTCTCCCTCCTCTAAATTCACTCGATCACGATCTTTTCCCATCCATTTTTACCTTTTCATTCTCCTCTTCAACATTTTATACCCTTCTCTCCTATTTGTTACAACATTCCTCCCTCTCTCTAACTCTTTAAATCCTCCACCGTAGTCTATCTATGCATTTCTCGAGAATTCAACGATGATGTCCTTTTCGATGAAAACATGAGAAAGGTACGATTATATGAGTGTGTGATAAGGGCTTGGCATAGTGATAGACACGAAAAAATGAGAGGTTTAATTAGTCAGATGATTTTCAGGTAATATGGGTTTTGTAAAAGTTAATATTTGCAGTCGATTTTGGATTTGAAGTTTGGTTTTTGTTGTGAAGATTTTTAGGTAATTTGGGTTTTGTAAAAGTTTATATTTTAAGTTAATTTTGGTTGTGAAGTTCAGTTCTTGTTGTTCATTGTTGATAATGCACACCAACTCTTTTATCAGAGTCCTATATGGGAGACACACTTCTGGGACTAAGAAGAATAGAGAGTGGCAATAGAATCTGTTGGAGAATTTTTAAAATAAGTGAGTAAGAGCTTTGGGAGTAAAAGCTTAAAAGCTTGTCCCACATTGGAAGTATGTGGATAAAAGTGGGAAGCTAACCCAATATAAAAGGGAGAGTGTCCCACATTGAAAAATGAGTAAAGCTAAGTGATACCCACTAAGCTATAAAAGGAGTGGACAACCTTTGAGTCCCACATTGGAAAAATATTAATAAAGTGTTCACTTAATAAGTAGAAATGAAAGATGAAGAGTTAGTTCATCTAGCATTTAAGAGGCTATTCAAGAGACCTCTAATACGGTGCGAAGCATCGTACGCACGCGCGCGCGCGCGCGCACGTGCGGGCAGTGGGCTGTAGAGGGAAATGGTTTAATAATGTTGGTAATTGACAGTCATACCATTTCGGAATTAAGTAAAGACTGTTAAAACTTAGCAGTCATGACCCCTGAGATGCAGCCTTTCATTTCCTATAAATAAAGGCATCCTATTTCGAAATTGCACATAATAAATATTATCCAGTTTTAAAATTTTCAATCCTTGCTATTACTCTCTTACAATTTTCAGGAGATATAAATTATCTTATTCTTTTTTGTGCACATAAACAGAATAAGAACTTGATTGACTGTTCTTCGTTGCTGAATCCAAAGGTTGTCTTCAAATATATAAGTTGCAGGCAGTACAAGTTGCTTCATTGTATCTTGAGTACGAATTTGCGGATTTCCGCTTGTATACCGAAGTTATTCGTGTGGGACAAATACTGTATTTAGAAAAGTGACATCACGTCTTGAAGTTTTCTAGAATCTATTCAGAAGTTACATTATTATATTGAAGTTGACATTACTATGATATATAAAGAGTTCCATTTCCGTATTTACATTCATATGATCCAACATAATCTCCCTTGACATATTGAATACTTTTAGTAACAATTTATGGCGTGAAATCTTGGAATGATTTAATTTAGTAGGTTAATGTTATTGTTAAAGTATGTATATTATTGTGATCAATTGTATTTCGTGTTTCCTACAATAATACACAATTTTTCGGTCAAGCTTCCTCTGTTTGAAATGACAAAAGGATATTTACAAGTTGGCTATCTGCTAATGGCAATGGTTTTATCTCTTTGATGGTTCACAGAAAAGTGGCTTATAGATGTGGACAATCTTCTTCTATGTGTAGTGGTTCTTCTATTTGGGAGGATTAATATCAAGAAATTTTGAAAACTCAAAGGAGGTCAAGGCTAAGAATGACGTTTCACAAGATGGCTACAATTTTTATAGAAAACATGGAGATGTTCCAAGCCCTGGTGTTAGTCACGAATGTGAGTATAATATATTTTGCAACTATTTTCTTCATTTATATTTTCCTTTCAGGAGTTATATTTTCCACCTCATCATCTTCTTATAATCTTGATAATTTCTTAACTTGCATTTTTTGTATATTGAGACACTTGGAATGGGTAAACTGTAAAACTGGATTTTATTTCAAACTGCTAGCCTAAAAGATGGGTAGATCTCTTTACTGTGTAACCAAAAAAAAGATCTCTTTATTATGACCTGGATCAAAATCAGTTGACCATATCATGTAATACAACACGAGATAATAAGTTATATTTTATTTGAACTAAATGCATATTATATTCATTTTTTATGCAAAATTGAATTGGAATAAACAATAAAATGACAAAACAAGAAATAAGAAAAAAAGGAATAGGAGCCAGCGAGCTACTAAACACTATACAATGTAATTATCTTTTCTCCCTCTCATATGATATCAAGTACTACTGAAGATAAACCGGATGGAAGGACTTGCACCGGTAATGGTAGCAGGAATGATGTATTCTTTAAAAAGGTTGTCAATTAATTTGGCTAATTGATTTTACATAAATTCTACATGGTGACAGTGATTTTCATAATGATTAATATTTATTTTTATCTTTTCATTATATATATCTTAGTATTTGGCCATTTATTTTTATTTGGTTATTTAGCAAGACCACTCTGTCCTTTCCCGTTACGAAGTGACTCGAGAGAATTCAGATCTTGTGCATTTGAATCTATCACATAAAGAGTATTTAAGACAAATATATTATCTATTATATACTATGTGGAACTTATTTTTAACCCATCTCTTTCCCCCTCAACATTTACCCCATTATAGGACTCTTTAATTCACTCTAGTACTCTCCTGCCATTTATGCTTATTTATTGAAAGAAAGCGCATGAACAGTTTCATCTTGATCCCTTCACATCCTCTCTTTCAAATGTAACAGCATGAACAAATAAATACCTTAATATAGGAACCACTCAACCGACATTGAGATATTGTGGTCTGGTGAGGCATAAAGATTAGATTTTGGGGGCTTGGTGGTCGCAATGGAGAAGGACTTTCAGCCAGAGCTGAAGTTCTTGATCACTGGTGTTTTTTCCTTGCCAACAGGAACAGATGTCCTATTTTCAACCGAATCGGGCGGGACTAGGAGCAATGTTGGTTGTTTGATATTTATTCTCTTAATCTCGTTGAACTACTTTGTCCATGTAGTTAACTCAGAACCATTGGTTGGGCTTGCAATAGTTTGTATTTAAAATTATTTAGCTTTCAATTTCTCATGATAAATATCCTAACCATTTATAAAAAAAAATAATCTCAAGACAGTGAAAAGCAATACTTCTTTACTTCGCATATGATCCTATTTTCCTGAGAATATTTTTACGTATTGATATTGACTTTAATTATGATTTACTGACTATAAATTCTTTTTATTAGTTATTTTGCAGATCTCACACTTGCACACACCACGCCACAGTTAAAATTTGGTTCGAAAAAGGTACTCTCTTTCTCTCTCACTAGGTTTCAAACTACAGTTTTAAATTGGGGTGGGGGTGGGGGGTAAATTATCCATTGTTTTTTTTATAAACTAAAACATGGCTATTGAATTCTTAACCGATAATCGCCCTTATACATTCACTAATATATCTTTTTTATCGCACTTACTAAAGCTTAATCTTACAAACATAAACTAAATAAATGAAACATATAGCCATATTGATCTACTTGGTACAAATTACAGTTTTCCAAGATGTGTTATAATGTCAATGAGATTGCCTACCTCTTTTGGAAGACAAAATAGACTCAACTGCCGCTCTTCTGAGTTGTGTTTGTGCCAAGCTTCCTTAAGGAGATCAAAAACCTTTTCACATATGTGCTTTTGGTGAATAATTTCACCCCGCTGTTGTAATTTGTCAGGGTGAACACAAAGAGTTGACTTCCTATAAGCTTTCTTCATGGCAACGGTTGTTATAACATTAGTTAAAGGAGTTGGTTGCCAAGTAAGAATAACTCTATAATCTCCAGGTTCCTCTTTTTAATTCAGATTTTTTAGGATTTTCGAAATGCCAACAACTGTATGGGTAACTATGTACTTTAAAGTGGTTGTCCTTTTGTGTGCTTGGTGTTCTTCTATTCATATATGTATTTGGATGAAAGTAACCAGTCTTACTAGAAAGGTTTGTTTTTGTGTTTTATTGATTCATTAATTTTTAGGTACTCGAAAATCATGGTTTATCACTATCACCCCCAAGGTTTCGTATCTTTCTCATAATGAAAATTGACAATCTTTGGTGTTAATATAATTTGTTTGCACTACTTTGTGGTTGTTTATGTACTTAAGGTAATATAGAAGGTAAAAGGTAACTGTGACAACTTTAGGTACTAATATTTATTTAGATATTGCTTTAGGTACTAATATGAATTTTTACTAATATCATCTCATTTTATGATTGCTTTAGGTACTGGTATGGATTTTGTTTGGATGTTTTTTTAGCTATTTGTAGATATTTCTTTAGGTACTAATAGTTTTTTGTAGCTATTTGGTTTGGATGTTTAATTTATTCTCTCTTTCTGATTCACACACAACTAAAATAATGTTCACCACTACATATGGTATGTTAATACTATTGTTTGGATTTTGTTTATAAATGTAATTTGTATGGCATTTGACGTTGAAATGTCTGGTGAGACATCAGCTCAATCTCACTGGATTCCAAACAATGACATTATAATAATAACTCTGATTCCAAATCTAATTTTCAAATGTAAGACATAGTGGAAGTATTATCAACTCTAAGCTCAATCCCATGGCGAAAGAGTTTGCTAGCGCCTTCCATTTGCTAATGAGTAATCGGTAAGAGCAGGTCTTATAACCTTTGTGACATTTCTCAGTTTATGTAGGAGCAACAAAAATAGCCAAAGGGGTGGGGAAAATAGTCTACCATCCTACTTATACTTATTCCCCACTTTCACAAATACAATGCTACAGGTGTTGGAAGTAAAAAAAATAGGCTAAATCTTTCAACTATTCAAAAATATCCTCTGCCTTCATCTCCACAAAAATAGGGTAAATCTAACCATTCCTCACATCACTCTCTCCACGATCCAGAACCTGGACAATGTCCTCTGCCTTCGTCTCCACCATTGTCGCTGCCTTATTGCATATCCACCGCTGCCACTGCCTCCCTTAGGTAACCACTGTCGTTGCCTCCCTCTTTATTTGTTTGTTTACACACACATATTAACAATTGGTTTAATTTGGTTTTTGGATTTGGTTTTACGTTTTTTGCAAATCCAATTTTTTTTTATGTTTTTTTACAGATCCCTCTTCAGTGGCACTTTAGGAGAACCCCCGGGTTTAATAATCAGCCTGCTTATCATTCTCATGTCTGTTTATCTATAAACTTCATGGTACTTATGCAGGGTATCTATAGATAATTATTTCTATAATAATTTTTTTTATTTACTAAAAACAAAGATTACTTTAAAAAGTAAAATAACTCAAAATGTACCTTAAAAATTCTTTACCAATTAGGGTCTATTTTTTTTGTCTCGAGAAGACGATATCACAAAAAGGCAGATTTAAAAAAAAATCAAGAATATTGAAATCCAGAAATCATAGGGGGTTCTCCTCTTCAATCACTATTTTCTTTTGTTTAGGTTTATTTCTTATTATTCATACTTTTTTAGTTTGGCTCTATTTTAGTAAGATGACAATTTTGGAGGTCAAGGCTTGGATATATGTTTCTGCTGGCGGCGAAGGGCAGTGTAATGATGTCCAGTAGTGGTGATATTTGTTGCAACTTGTGGCGGAAACAACATGTAGGAAAGGTTAGTTTTATTTGTTCTTATAATACAATTACATTGACCGAAAAAGGGTTCCTCTTAATTTATGTAGGGTATAGCTTTGTGTTATACATATACCTAAATCAGAGGTTGGACTAACTTAAGCAGTGTTAATAAATCAATTTGCAATTTTTTTTGTCCCCGGCCTACAAAGGAGCATGGAACCTCAGCTTCTGTTCGATCCATTTTTAACCTTCTCGCCATTAATTAAAATAGGTGGGAGGAATCTAAGTTAAACATATATATTTCTTTAGAAATTATTTAAAAAGAAAAATAGTTTTTCAGTCCTGTTTTTAGTTAAATTTTATATATATGGGGATAACGAAACTTGGGAAATTATCTTAGTTTGACAGATCTCTATGGATTTTTGTGGAATGCGAATTTGATTAGATTTAGAGATGCAGTCCTACAGCGTTTGTGTGACTAGATCTGTGACCTTTATGTATACTTATTTTCATCTTTTAAAAGATTTTTGATTTTCAGTTGTGAAAATGTTGTTATTGTAATGATTTATTTTAAGATGCTTACTTTTCACAATTAAAGTGGATGAGATTTGTATATTTTACTTTCATATAATGTACACATGTGGGGAATAGGAGTCATAGAAAATGTTCATGTCCAATACTAATCTTCCCCGAAAATGTTCACATCTTGTTTGTATAGTTTGAGATATTTCACCTGTCGTTTTGCAATTACGTAGTTTGGAAATTTTTTTCGTTTTACGATTACGTGATCTATGGTCCTATCACATCTATAGTTTATTGTTAACATTATTGTTTGAATAAAGTTCTTTAATTTAAAAGGTAAAGTGAA
Source organism: Sambucus nigra (assembly GCA_949130495.1). NCBI lineage: Eukaryota > Viridiplantae > Streptophyta > Magnoliopsida > Dipsacales > Adoxaceae > Sambucus > Sambucus nigra. The sequence continues at coordinate 632,164,194 of OX422207.1, read as the reverse complement.
TGGATTTTCGATATTGGCGTAGTATCCCCAGACAAGTGTCTTATTTTATCTAATCGCAACACCCTTATCCCACACCTTTCACCGCACCTGTGCTTCATAAGGTATATACACAACATGATACTTTTGGGAACCGCAAGTGTGCCATTGGAATTTTTATTTTGTCGTGGAACGAAGTTACATACTTTAGAATTTTTTATGGTTTTGTGATTATGTACTTTGAAAATTTTCGTCGTGCCTTCAGACATATATATATATGTTTAAAATAAATTCAATTGGTCGACAAATTTTGATTACAGATTGACATTTCCAAATGGGATGGCAACAACTGTTCTTATTAATGGATTTCATTCCCTGTTAGACAAGATGTCTAAGTACTGATCTCATGATTGATTACATTTTCATGGATATAAATATCAAATGTAATATCAAGATTGCATAAAATAATAATCTTTACACGAAGCAAGTGTGGGGATTCTTTAGGTTCTTTTCATTTAGATGCTTTTGAGGATTCTTCCAAGGGTTCTACAATGGAATGTGTGTTTATTGTTGAGTTTCAACATATATAAGTGTTTTTTGTTCGTAAATATGCACCTTGATACCAATAATTTACTCATTGACAATAAACTTACAATGTAATAACTTTATGAATTACACTTTACTACAAAAATAAATTTATTAATTAATTATAAAGAATTTAGTCACTTTATCATTTTTCTTTTATTACTATTTTATTAGTTTTATATTAATTTTATGTACCTTTAACATTAAAACTGAGCAAAGGTTAGTAAAAAAAATGCACTAAATTGTACATCAAAACATTTATTAATGATCAATTTGTTTCGGTTCGTCTTTCTAATCGTTATATTTTCTATGTATTATTTGAAAAAATGTCTCAAAGATGGTGGGGGAAAATATCTACTTGATCTAAATTTTAGATCCATGTATTTATTCTTATATATGTTGCGCACATTGCACCTCGCTCGCGCGTTGCGCGGGCTTACACCTAGTTATATTTAAATTGTGGACATTTAGATGCTCTATACTTGTTGATTTACGGTTTTAGTTTAGTTTTATCGCGTTAGCATGCTGTGTGTCTTTTTCGGGCGCGCGGGGTGCTACATGAACACAATACGAAATAAAATAAAATATCTTTGATACCATCTCGTTGACATAAGAGGTAAACTCAAACTTTGGAATATATAATCTCAATAATCTAATAATCAATCATGAATAAAATTACATCTGCTACAATCCTTGACTCTGGAAAATCTGAAATGAATACAACTGATTGAACTGGAATATAAATAAATACAGTGATGTAAAGGAGCTACATTAATCGACTTCAACATCCTAAGAATAATGATTATACATGTGCTAGAGAAACTTCTCCAACTAATAGCTCAAGTATGCGACCACAACTGTGGGCTAAGAACTGTAAAAATAGTTCATTAATAAGGATTAAACCTAGCAAGTCTATGGTGAGTAGGAATATAACTACATTTGGGTTATAATAATAATAACACATCTTCCTCCTGTATTAAGTGTATTTTAAGTTATTGAAGTTACCCAATGCAAACAACGTAAAATAAGAATATATCTATACTCCCAAACCCAAGTAAGGAGCATATGACAATATCATCCATTATATTAAAGTATTCTCTATTTTAACAGTCTTATGTCCGTCTCACTTATATTAAGAATCTCTTATTCCATGGAATTATATTGCACTAATAATAAAGCACTTACTAATCATTAATCTCGTCCATTAACCATCTCAAAATATGGTTATAATATTATGTCTACAGTATATCAATCTTTAACGTTCCCAGGTCACAGTTCAGCATATATGTCTAGTATATCTTAACATATTATTCCCAACTCATAATTTTCGGTGTATACTTCTCTTTAAAACATAATCTAATACAATCATTTAATGATATGTTAGATTCAGATATCACATAATCCATAATGTCCGTGAGTATGAGCAACTCACATTAATTCACAAGGGCTAAGCTCAAGCCCATAAATAAATAGTACGAAGGCCAAACACTATTGCCTTCGAGGATCACCCGTGCGTACAACGTATAGTTAAAAGGCATTCCATCCCTATAACCCCGTGGTATTAACCAAGGGGAATCACTCAGCCTACCCCACTAATCGTATGATCCTATTCCCAAGTATATATAAAGGTATACCCCCGTTTATCCCCCCGAGATTCGGGTATGTCAATAGTAGGATTAGGGTAAATAGGACGTAGGTAGATACTGCCTCAGTCACTGGGATTACCACATGCGGTAAACGTCATATGGGACCCATCAAATCTCTCTTAGTACATCCCCCACGAGCACACACACACACTTTATGTATGATTGCACATAAAGCAAGCACACAAGCATAAACCTTACTCAAAAGGGTTAAAAAAATAATCTCTTTATTTTCATATTAATACTCACATTAACTACGCTCATTTATTTATAATATTAGACGAAACTCCTGGGGCTCCAAAGTTTAGGTACCATCTCACACCTAATGTTCATTTGAATTATTCTAAATAAATACTACCCTATTCGGTGGGTTATATATAGGTTATAGCCTATTAAACTAGGCATTATCTCTTACTTATTATACCCATAATCATTCTAACCAACTAATGAATCAATGATAAGATCGACTAAATAGTAACATTCTTCCTCGATTATTACCTACATTAACCGTTGCTCAACTAAAAGTGATTTACCCTATCATACACATTATTAATTAACATTTATTCAAGTTTATATCCCAGTCCTATAGGGTTTCTAAAATAGGCTATACTCCTCTAAACCTATTAGTCATAATCCTAATAACCTAAATGAAATGCCCTTCGAACGACTTAACCATCGGCTCTTCCATCCTTCCCTAACCTAAACGGACACTAAGATAGTCCCCATGGCCATCTTGAGCTAGGTCCAGTCCATCTTGGGTTTAGTTTGGGAAGCTTGTCTCATTTTCTTTTTGCCCCCAAAATAACCATTCCCAAGAAAGCTTCAAACCTAAAGCCTTCAAAACACTAAACTGACACTTCTCCTTCATAACTAAGCCTCGTACATATATCCCTAACTTATATGGGTAAGTTTTGGATGATCATAAATTCATTTAATGTTATGACTACCAAAATTAAGATATTAAACCTGAATTTCATCATTAGATTAAGATTTAACAAAGTAACCAATAATTTTTATTCTTCAAACAATATAAGTTGAGGAACTTTAAATATTAACATTAATAATATTATTATCTAATAATTATAGGTTCTGATATTACATATTCATGATTCAAATTGAGGATTCAATAACAAATATACAATGGGTTTTTATTACAAGATTAAGCTTAAATATGTAATTAATTCTAATTATGAAATTAAGTGATTATATGATTTCAAATCAGATAATATGATTCTAATGGAAGATTCCAACATCCTACTATTATTCTAACATAAATATAACTATATTCTTAATAAAAATATACTTTCCTATGGATTGATTGAAGAATCGATCCCCAATTCCCCCTAATTCTCTAAGCCAGAGCCTTCATCTTCAAACTAGGGTTTCTCCACCTCTCCCTTAGCAACTAAGGTTTTTAAAAAGTGTATTATGATGAATAGGTTAAGCTAGTAGGTCATATTAAAATACTAACCACTAAATCAAGCATATTCCCAAATATAACACCCATTAAAAAGTCCCAAAACAAGCTCCAATTGACCCGAAACTTGGCCCAACCTTATACTAACCCAATAGGCTAAAATTCCATTGAAATAGTCTCAAATCGGAATTTCTAAACATCATACGAACCTATTTTAAGGTTAGCATCAGTTACAATTCAATCATCCAACAAGTTAATTAAATAATTTATTCAATTGATTAAATAGCCAATGCAGGTAGCTTAAGTTAAAAATATTACACATTAATTAATTAGATTGCGACCCGATATAATAAGAACCTACTTCACAATTGGTGGGACTCGATCCCTAGGGAATAATACAAATAAAGAAACCATCGACACCTAGCCCTTAACAGTTCCATAGCCGCCTATCATACCAAGTCACTAAATTATTTATCTTGGTTAATTATCAATAGTTCGCTAACATCATATAATAATATAATCAATTGCACAAAACTCAATTACCTAAAATAATACATGTGTCATCTAACGGTCACATGTTAAATTTCTAAGCATCATATTGAAAGTCCAGCATCTCAAACCACATAATGACATACCTCATGACCTATGCAAATAACAACTCATCATAATAAATAATCAATTTAACAATTAATTTAAATCCTATAAAAATATCTGATATTACAATGTGCCCTGGTAACCCGATCAAACATTCCTATCTACAAAGATAAAGACTATTAAAGATAACCAACTTATGAGGATCAAGAAAAAAGATATGGCCAATCAGTTGGGGATAACTATCACAATGATTGAGGTCCCAAGTACTCAATCACTATCTCTTATAAATGTAAACATATCCCCAAGGAAAAAGGGGAATGTAATCACGAGTATGGAATCTCCGGTAATAGAAAAGAAATGCATTTCATGGACGTAGGGGCATTACCAAACCACGTACATCTTGTTCTTGTGTATGTGCACTTGATTTATTTATTATGTTCAGTTGTTTTGTGTTGAATTTTGACTAGTAGGATTTTACCATCTACAGGTTCTAACCCGAGTTCTTTGACTAACACTTTTCGATTATACTGCAAAGGCCAGAGGTTGTTATTAGCAATGTCGATTGATTAACATGAGTTGCATATAAGGATATGCGTAATGTAGATCTCTTTTTCTTTCAATTATATAATGTAAAGGTACCTGGTATATTCAGTTGTATAGTTTCAATTCATTGAAATAATTGTATTAATTTATTATACTATTAATTTTGTATGCATACGAGTAATAATGATATTTTGAGTTGTATCTATTTATTCATACGCACTTTCATGTTGCATGTTTGTGGATATTCAATATCTATTGGCATATTTGTATGGTTTGATATTATTCATATCATTTTCACTCTTATGTTATTTCATATGCTTGTAATGTTATTTATTGGTTGACTATCATAAATTGGGTATCTGGACTTATCAACCTAAATATGAAATTTAAGAGGTATGACAATTGGTATAAGAGCATGGTCTAGAGCTCTAGGGTTTGTTTGAGGCCATTCCATTTTCCGTTGAGACATCTTTGATATATATAGATATTATCTTAGGGTTTTGACTCTTGTGTTATGATGACATATGGATCAATGTTGATAATTTTTTCTTAGTGAGGTTGGTGAACTCGTGGAGCTGTAAAGTGCAGTAGGACCGAGACGAGGATGATTTATTGGGGAATTAAGATAAAATGAATATTCACGTGGTTGTATAATAATGTCTCCCAAACTTTATGGAGATATTTAAACAAGTTGGCATTGTTAGAGCTACACCTATATTATGGATATTTATGTAAGCGTTGGTGGTGTTTCAGACTCTTGTTATGATGATTTTAATATTATAGGGGTCCCAAAGTTTTTGAAAGGAAATTTATAAGAGTTTTTTAGTTCTATAGATAGTATGGTTTCATTGTATTGACAAGTGAAATAAAGGTACTTTTTCACGTGATCGAATGCACCAAGGTGCAAAAGCAGTTGTTTGCAACATTGATGATTTTGAGTTACGTTCAGCGAATAATTTAGGTTAATGATAAGTATTTTCCATATACGATTTGATTAGGTAGGAAAATAGAGTCTTTTTTACCTTAGAGAAAATTCACAACAAGGTTATGGAAAATGATCAAGATTTTATGAGATTTTCTATAACTGCACCCGAGGTGGTGGATACCTAAGTAAAGAAAAATAAAGGTTTTGTTATTGGAAGTTTGGCTAGAAAGTGGGTGTTTTTGGTTAGTCCTATTACATGCATTAAATTTAGTATGGTAATGAAATTCTTATTCAATATCGGAGAACAAGAGATTTCAAGAAATTTTTGAGAAGGAGTGATTAGATCGATGGTCATATTTCTAATAGGAAATCGATAATATCCATGTTAAAGGCAATGGAAAAAGCTGCGAAAGAACACTATGAGATAACAAGATAAACCACGAGAAAGGAGTTTCCAAGTGAGATTTTGAGGATATTGTTATAGGTGAGGAGTGTATGAGCACATAGTTAGGATATGTCCAAGTATAGTTTTGGGTAAGTACAAGAAAATGTCATTGATGATCTAGCTGATGCAGATGGATTTACCGTTGTTGCTACTACAGCAGACACCAAGGAGGCATCCATAATTTTTTGCATGCATGTTACTGGCATGTCGTATCTCGAGAGGAGTAAGTGGAATTATGTATATATCAAAATTATATCACGATTGTTAAAGTCATTCTCAATTTTTTATTCTTGTCACTCGTGCTGTAGTGGGATTTCGTGTCTGCCTAGGTAGATTTTTAGCCTAGGGTGATTTATGAGTTACTTGTGGAAAAAAGATATTATAGTTGGGGCTAGGCTATAGGAGTGCTTTCTAGCACACAACCCAATGCCAATAAGTGAATATGAGTTTATATCGTTGCATAAGTCAAGATGCAATCCTATGGGATAAATAATTATGCATATATGTAGATTTATGTGTGTACTTATTGTGTGGTTATGTGGTCTTAAAGTATGCCTATTTATGATTTTATTTGTGAATGGCACGAGTCAAGTGAGTATCTATGGCATGTTTGGATGGCAGTTTGGCTAATGATGCAATTTTTCATTTGGGGTATAATGAGGTGCATAATTCATTATATCTTAGGGAGTTGTGTATGTGCCGATAGAGAATGAAATTCATATACAACAAGGTCATGATTGATTTTCTTGAAGTATGATGATTTTTAGGGGAATCGTAGATTTTCTAAGGGTTTGGTTGATTTTTTAGGGACTTGGTTGACTCGTCCAAAGTTATGAATTTGTGAATGGACTAATTAACACAATTCATATAAGTGCGTCACCATTAGATATGTGATATGGGAATTTGGTGGCATGTGCAATGCTACCGATTTTGTTGTCATAGTTATTATTTTACTAGATTTTAGCCTCATGCGATGTGCGGAGGTTTAAATATGTGAGAAAAATTATTATTGAATAAAAAACTATACATATGACAGTAAAGAGTTCATAATTATAAGATAAATACAGTACACATATATTCCAACTAGAAATTAGTGTTGATTCTTCAAAGAATAAAGTTGTAATATAGAATAAATGAATTTAAAATAAACTGAAACTGTTACGTAATGAAAGACGAAAAAGCTAGGTAAAGCCTTGTGTGAAAACATAACCTAAATGTATAGACCAACTACAAAAAATGTATTAATAAAAATTATTTGTTATTTTTATTTGGTATTTTTATAGCTGGTGAAAAAATCTTTACCTCAGAGTTCATCAATTGGTATAAAATATTTGGACGTGCATAAGTATACTTTATACTTACGATAGGATTGATAAAAACTTTTGGTAGTGACACAGTTCATGTTATGCTATGCTAGAGATTCTCGAATAAAAGAATAGGAAGAAATGGCTACTGTACTGAAGTAGTTAATCATTACTCTTAATGTTAACAGTGAAGTATGAGTGAGAAATGAGAAGAAAAAAACACTCATGTCCTCAAAATGACTTCATAGCTGGAAAAACCTTTTAGTAAATTATCAGTTATTCAGTCGACTCATAAATGATTGTGTATATCCACACCAAAAATATCGTCAGTCACTAACAATAATGATTTCCATGCTGTAAGGTTCTGTGATGTTTCATCAAATGGGGAGAGAGAGAGTTCCTCGTCGCAATCTCCAATATCTTTTTCGTGGTTTACATCGTCAATCCAGTAATCTAAAATTCCATCCAATTTAATATGTGGCTAAAATATTCTAGCATCCCCTAGTATATATTTGAGATGGGTTGGATTAGAATATGTTGTCTGTGTAACCACTCTGATCTGAAATTTGAGTTTGTCATATTTGTTATGGGTCTGGTAATTAAGGGTCTGACACCACGATCTGTGAAATTGCGATGTCAATGAGAAGTATTGGGAGATTCCAATTGAGAAGTAAAGGTAATTGAGACAACTAATATATATAAAGAAATAGATAAAAGAAAATTGCAGAAGATAAAGAAAAGTGAATAGAGTAAAAAAGGTTGGAGGAGAAAAAGTCAAAAAAAGGAAGAAAAAATTACGCACGTGAAAGAGTTGTTGCAAATCAATATTGTGACAAGAGAGTTCTCAAAGGTTGCAAATCAATATTGTGACAAGAGTTGTTGCAAATCAATATTGGGTTTTAGCCCCGCGCAATGCGCGGTGTTCTTATTATAAAATACAATGCGTACGTATTTACAAAAATAGAGTTAAAATATATAATGTTAAAAGATCTATTTTTTATTTGATATAATAATAGTTAATATGTGTGTGTGTGTGTGTGTGTGTGTGTGTGTGTGTGTGTGTGTGTGTGTATATATATATATATATATATAATAAATGATAATATTTATATAATAAACAATTTTATATATAAACATCTTTTTCTTCAATTTATAAATGCTAATATTTATATAATAAATTGTTTTTTATGTATAACTCAAAAAACTATTTTTTTTATAAAAAAAATGTATTGTTTTTTTAAAACAGTGTATAAATTCTGAACGTTAACATTAATTTATAAAAATAATTTTTTGCTTAAGAAAATAATATTTATATTTATAAGAACAACCTTTTAAAACACAATTTATGTAAAGAAAAAAAAATTAAAAACTCCATTTTTTTAGGAAATTACTTTATAAAAGTACAATTTTTATATATGATAAAATAATTTATACTTATCTTTATAAAATCAAGTTTTGTAAAAAAATGATTTTATAGAAAAAAAGCTAAAACTATAGTTTTTATAAAAAAAAATATTATATTTATATTTTTTTTAAAGATAACACACACACACACACACACACACACATATATATATATATATATATATATATATATTATTTTTTAAGAAAGACGAAACAAATCTTGTTTAATAAAAATTATCCATTTTTTTTATGTTGAGGGTGACTTTTGGTTAAACCCAAAGTAATTTTTTCTTGTATGAAAAAATAATTTTATATTTATATATTTACCAAAACAATATTTTTTTAAAAAATAATTTATATTCATTAAACCATTTTTTTATAAAGATCATATACATATATATTATATTTTTTATGAAAGATGAAAAGAGTCTTGCTTAATAAAAATTATCCAATGTTTTTTTAAGTTAAGGGTGGCTTTTGGTTAGCCTTTTGGTTAAACGCAAAATAATTTTTTTTTGTGAAGCTATGTTAGAGAGTAAAGAGTTGGGAGTATGTGTCAACACAATTTTAAAAAAAATTATATTTATAAAATATTTTTTTATAAAAACATATACCAAATAGTTCCTCAAATTTTTTTAATACACATTTAGTCCAAGCCTTTTTATTATATGTCAAAAAGTTCTTCACCACATAAAAATACTAAAAAATATAGATCCTCCACCGGAGCTCCGGCAGTGGGTGGTGGCTGGGTGGGAGGGTGGGATGGGGCGGGAATACCGCAGCTAGTGCAGACCTTTAAAAATAAGAGAATATTGGTTAAATGGGTGTTTGAGGGACTTCTTAGAACAAAATAAAAAGACTTGGACTAAATGGGTATTAAAAAATATTTGAGGTACTTGTTCATAACTGATCTAAGGTTATATATATATATGAAAGAAAGATGAAAACAGTCTTGCTTCATAAAATTATCCAATGTTTTTTATGTTGAGGGTGACTTTTTGTTAGCCTTTTGGTTAAACCCAAAGTAATTTTTTTTTGTGAAGCCAAGTTAGAAAGTAGAGAGTTGGAAATGTGTGTCAAAATTGAGAGTAGCTTTAACATAACTCTTGCATTCATTAGTGTGAACAATGTCGTACCATAACACGAGGAGACACCATATATATATATATATATATATATATATGTATGATGATGTTCCATAAATATTATTTGTTAGACCTCGTGTATAAAGATTTTCAACATGATAGTGGAACAATAGTTGCTAGGCTTAGGTGCCCTTTTAGGTTATCGGGTTACGTAGTTTGTTGTTATATTGCGTTGTGGCATTGAAAGGATAGGCATGTAGTGAATTTTTAGAATGAAATTCCCTTTTAAATTAAATAACCATGCTTTTAAATAATTAACATAATTGGAGAACATAATTAAATAATTAATTTAATTGGAAAATTTTAAATTATTGATTTAATTGGATAAATTAAATTGGATATATTACCACGCTAAATTATGGGATCAAGTATCTTATGTTATTAAGTTGGACTTATGGGGTCATTTAGAACCCAAATGGTGTTAAAAATATGGGGAATTGGGCCTATAGGTTGGGTAACCCATTGAGGCAGGTGTGCAAGCTTTTGTGTATGGTTTTGAGGTTCATAAGGTAGAGTTAAAATAAAATTTATATAAGTGACGAGATTAATAATATAAATACCTAATGCTAACTTAGTATAAGCTTTTATCATAAGCTTAATGTGAACTCTAAACCTAAATTGAAGGTTAATGAGATAAGTAACTTAAGATGTTACTTGGGAAGAAAGTTGGAGGGTAAGGCTTATAAAACTAAGGAGAGGAAGTAGGATCAACTCAAAGTATCAATATCTACATCAAATTGGGCATTTAATCTCTAACAATCCAAAGGACGAATTAAATTAGGTTAATAAATCTAAAATTTGGAGTTAAAGTTATATGTCGATAATGCAATTGGAGTCAAAATGCTAAAACTATGGTTGTTCCATATTTTATGTAATTGCGTGAAATTTAATTAGGTATAATGATTGGAAACCGACAATTAAGTATTTAAATTGGATAAAATCATTATTTATGTTGTTAGGTCAATATTTATTTGATGAATTCATTTGAATTAAAGAACAAAGACCATGATGATAAGTTAAGGTTTTAATGCGTAATATGGAAATGGGTAAATTATTTTTGGTAATTGGTGGATTCAATTATGAAATTCATATTTAATTATATGAGAATAGTCATCTTTGTACTTATGTTATTGATTGGACTATTATGTTGAGATTTGGACTATAACTGATGAACTTTGTAGTTGGGGTTCTACATAAATATTTTTTTTATAATTGTGGAGAATTGATTATAGATTCATACATATTAGGTTTTAAATGCTAATTTAATGAAGAATTCAAATCTAAATAGTTAGTGACATAGATATGTCATTTATATGAATTATAATTGAATTTGGAAAGTTTGGAAGAAAATTCTCGTAAGTATCAAAATTAAGTTTGGGGGTCCCAAGGCTGGATTGATCCAGATACTGGCAGATCGATTTGGGTTGGTTATATGGCCAAAGTTATGTTTTTATTGGTTTAAAGGAATAAGGATGGGTGGATCAATGTAGGTTTATATAGGTATATGTTTTATTATTATTTGTGACCAGTAGGGTGGTTTGATATGGTTAATGAGGACCATTATATTTTACGTTGTGTAGGAACTTTTGGTAGTTAGATTACTGGTCAAAGACTAATGTGCAGTAACTCGGTTCGAGAATTAAATGTACGATCATGTTTAGTTATGGTTTGGACTAATAGGTGGGTTTTAGGAAGGGTAAAGTTTACTTTACGTTTTCAGGCTTAGATGAGATGCTTGTGGAGATTTAGTTAACAATTAAGATCCATAAAACGCTAAGGGATAATATGGAATCATTTAGGTGATGTTTACCCACTTGTATGTTTTGACGCCTTTAGGTCATGTGTGCCTACTTGTATGCTTTTGTGTGCATGGACATACCACTTATGTGTAGGCTCATGGAAAATTTAATAGTCGGTGATTTGGTAGGACATGTGCATTGAAATGTGATTTATGGCCCTAGGCTAATGACGTATGTTGGTTATATGTTTATTATTTTAATCATACATGCTCAGGTCATCATTCATTATGAGGGACAATAGTATTAGATCCTTTGGTGTAAACATTGGTAGGTGGTTAAAAGGTTCATGTAATGACATGGTGATTTCTTCTCAAGGTTTATTTTGAACTTTAAGAGTTGGGTCATCCTTTAGTTAGTAAGGACTAGTAGAGGATAAAGTGATCATTGAATGTGTCGGGGTAGACCTTTATGAGATATTTGTTTATGGATTTGGGAGTGCCCTATTATTGGTGGACATGGGTCGGGTGGACTCTTGTTGTTGATTTATTATCGGTTTATGGGTGTGCTCTATCCATTTTGGCTATGGATTGAGTGGACTCATATTTTTGATACGATAGTTGCGATTTATTAGTGGGCTATATAAGTTATTGATTTGTTGTGGTCATTGGTCAAATATACTCATATTGTTAATATGCTACTAACTCTATACTTTTAGTATAATCAATAATGTGGATAACTAGTGGGGGCCTTACTTAGAGTATGGGGTACATGTAGTAATGAGTATTTCTAAAATTATAAACTATTTAGTTATGTGGTCTGGATAACTAGTGGCGGATTTTCCCTTATCTTTTGAGATTATATGAAGTAGTGAGCACTTATAATATGGTTGTGGGTATCTATATGAACCATATAGATAATGATAGCCTTCATCTTATTTTAATAGATTATATTATCGGGTTTAGATGGGATGTTTAGAATTGAGGGGCAATATGGATCCCCTATTATAAAATATGAAGAGCAGTGTGAACGCTCTATGATGACTGATGGGATGATAGGATGCTTTGCTACCATTTGGGATAAGTGGAGTTATGACCTCCTATTTAGTGTTTATGCATTAAATTTCGATGCTCATAAATCCGTTATATCCAAATAGTCAAGGTATCACATTTGGAATGGGTAAAGCCTATAGTGGGGAGGCGTATGGAGTATCTAGTTATTAGGTGTTCTTAATAGTGAAGAGTGTGGGACCTGTAACTATTGTATGGATAAGGAGTTAAGATTAGATTCTCTAAGATGCAGAGGGATGTATTAGTCGTGTTTTATCTCGAAATATGTAAAGGTGATTAAGGAAGTACCTTAGGTGAAACGATTATAGGTTAATTATTGATACCCAATAACCATTAGATCTTGACAACCAATTGACCAAGATAAAAGTTCATAGGGCGGGTGTTTGGATTTTATGTCCTACGCATGGAGTCTAATGTTGGTTATGTCACGAACCAAAATATTTAATCCTCTACTTTACTTAGAATTAAAGTAAAATCCCGAAACATTATCAACAAAGTCTATAGTTTTTCGATTATAATACCCAAAAATTGAAGTACAATCCACAAAGTCTATCATAACTTAAAATTTTACAATTCAACTCTCCAAATAATTACATGAATATTTTCATAAATCATATCTCCGATCAATTTTTAAATGCAATAATTTGTAAAAATTATATTATCTCTAGTTACTATCAAAATGAAATATCATTTAAATATCTTCTCAAATCCATGCTTACCTGACACTAAAAAGAAAAAAGGAAGGGATGATAATAGAATGATCAAAATGATAAAGGGTAATAAAAAATATGACAACACGAATGACCAATATATACAAGTTAAAAGCATAAATGCAAAAATTTTAAAATCGTATTCATTTATTTGTTAATAAAAAAAATTAATGGGTCACCAGGCCTCAACTGACCTCCCCAAGGCATCTCAAGGCCTTATTATGGATATTTGACATTTGGACTTTTGGTAGGTGCCCATTTCAATTTTGATATAAAAATTACATGGCACAAAACCCAACTAACAAAGTCATAATATTTCAACAATCAATATATGGGGGTCCAATAAACATGACGACATAATCAAAAGAAAGTACAAATCAAACATGGAAAAAATACTCTTGAGAGATTTAGGAGCACATTGTGTAAATCCCTTAGCTTAAATCATGAACCCAAATTTTTCATTGAACCAATATAAATCCTTGCATAAAAAATTTCACCAAAAATGTTTATACGATCTCCGAATCAAATCTATACCATGTATCCATCTTTCTCGTTGTGGGTGTGGCATGTTTCCATTTCTTTCTATTGCAGGGTCAAGGTCTTCAATAATTTCTTCTCTCCATATTTTTTTCGTAACTACCATAATCTCTATATCACTATATTCTGGGTGCCCATGTGTGCATCCTTATATTTATAACAGTACTAAAGGTATTATATAGTCATGAGAAATCAGATAATAAGGAACCACCCCTATAGCTATAATACATACAAAGACTAGAAGATGTGATCGCAACTAACCTTTGAAAATCAAACCATAGTTATCACTTTGAATGAACTTAACACCACACTTAACTTTAAATACTGAGTTTTAGGAGGAAAATGACCCATTTCGATTAACAACTACAACTAACCAATTAAATACAAAACATAACATTTTATTCACAAAACACACTAACATAGGCTAACATGTTACACAACCACCATAGCTAAGTACACCCTTAAGAACATAAACATTATTAAGTATTATAAATTATTTCTTTTATTATATAATATTATTTTATTCAAAATTTTAAACATATCTTGAATTTATATACATTGAGATTAATTTTACACATCAAAATTATTTCTAAAAAACTCAAGAATTTATTTATCTTCTTAAACAAATTATGTTTTAATTAAATATAATGATTTTTACTATTATTGATTGGACTCTTGACATTTACACAAAAAAAGTAACCATTCTTATAAATTAGTATTAAGTACACAATTTGGGGTGTTCTGGTTGGAAGCTAGGAAATGATGTGATTTTGTGATGCTTAATTCTAGAATGAATCTCGATAACATTTGGATTTAGATATTAGTCTAACGATGAATATACGTTTGATGGTTGGCGTTCAAGTATTAGGTGGACAATGATAATCCTAATATCTCATATATGAGAAAAGAATTTCACATGGGTAGAGGTATTTGGTATGATCATCTTAAGGTTGTATGTTACCATTTGTTTAAGACTTTTTCTACTTGGGGAATTATGAGATTGTATCTGCACGTCATTGCTTATATATTTAAAGACTTACTTGTTATGCTTCTTGAGGATCACATATCTCAGTATACTCTATTATTATCTCTGTTTGGGTTACGTAAAAGATTTATTATAGTGGGTTTTGATTCACATTCATTGCCTAACATTTTGAGGTTTTGTTGTGGCGACCAGAGGTTGTGTTTGGCATTATCGATTCCTTAACGTGAGCTGAAATTGAGGATATGAATAGTGTAAATTTCTTTTTATTTTAGTTCTATAATTGTAGATTACTTGGTGTATTCAGTTATATAGTTTTGATTCGTTCGGAGAATTGTATTTATCATTCAGTTATTCTGTTTGTATTCAGACGAGTAATAATCATACTTGTGTTGCATTCACGTATTCATATTTAGTTTTATATTGCACGAGTGTGGATATTCTATTTTTTATTTATAAGGACATTATTTTATAAGTCTGATATCAATTTAGTATGTTGTATACCGTTACAATCGTCGAAGAAGTTCAAGAACATTCAAGCATCAAGAGGATCCGAAATAATCAAGTTCTTCATCAAAAAGACTCCGAGGAGTATACTTTGGTAAGGTTATGTTTTAAATACCTTAACTTTGCACTTAGAGCTTTTGGGATATTTTTACAAAATATTATCTAAGTATTGGAGCGGACGTTTTGTCAAAATTTGAGAATGAGTATTTTTTCTAAGTATTGGAGCGGACATTAAAATAATATTTTCTGATGCAACAGTCATTCAAACGACTTTGTACCGTCGTTCGAACGACATGCATTGTCGCGCGATGTCGTTCAAACGACACGCGTATCTCATTTGCGCGACATCTGGTTCCCGTTCAAACGAGCTCGAATACCGAGGCGACGCGATTTTCTATAAATACTCATTAAATGATTTTATTTTCATTAAGAAGTCCCAGCGCTTTGAAAGACAGAAAATTGCGAAACTGCAGAATTCTTTTGACTTCTTCTTTTAGGGTTTAATCCCTTTTTGTTTTCAATCCACAAAAATTCCATATGCTTTGGTGAATTATTTTGGTGTTGAAGAACACACTTTTTGCTGTTATTTATTCTTTTTGGGGAGAACTTTACAACCAGAGAGTTGTGTGCTATTGTGGAGGGAGTCTCTACAGAGTTTTTGGGTTTTGGTCCTTATGGTATAGCTGCGCGTGAACCACTGCAGATTTCTAACCGTTACTTTGAAGGTTTGACGAAGACACTGTGCGTTACACTTGTGGGAGATTAACAGGTTGTATGTAAGTCAATGGTCTTGTAAACTTTTCGAAGTTCTAGAAATAAAAGGTTTTGCCCTTCGAAAATTTTTCCTGAAATTTTGTGTCACATACTTTATTCATTTATGGGTTGATACACGCACACACGTAGTTGCATGTTTAAGGGGCTGAATTAATTT
Source organism: Sambucus nigra (assembly GCA_949130495.1). Lineage (NCBI taxonomy): Eukaryota > Viridiplantae > Streptophyta > Magnoliopsida > Dipsacales > Adoxaceae > Sambucus > Sambucus nigra. The sequence continues at coordinate 632,147,740 of OX422207.1, read as the reverse complement.
GGGTTAAATAGACTCTAATTAAATAAGTGTGCCAAAGTAGAAATTTGCGACTTTAATCAATTATCACACCGTCATACATTTTACAAATTGGTATCAGAGTAGGTTGCGCTAATTTATTGCGTAGTCTTATTTTTCGCAAAATCGTGTTATATTGATTTTTTTGAAAAATCAGTTTTGTGAAAATCGTAATTTTTCCAATGGAACGCCCATTTAATGAGGAGCCTATTTTTGAAAAAGTTCACAACAGTGCTAAAAAATTAAAACTTTTGAATTTTAAACTTTGCAAAAGAATTAAAGTTTTGGAAAAAGAAATTTCTCGTTTTAAATTCGCAATGGATCTTTTGCAAACGGTTCAAAATCAAAGAGATTTTTATCGTGAGAAACTTATTTCTTTGGACCATGAATTTGATGATTTAAAATTGTCCAAAAGGGAGAGTAATGATAGAGTCCTATTTTTAGAAAAAGAATTGGAGGACTTATAAATTCTAGTGTTCCCGTTTGTGCCGTCGAGGATAAAAAATTAATCGATGATTTTATGGCACGTGAAAAGACTCTTAGGGATAAGTTTGTTTTAATTGAGGGGGAGCGCGATAAATTGTTAAATTTAATTGAAAATTTGAAAAAGAAATCACTATCTTTGGAAGAGTCTAATTATTTGCTTGAGTAAAAAATTTTGAAGTTCAAAAATGATTTAACAGACTCGAGTAGGTTTGATAGTGATAGTAATGACTCACCTTGTTCTCATGCTTCTAGTGCTAAAGCCAAAACCATTATTTATTTTAGAGGGTCAATTAATCCCAATGACATTAGAAAAGATCACACTTTAGGTAACATTCCTCCCGTTTACACATGTTCACATTGTGGTTGGAAAGGTCACCTTTGGATATTTTGTTTTGATCTTGGAAGAGGTCCTAGAAAGTAGAAGTCTAGTGTTTTGTTGGTTCCCAAAACCCCTTGTCAACGTGTTACATCCATTTGGGTTAGGAAATCACTTTTAGAGGCACTAAATTTTAGACAAGTTGATTCCCAGTTGCTTGCACATGATTCTTCTCTTGCCATATCATAGAGATGATTGTGTTCGCATGTTTGTTATACGCTAGTTTTTGTTTCATGATATTTATGTCTGCTAGCGTTGTGACATGTACTTTTTGTATAAACTTTTGCTTTTGAAATTTTTTGAAAAAAACAAAAAGATTTTATTTTGATAAAATTTATGAAAATTCCAAAAAGAGTTGTGTATTTTGTTTGCACCTTTTATGGATGAACATTTAGGATGACCGAGTCACAATTTTATTCCATTTATTCATCTGACTATTTGATAGTGTTTTGAGACAATATATCATGCCATCTTTGTGCTTTATAATGTTTGGAGTCATTGAGATGTAATTAAGTGTTACTTCCTATATGATTGACTCTTGATTTCCTTTATTGCACACATGCATGGATTTATTTGATTATTGTGCTTGTCTTATCACATGTTGGTTTGGTGTTTTCACTTCAATCATGTCCTTAAAACGAACCAAGCGCGATAAAATAAAATAATAAAAAGTGTGCACCTTTGAACCATGTTTGTGAGGATTTGTGTGTTTTGTTTGAAAACGGTGAAGGACTACGAAAGATTATCATTTTTCCTTTGCGATTAATCCTCCATTTAAATTGGACCTAAAAAATTGAGGAATTTTATTATCCGAGATCCAAAGAGGTTTAAAAGAGCCCGAAAATTTCTAAAGGCAATAATAAGAAATTCATGCCAATTATGGGCCAATTAGGTTTTTGCACCAATTCTCCAAAGTTTGAGAGTTTAGTTTATACACCTCTAAAAATAAAATATATATGAGGGGGTTTGGATGGAGAACTAAAACGGGTTTGCACGTCCATGAAAGTCTTGAAAAAGTGATACATAGTTTTGGATGTTATTGGTGTGGAAATCACTTTGACTTTGATTTGCTGATTTGCATAAGACGATGTCATCTAAATTCAACAATTTTTACACCTAAGGATACTTTTGATGTTCATTCGTTAGAGGTACATGTATGCATCGTGCACATATGATTGATTGAGTTTATTTACCTATCGAATGTGTTCACACCCATTCTTTTCGTTTCCATGACTTGGTTGTTTTAGTTTAAATCCATGGTGTGATTTTTTGGTATCTTATTTTTGTATGAAAATATTGAAAAATCAAAAATAGTTTGTGAAATTCTTGAGATACACCTTTGCATGCACGTAGTTTGATCCATGTTTGCTATGCATTTTTATTGTGACACTCCATATTTTGATTGTTTCTTCTTATCTGTCTATTTGGGGATATCATAAAAAGGGAGAGAAAGAATTATCATGTTTTGGGGGAGTTTTTGGAGTATGGGGGAGATTTGATTTATTGTTAATTTATTCTTATATCATTTCAAACTCGATGCGTCATGAAGGTTTTTGCTTTATCTCATGTGTGTAGGTACAAAGATTGAAGATCATTATGTTGCACACCCTGATGAGAAAAGCTTTGAGATTTGATGAAGACTTTTTGAAGAACAGTTTGAGATCTTGCAAATTTATCAATGGGAGGGTATATTTGTATAGGTAATTTGGTATTTGATAATTCAGATGTTTTTATGTATGTACCGGCATAGATATAGGGGGAGATTTATAAGGACATTATTTTATAAGTCCGTTATCAATTTAGTATGTCGTATACCATTACAACCGTCGAAGAAGTTCAAGATCATTCAAGCATCAATACGGATCCGAAATAATCAAGTTTTTCATCAAAAAGACTCCGCGAAGTTTACTTTGGTAAGGTTATGTTTTAAATACCTTAAATTTGCACTTAGAGCTTTTGGGATATTATTACAAAATATTTTTTAAGTGTTGGAGCAGACTTTTTCGTCAAAATTTGAGAATGATTATTTTTCTAAGTTTTGAAGTAGACATTAAAATAATATTTTCTGACGCAACAGTCGTTCAAACGACTTTGTACTGTCGTTCGAACGACATGCATTGTCGCGCGATGTCGTTCAAACGACACGCGTATCTCGTTCGCACGACATTTGGTTCTCGTTCGAATGAGCTCGAATATCGAGGCGGTGCGATTTTCTATAAATACTCATTAAATGGTTTCGTTTTCATTAAGAAGTCCCAGCGCTTTGAAAGACAAAACTGCAAAACTGCAAAATTCTTTGACTTCTTCTTTAGGGTTTAATCCTTTTTTGTTTTCAATTCACAAAGATCCCATATGCTTTGGTGAATTGTTTTGGTGTTGAAGAACACACTTTTGTTGTTGTTTATTCTTTGTGGGGATAACTCTACAACCGGAGAGTTGCGTGCTATTGTGGAGGGAGTTTCCACGGAGTTTTTGGGCTGCGGTCCTTGTGGTATAGTTGCGCGTGAACAACTGCAAATTTCTAGGCGTTGCTTTAAAGGTTTGACGAAGACACCGCGCTTTACACTTGTTGGCGATTATCAGGTTGTATGTAAGTCAATGGTCCCTTAAACTTTTCAAAGTTCTAGAAATAAAAGGTTTTACCCTTCGGGGATTTTTTCTAAAATTTTGTGTCGCATGCTTTATTCATTTATGGGTTGACCCACGCACACACGTAGTTGCATGTTTAAGGGGATGAATTAATTTGGTTTAAATAGACTCTAATTAAATAAATGTGCCAAAGTAGAAATTTGCGAATTTAATCAATTATCACACTGTCATGCGTTTTACATTATTTATTCACATATTTATATGATTTGATTTATCCATTTTTGTTTGCACGCTTATGTTATTACACATGAAATCCCTACCGAATACTTTTCCATCGATAATTTCCCCACGAACATACACAACCACTATATGTCCACAAATAACGCATAAGCATATATACATCACCAATATACATAGATGGATATGGTATACCATCATACTCGTACACATCTGACTAAATACCGCCAAGTGTCACCTTAATTTAAAAATCATAATACCTCAATCACATATAGGATCATCATACAAATAACCTAAGTAAAGTCCCACAAAAGTCCCTAGGTCCAACCAAGGTTCACAAAGAAAAACCTTAGCAAAAACCAACCCAAACTATCAACCTGACCACCACGCGATTGCAGCCTGGAAAAAGGCATGACTACAGCCCTAGGGCGTGATCGAGACGCTCTTTACCTATGACCACGACCCCTTTTCACCCTAAAAATGACGTCATAATACAAACAACCAATAAATTAACCCAATTCAATTTCTTAACAATCCTAATCGCCATTAATGGTTTTTATACATTCACAACAATCCCAAATCATCTAAAAATCATTTCTAATGATTCCTAAACAAGTTCCTAACATTACAAGATCATAACCTAAATCAATTTTATCAAAATATATATTAAATCTTCACTTACAACACGTGTTTTATATGGGTTTTCTTAATTTTGAGTTTAACCATTAAAATGATTTTTAATCATTAAACCTCTTTCTAATCATATGATTCATCATAATAACTCAATACTAATCATTTAAAATTAGTTATATAACATATCTACTACTTCTAATAGTATATAATCAGTTATATAATAAATCTCATTGTGTTTTATCATATGACATAATTAAAACTAAGGTATAATATGGTTATGCATGACATCTCAACCTAACATATGTCTTATACCAATTTAATTAATAAAAGCAATCAATCGTAAACAATTTACATTAAATACAATAGTAAAACAAGTTATTTCTTGCTTGAATATAAAAGATGGAGTTTGTTGATTGATTTCTCTTGGTGGTTCTCTAGTGTTCGAAAAAATCCCATTCTTTTGTTCTCTCAAAAGCTCCTCTATTGCTTAGGTTTTGTGTTAAGTTTTAGGTGAGTGATTAATGAGGGTTAAGTCTCTATTAAACCCTTAATCCTGAAGGTCTATAATGAACTTAATTTAAGACCTCTAAATGAGCCCAAAACATTACCCAAATGCTCCCAAAACTTAGCTCGAAAGGGTACTTACCACGGGGTCCAAACTGATACACCAGAAACACCATCCTGGGCCTCTGTATCCCTTAAATCCATGTTCAAAGATACTAACTCATAAAATAAAAAATCATACATTATTATTTAATTACAAATCACATATACATAATTTAAATTTCTTTGTATTCGATTAATTTCATCACAAGGATTAAATATCATAATAATTCACATAATTATTATGCACATTCAATGCACAAAAAAAAAATCCACATTAAATAGTCAATGTAATAATAATAATAATAATAATAATAATAATAATAATAATAATAATAATAACAACAACAACAACAACAACAACAACAACAACAACAACAACAACAACAACAACAATAATAATAATAATAATAATAATAATAGTAATAAAAATAGGGTATTACACACTTTACAATGACTAATGGGATGATATGATGCTCCGTTAGGGTCTGGTATGGTCAGAGTTATCCCCTCGTGGTTAGTATTTATGCATTCATTTATGTTGCTCTTGGATTAATTACATCCAAGTAGTTCAGGTGTCATATTGGTAATGGTAAACCCTAAAGTGGGGTGGCATATGGAGTGTATAGTTAGTAGGTGCTCTCATTAGTAGATAGTGAGTAACTTTTAACTATTGTTAGGATATAGAATTAGGATAGACTCTTCAGGACTTAGAAGGGTGTATTAGATATATTGCTTCTTGAGATAGGTAACTGTGACCAGGGAAGTACCTTGAATGAAATGATTATAGGCTAGTGATCGAGATCTAGTCTCTGTTACATCTCGACAACCAACTAATTAGACAAAAGTAGGATTCCTTATTTGGATATTACATCCCACTCATGGATTCTAGTTCTGGTTGAAAGTTGGGAGATGATGTGATGGTGTAACACTTAATTATATAATTGTCCTAATATCATTTGGATCAATATAACTATATAAAGATGAATAAATGTTTAGTCGTTGGTGTTCAAGTATGAAGTCGATGGTTGTAGTTTCAGTAAATCATTTATGAGAAGAGATCTCTTTATGGGTTGAGGTACTTGCTACTAAGTAATTATCTTAAGGTTGTGTGTTATCGTTTATATGATACTTTAGATATTAGTATTATGATATATCCTACCCTTGGGGATTATGAGATTATATCAATAGGTCCCCGCTTGTGTATTTAGATACTCTTATGTTATGCTTCTTGAGGATCAAATGGTTTAAGTTTACTTTATTTTTTTTACCTGCTTGGGTTACGTATTGCAGTGGGTTTTGAAATGCTTCCACTGACTAACATTTTAAAGTTCTATTGCGGATATCAGAGGTTGTTTTTAGCAATTCCATTTCTTACTATGAGTTGGAGCTTAGGATGTATATAACATAGACATTGAAAATGACAATTTGAATTTATTTTTAGTATGATCAAGTTCGAAAGGTGATGGAGTTGCTCTCTAAAAACATCCAAGATGGGGACAATGTTGACGTTGCAACCATGCTTGAATGGGATATTGAAGCATACGACATCCTCGCAGCAGCAACTAGGATGGGAGTTGAAAACGAATAAAGAAAAGAAGAAGAAAACTAATAATTATAAGGTTGCCGAAGATCGATTGGATGTTCCCAAAAAGGGATATAAAAAATAATGATTAAACGATCTTTTTTTGTTCCATTTTTTTGGATTTTGTATGAATTGTATGAATTTAAGGATGTGGGAGAAAGTGGATTATTTTTTTTTTTTTTTATAATTTTTTTTATTATTGTATGATGTTGGAATCAAATGAATTGGTTGCCTTATATGAACTAGGTGTTCTTTTGGACTCATGTTTTGGAAACATAGTATCGAATCATTTTTGGAATTATTGCATGATGTTGGAATTATTATATGATGTTTGAATAAAATTATTGTATGATGTCGGACATGTTAAATCATTGTATGATGCTAGAATTATTGTATGATTTTGGACTCATATGTTTCAAATTATTGTATGATATTACATATTCATATTAGTACCTACAAAATATTAAGGCCTCATGTTAAGGACTTTTACCCTAAATGATTAGACATAGATTCGGCATTCTAATGACGACGCATTCTTACAAAAAAATAATTCGTGATGTTTATGCCGAATGAAGGGATTATAACCGTTATTAAGATGGCAAATTAAGATACCAAGACAATTTAGCTACCCTTTTGTTAGGGACCCTTATCCCAAATCATTATGCAAAGTCTCGATATTCATATCCCGGGTGGATTTAAGCGTGTGGTATTTTGAAGCAAAAAAATTTGGGATGTGATATTATGAAGCAATCGGGGACACGTAATAGATGTTTATTCATTATTCGTCATATGAATCCCGAATTGATCTGTGTAACACTTACATTTTTTCAAGTTTACACAATAAATTGACTTGTGTAACACTTAATATTTGTATTAACACATAACATTTATTCAAGTAACACTTAATATTTATACACTTTACTATTCATATAAGCAATGCAATCAAACCATGGACATAGTAACAAAAAGGCCCATATCATTAAATATCTCCATTACAAACAACTTAGACTTGTACATCAAATATCTCCCAAAAATCCACATTAAAATTTACTTGTGTACAAAAATACAAATCATCTACTTTTCTTGGATTACAAAACAACATTGACTTGTGTACATCATCCACTACCCAAAAAACATAAGAAATTAGAACTTGTGTACAAAAATTACATATTTACTATACTTCCATTACGTAGGATAAACTAGAGTATCACGGGTAGCTACATTTGATGGACAAAGCTTCTCAAAATCAGTGATCCTTCCAACATATTTATCAATTTAGGGTTGAACCTCAGACATGGATTTACTATGCCAAAAACTTGTAACAGGTGGAATTACGTACCACTCTCTCAACTTTAGAATAACAAAATGACTATTACAAACAAGGTCCATTTGAATAACCATCGAGATTTTGATGGCTTATTTCTCAAGGGTAAGAACGTAAGAAATTGCTTTAGTGATATGAAAACACATACGCAGTTATAAACTTATGCAATAACATAACCACACTCATGCATAAACAACCAATGTTTCTTAAGACACGAGCTATTAAAGTTATTTAATACTATGACTTCTTCCATCAAATTGGATCTTATATCCCTCCAACCATCCAATTTAACACCCCTTTTTAAGGAATCCACAACACACCTAAAGCCACAATTCCCATCAGTGTCGACATTGATTATCACCTCAACGAAAACTCATAAAAACTGTGGTCTCTCTTTAAAATAAAACTATTATGTAGGTATATATTTAGGGCACCACATGGTTGGGACCATAAATGACTTGTAGTCAATGTTTGATGCCTTTCCTTGCATCGCTCCAGTCTTTACCTCGACCCTTGCGTATTCAAATGCTGATAGGTCCTTTTTGGTTGAAATTTTATGTCTTTGTTCTTTAGCAGTTGGTTTTCGTCCCTTTAGACGTCCTTTACCTACCCCTTATTAAAAAAGGTTTGTGTAGCTTCGTGGTTGCCAGAGTAGATATCTCCTTAAGCTTAAGCAACATTGCCCCCGCTCATCATCGATTGATCTTGTCCGTCGTTCCTTAAATAAAATCATCTCCGGTATGCAATTAACTTCTTGGATTTTACTTAGTTAGGAATCATTATTAACTTGTTCAATGGCCATCTCATTCACCCCAAGGTAGCGGACGACTATCCCGTACATAAATAGCTAACTCATGAGCGCAAGGTAGGCCATACACAATTCGTAACACATGGTCACATAACTTTACATCAACACCAATAATGTCATATTTTTTCACCCCCTTCAGTATGAAATCAATGCTGAAATGCAACACCTGCTCCATTAGTTCGAAAATGATCAGGATATTATAAGCGTGATTAGTTTTATGTAATATGGTTTCAAACTCTTTCTCATCTGTTACTTATAAACTCAAGAGATTGTCCATTCCCGTCCACACCGAGTCAAAGTCTAGTTGATATTTGTCTAAGTGATTCTTCAACTACTCGTGCACACCTTCACAACGATTAGTTATTTAATTACCATTGTGTTTAATTAAATTTATTTGGGATGATACAAACACTTTATTGAATGGTACCAAGTTTAAGATATGTACTTGATTGTATAGGGGCAATCTACCCAATCCACATTCATCAACAACCACGATTTATTAAAATTTTGCTCCGTATGGGATTCAACCAGAGTAACCTAATCTCTAATAAACTTTTTGTACACATCGTCATCCATAATCTCTCTCCTTGCATGAGATTCCATGTTCATGGCAACGTAAAATGTACACAACATGTAATTTACATGTGAGAATACATTCCTTAATGCATTCATGCATGCAAATTCTCGATTAGTCAGAAACACATCGAGGTTGTGGTCAGATCAAGCAACATCTTTAGCCATCCCAAAGCCCATTAATAATTATCAACCTTCTATAAAACTAAGAAAATAAATGCAATTGCGAAAGTTCTATCGCAAGGTGTCATCCCAACCATATCAAAAAGTGGCATCTTGTAACGACTGGTCTTGTACGTACAATCCACAATCATAACAAATGGAAAACACTTCGATTACTGAATGGATTTGAGATGGGCTCAAAGTATGTCTTCCACTTTCTCGGTATTCTCATTACGCATATACCAGTACACATAATATTTGTCACTCAATAATTTCATTAAATGATGCATTGCACTTCTACCCTCCCTCTCATTTATCTCAAACTTCTCTTTTGCATTATGAATTGTCTTTATAGTTGACACATTAGATTCATGTCGATGTTTAAGAGTAGTTAAATTACGATCGACTTCACTCCACTTAGAGTCATCTCCTCTATAATTTTTCTCTCTTCAATGGATAAACGCCCAACATATGCATGGCTAACAAGAGTCTGAGGGAGAGAGTGGTTGTGTAAACATTACAAACTTGAAGCATCCACCGACCATTTTCCAATGGAATGTCCTTCAACAAAAATGGAAAACTGCCTCTCTTAGTGGAAGAATCTCTCTTCGATTTATTCACGTCGTCATTTGCCTTTTTTTTATTCTTATAAATCCTTCCTTTCTCACACCCCAAGTGAAGACAACCCTTCTATGAAGATGATGAAGCCTCTAACTTGGTAGTTACAACTATGATCCGTACTAATCTAGCCTGATTTTGAGCCCAATCAACCAACTCGTGTCGGGAAGCAAATCCCTGAAATAAAATACAACAACTTTTATTAAGTGTAGAATAAAATAATTTTGAGAACAACTTTGAAATAAAATACAACAACTCTGATTATGTGTACTTGACCAAACTTGATCGGTAAAAAAGTGTTTGGTGACATCATTTAGAGTAACCTCATCATTTTTTTCTACATCTCCTTTAATATAACTGAGTTAAAATCCATATATATATCCTGGGAAATAATAAGGTGTGGTTCAATTACATATCGGATAAATGTAACAAATTAAAATAAACAATTTAAGGGTCTCCACAATGAATGAACACTTATTCATTTTTTTTTGTGATTCGATATTGTGATACCAACATTTAATGAACAATATCGGGGATCAAGTAATGAATGAACACTTGTTAAAAAATAGTTGGTTCGGTATCTTGATTACGAAAGTTAATCACAATTTTGGGGATAAGGTAACGAATGAACAATTATTGAAAAAAAGGATTCGATATCTTGATTACGAAAGTGAATGACAATTTTGGGGATAAGGTAGTGAATGAACACTTGTTGATAAACAAAATAAAAAATAGTTGATTCGGTATCGTGATAACGAAATATAATGACCATGTTTGGGGATCAAGTAATGAATGAATACATGTTTAAGAAAAAAAATATTTGCTTCGCTATCTTGATACCGAAGTTATTGACCATTTTCGAGGATTAAGTGACGAATGAGCAATTATTGAAAAAAATAAATAAATAGTTGATTCGGCATCGTGGTATCGAAACATGTTTTCGCTGTCGCTATCCCAATACCGAATGTGCCTGTAATTATTTTATCGCCATTTTTTTTCGATCTAACTTTACATCAACAGAACAATATAATGAGCTCAAAAGTAAAGTTGTATACTTCTTGTTGACCTTTGGAACTAATTGATGTAATGTCGAAACTCCACAATCACACCTTTATGCTCCTCACTTTCCACGATTTATATGGGTTACTATCGATGTAATAACATGTAGCAATGAGAAATCAAAGTTTTTTGGGATAATTCAAGGCTAGTCCTATTTATTAAGTTAAAGATGCATCAAATCTCATTAACTTTTTTCTAATGCACCAAGTCATTTTTTATTATAGACTACATATATTTAGACAAATATACCCTTACATATAATCATTTTAAATCCACTTACTCTCTCTCTCTAAAAATAAACACATAATCTCACACTTTTTCTCTCTCTAACAACCCCACCGCCACCTCCACCCCATCTGAGACTCACCGGAAACAGCTAATCGAAAAATCTCGCCGGATTTCTCACCGAAGTGTTTTTTTCTTTTCGTTTCTTTCTCTCTCTTCGTCTATTTCTTTATTTTTTCTGGTCCGCGCCAGTGGCATCACCCTCGAGTTGGAGAAGAAGAGTTTTCGCCGAACAAAAATGGAGGTTTTATCAAAACAGTAAATTTATCTGTTTCGATTTTTTTGTCAAAAAATATCAAATATGGGTGTTGTTTGATAGATCTTGATGAGTAGATTCCAAATATATAAATTTTGTGAATTTTAGATTTGTAGATTGAAAGTTATGGACTATTAAAGATTTTGTGTTTTTTTTTTAAAACGACGTAACAATTGGTTGAATGTATTTTGATGATGTATTTGTCATTTTAATGTGCCGAGTTGACAAAATAGGACATTTGACACCATTGACTTAGTCAAAGGATCTCTTGCTCATTGATCAAGTGCATGAGACTTGAAAATAATTATCCAAAATTTTTTTTTAGAGGTAAGGAGTGTTGACTGAAATTAGATGATTTGGCAAAATATATGTGAAGCCCTTTAATTATTTAAAAATGTATTATATATAATGTCGTGATAAATAATAATTGATAACTTACATTATAGTGTGGTATGAAGAATTTGTCAATAGAAGAGCCTAAGTTAATACGTGTGACAATTTTGAAAGTCTAGCTTCCAACCAGTCAATACAAAATAAATGTTTTGTCTAAGATTGTAGAGGTGTCCCAAGCAAGGCCACGTAAGTGATGATTATATTATTATTATTTAATACAACCAATAATTTGAGCACACGCACTAAACACGGTGGGTTCCACATCAAAATGTTGGTTTAACAAAAACCGACGTGTGTGTAAAACAATTCACACCACAGCAAAAACCAAAGAAGAGAGTGACAGTTTAGGCCGGTTCTGGGTCATGTGGATCCACATGGCGATCCCATTGGCCCCGCCATTTTCCCATTCATCTCACACTTATACCGACACCAAAATCGGTATTTATTCTCGCCCATTTTCTAGCATTCTACTAACAACAACTAGAATAGTGCTACTTTTGCGTGTTTTGCTTAATCGCCAAATTCTAAACTTTAAGATTATACACACGAAGGGTTCCTTTTCTCTCTCCTCTCGCTGTGAACTCTAAGCTAAGCCTCATCACTTAGCATCAACCAATCTCATTTTCGGTAAAATGTGATTCAATTTCATTTGCGATTTTCTTTCTTGTTTTTAAATTTCATTCTTCTCAGCTATCCGAACCAATTGGATCTGTCCCAAATTTCTATAAAGCTCTAAATGAATTAACACAAATTTATCACATTCTGAGACCTGTTGTATTTCATATTATCCTACAAGTATGGATATGTGTATGAGTGAGACCTGTTGTATTTCATATTACTTATTACTCAATGGATGTTTTTAGCTGGATAGGGCGTTTATCGTTATGGATATGATCAAATTACAAAGATATGTCTCTTTTGTACAAGTATGCGTGCCTTTATCTAAACTTCTACTTTAATCCTATGGTTTCTGTTTCTACTTTTGCTCTTTCTTAATAAGTGGAAATAAAAGTCAAAGAAAGATAAAAGAAGAACAATTGTTTACTTATGTGTTTATGCAAAATTGTAAGGGGGTTATGCATTTGTGTACTCACTGAGATATTGCTTTGCAGCTTTTGAACCAGTGTCAAAAGTGCTACGCTCGGTTGTTTTGTTTCGTCTTTGGGTAATGAAACACCTATAGGTTGCAGATAGAGCGGACAGAGATGAAATTATCTGCTTTCTTGACTTCTGCTGGAATCAATATAGGCGTGTGTGTGGTGCTTTCAATATTGTATTCCATTTTGAGAAAACAGCCAGGGAATTTTAGCGTGTACTTTGGGCGGAGGCTTGCTCAGGTAAAATCAAAACGCGATGAACCTATCTGGTTTGAAAGATTTGTTCCGTCCCCTAGCTGGATAGTGAAGGCTTGGGAAACATCCGAAGAAGAAATATTGGAGGTTGGGGGTTTGGATGCAGTGGTTCTTCTCCGAATAATTATTTTCAGGTGGTTATATGTTTCCTTAATTGTGTAAAGAGTGAATTTTAATACCTTCATGCGTTAATATATACTTGATCATTGTACGTATTGAGTTTCACTACTAACTCTTGATACGTGGCTTTAGATTGTTCATCGTTTGATATGATCTTGAATTATTTTTATGAAATCATTGAAAGAGTTATGCTTCGTGCAAAATATATTATCTTAATTTTGTAATATTACCATTATGTCACTCCGTGTGACTAATTATGAGGCATATTTTTACTATTGCTCATATAATCAGTTTTTGGTTCGAAAATTGAAAAAGTGGGATTGGAAGGTGAATCTCCAAAAAGTTAACATAATTTTGTGTTGATTAGATGTGTGTTTGGGGGGAGTAAGTAAATAGCCAAAAGTTTGTGGTGATCTATCATTTGGCATGGAAGGTGTTGTTAGATAAGATACGAGGGTGGAAAAGGAAGAGTTATGGGAGAGAATAAAATTCGTGGCATCCTTTTGGTCCTCTATGCAGGAGTTCATGGAATTAAGATTTCGATAACTGCAAATATTTAAAGGGAGGTCACTAAATGAACCTTGATGGTGGGGTGTTCCCCCCCCCCCCCCCCCCCCCTCTATATTTAAGATGATCAGTTGCAACTATTTTTAGGATATAGCACTTCTTATACTTAATGTGCGTAGCTACCATCATCAGTCATGTTTCTCACTGCTCAAAGGTGATTAGAGAGAATTTTATCAAGATTAAGCAACCAACTGAAGGTTTTTTAGTTTTCAGGGTGCTCGTAGTTACCAAATACAATCCATCAACCAATTACAACAGCATTCTGGCAAAAGTTTCAGACATTCATAAGACATAATTAATCAAGAATTTTTATAGAGCTAGATTTCCCAGGTAAGGGTATATGGCCAAGGTAACATGACAATTTTGGGGATAGGTGTAGCTTGAATGTATCTAGGAATTGTTCATTAATAATATTAAGGGTACTGGTTAAGTTTCAAATGGGCCCTAAACTTGTTTGAGGAAGCTGGGGGAGCTTTGCGGTTTAAGAGTATTAGGTCCACACCATGTGTAATTGACAGTTTTCTCAGTAATAGGATCAAGTTGTGCTTCTCCGAATAAGGGAAGGAATTCTCTTGGATGACCCCAGCTCCTAGGGGCTTCATGCTATGAGTATTTCCAAGACCTAATCAAAATGGATATTGTAAACAATGCCAAATAAACACTTTTATAAAATTGTTAAAATTAGCTATGCTTACCCCTACAGTAGTTAATATTCCACAACCAAAAAGTAGAATTTTTTTACAAAATACACCATTTTTAACTTCCATCTCCTCATCATCCTCAAGTCACACACATTAAAACCGTATATCCGAACATCTTCCTTCACCTGATCATTCAATATGAAGGTGATTCCCGATCCAACAATGAAAAAGAAATTACTAACATTTGGCAACCTAAAACTATGATGAAGATCCTATTTCTGACGACACCCAATATTCTGGCAATAAGAATCTACCATGCCATTGATAATGGTGAATCCTTTGTTGCTTATTTATTATTGTGAAATATGACATATGAGTCTTAATCTAACTGCAAAAATGAGAGAAAATTTATGATGATTTTTTTTACGCAATGGATCATGGTGATGGAAATAAGTAGTGAATGACTATGGAGGGAGGTATTGATTGTAGAGAAATTATCAGCTGTGTTGGTTTTGGTCATGGGTCAGAATTTGCTTATTGAAAAAAGATGGCTAATTTTGATTATTTGGCAAGAGAATTTGATTATTGGAGATGGGGCTATTAAAATTTGATTATACCGTTGCACGAAGTTTTTTAAGATGTTAATTTTGATTAGACCTGGAACTTTGATTAGGTTTAAGAGATTCTTTAATAATTACAACCCATAGGGGGTCTTTCTAATTTATAATTCTATAAACCAACTTAGTAATGTTAATAACACATTGTTGCTACACGCGTTATTGTACCCAGACCACAATAATCGATTTCACCCAACTAGGTATTATTGTTCCATACGAAATATCTGCCAAGTTTATTTATGGCCTTCTAGGTGGCCATGGGAAGGGTGTTTATTTTCATCACATAGGTGGGAAGGATGGAAGTGACATAATGAATCAAGGTGTCTAATCCAGCCAATGGTAAGACACTAGATTTCCAATCAACTAATATGTTTTGTGGGTAACATCACGACTGCAGAATGATATAACTATATTATGTTTATATCGTGATTAGTAATTAGTGTTGGAATATGGTTCAATTAGTGTTGAAATATGTCACAGTTCCGGATTATGAATCATCCAGTTAGCCCTCCCGCCCACAAAGTTGGAATATGGTTCATATTTTCATCCTTACCCCACTAGTGCGAACTACTCTTATTCACATTCTTATCGCGATCGACATCGTAACTAGATAGGGAGTTGAAAATGATGATAACAATGTATTTAACATTTATGTAACTTTTTATGATGTTCTATATCTCATCAGATTCTTTTGCTTACTTATTGAATTGTTACAGAATATTGTAACTGACATGTGCACATGTCAGTAAAATCAATTAGATAATGCTATGCATATTAAATGATGGTTTAGTAATTATTCAATTGATCTATATTATCATTTCTATTTGTTAAGAGTATAGGGAATAGGGATTTGAAGAAACTTCATTAGAGATTTTTTTTGGAAATAATCACAAAGCTGTTTTTTCGATCATTCAAATCATCAATCTAATTTCCAAGGCTTTTTGAATCAAGCATTCGTACTTTTTGGATACCTTTCAGTCTACCTAAGGTTCTTTTATTTTTTAAATATATTTCCAAAGATTTTTTTGGTTTTAATTTTAAATTTTCTTGTATCTATAACTTTTGACTTCTCCAAACTCTACTTAATTCCCTTAGTTGTATAAAAATTGGCTTGGTGTACACTAATAGTGACGTAATCCACCCGTCAGAAGGCTCCTAAAATATATAACATGCACTTTAGAGAGAGAAAATACTCTTTTCTATATTCAAAATCAAGGTCTACCTCAAATGAGGCTACAAGGGGGTCTATTTATAAGTGGGGAAGAGGAGCACTAAATGGTTCTCTAACCAATGTGGGACTCCCACTTTACAAACAATCCTAATACCCATTTGTGCTAACTTATGTCCAAACTTACAAATAAACAACAAAACAAAATTAATAAAAATAAAGAAAAATAACAAAAAGGAAATGAAACTACTAATATGTCAAAAAAGACAATAATGCCCTCGATTCACATCAATCTCCCCCTCTTCAGACCAAGCTCGTCCTCGAGCGTTAAAAATTGGGGATTCATGAAGAAATTCCAAAAAAAAGGGTACCAAAAACTTTTTTTTTGTGGGGGGGGGGGGGGGGGAGGTAATTTTTGAAACTTGAGGGTGCCCATCCCACAATTTCTTCTTTATTTCTTCATTTTCTCTTTGTCTTCGCCCAAATAAAACCTAAAATATTCTTCCCGGGTCAAAAACCATGTGTGTGAGAAAGAAAAAGGGGCTAGCAGGTGATATGTAGGAGTTCAGGGGCTGTTTTGGGGTGTCCGGTGTCGGGTGGGTTGGGAAAGGGGTTAGGGTGGGTCGGTTGGTGAAAAAAAGGGGTGGAGGAGGTTCGGCGGGGCAGGGAAGGGGCAGGAGGATGGTTGGCGGGTGGGTTATGGGCTGCCGAGGGGGTTCGGTGGGTGGGGCGGCCTGCGTTAGGGTCGGGTTTTTTTTTTTTTGGTTGGAGCAGCAGGTAGGGTTTTGGGGGTAGAGTGGAGGGTTTTGGGGCTCCGATGGTGGTGGGGTAAGGCCGAGGCAGCGGGCCGAAAGCTAGGGTTAGGGTTTGAAAGAGGGTGGCTAGGGTTTGTGGCTCTTTTTGGGTTGGGGCAGCCATGGGGGTTGGAGGGTTAGGTTTTAGCCCTAGGATAGAAAAGAGTAGGGCCATTTGTTGTTGCAACTCCGCCATTTGATTTTGCATTTCTTTCATTTGTTACTTCAAATCAAGATTCTCCTCATGTTGATGCTTGGATTTTTTGGGAGCCATTGGAGAGTAGAGAACGATTTTTTTTTTTGAAAAAGGAAAAAAAATCATCAATAGACTAGCACCAATGTAGAGCTTCACCCGCTCTGATACCAATTTGACGTAATCTACTCGTCAAAAGGCTTCTAAAATATCCAACACGCACTTTAGAGAGAGAAAATACTATTTTCTATATTCAAAATCAAGGTCTACCTTAAATGAAGCTACAAGGGGGTCTATTTATAAGTGGGGAAGGGGAGCACTAAATGGTTCTTTAACCAATGTGTTACTCCCACTTTACAAACAATCCTAATACCCATTTGTGCTCACCTATGTCCAAACTAACAAATAAACAACAAAACAAAATTAATAAAAATAAAGAAAAATAACAAAAAGGAAATAAAACTACTAATATGCCCAAAAAGACTATAATGCCCTCGAATCACATTAAATAGACTGGTCAAATAATTATTGAGGAAACTGATGATTTTGGAGTGATTAATTCTTCATATAGCCGAGGACACTTTAAATTTTCACCCTTCTTATTGGTTGGAATTACTGCTTCTCCAAAAACATACGTCACACATATTCATCCATCATTTTTTTTATCTTCAACGTATATGCTCAATTTGCATTACTATTACTTGATAATTTGATACTATTTTACATACCTGGAAAAAATCGATATTAAAAATAATCTCAACTAACTGAGAAACAGAGATAATCTGTGAGTTCACTTGGTAATGCAATTAGATCTCAAAATCAGTATAGTCTGCGAGTTCATTTGGTAATGCAAATTAGATCTCAAAATCAGTGCCTGGGTATTGCACTATAGTATGCTTGGATCCACATGCATTTTTATTCCATATATGTAGAATGAGTTTGAACTTAATTGGAGTTGCCAGTGTACTTACTGTAGGTGATTCAATATTTCTATGCAGTATTCGGATTTTCTCTGTTGCTGCTATTATTTGCATTTTTTGTGTGCTTCCGCTTAATTATTTTGGGCGGGAGATGGATCACAAGAACATTCCTTCTGAGTCACTGGATGTATTCACCATTGGGAATGTCGAAAAAGGATCAAGGTGCTATGCATTTTGTTAATTTACAATTTTTTGATCAATTGCCATTTACACAGCACACACACACACACACACACACACACACACACACACACATTTATTATTTTGGTCCACATGGCTTTCAAACTTATCTTACATATTTCTTTTTCAGGCTCTGGGTCCATTGTCTCGCATTATATCTCATATCCTGCTGTGCTTGTATTCTTCTTTACTTTGTAAGGATCTAGATCCCATTTCCTGTATCTTATACAATATATTATTAGCATACATAAATTTCTCTTAGTATCTTCCTTGCAAACTATGTACTATTGGTTATGGAGCTATTGTCATTTCCCATAGAATTACAGAAGTATCGCAAAGATGAGGCTGGCCCACGTTACTGGATCTCCTTCAAACTTAGGTCACTTCACAGTTCTTGTTCGTGCTATCCCGAGGTCATCTTCAGGAGAATCATACAATGACGTAGTGACCAAATATTTCACAACTTACTACGCATCAAGTTATTTATCACACCAAATGGTTTATCGGTCTGGTACTGTCCAGAAACTGATGGTGAGCATCTGTCTTGGAATATCACCCGAAGTGATTTAACTTTATGAGAAAGTATTTTGGACTCTTTAATTTAACAACCTTTTCATGTGTCATATATATAACTTTTGGCTTTACTTGTTTTTTTTTTAAATTTCTTTTAAAAGATTTATTTGTTTATATATATATATATATATATATATATATATATATATATATATATATATATATATATATATATATATATATATATGTTCCTTAAATCTGCACATATTATAATATTCTCCCTCTGTCCCAAACTAATATTCCCTATTGAAAATGACGGTTTTAAGGATAGACTCAATCAATGCCCATAATTAAGACTTGCTCACTATTGTGGAATTTGTTTCGTTCATAACGGTCAATAATGGAAAGTGGACTCTTAATTTGGGACGTCCCAAAAAGGAAAGTAAGAATCTTAATTTTGGACGGATGTAGTATATATGGTGATGTTTATGGGTTCATGTGAGTTAGTTAGTTCTCCCCCAAGTAAAATAGAATTGGAGTCATTTTAGGGTCGCAATTTCGTTTTCCTAAATGTAATTTGATCGATGCTAATTTTTTAAATATTTTTTTCAATATTGTTCGTGATTATACAATCCAAGTAGGATTAAATGAACATACTAAAGTACAATTTTGGAAACAAATGGACGAACGAATTCAAGAAATACCTGTAGATGAGAAAATCTACATCGGGAGAAATGTTAATCAGCATTTAGGATATCATCGTGTAGGGTATGAGATGGTGAATGGAGGGTATGATTTTGGAGATACGACTGATGGTGGAGAGTCTATCTTAGACTTTGCGATGATTATGATTTTGTACTAGAAAATACATGTTTAAAAAGAGGTTTGAGCATTTGATAACTTTTAAAAGTGAAACACATAAGAGTTAAATAGACTTTTTCATTACTAGGAAAGAAGATTGATTAACGTGTAAAGACTATAAGGTTATCCAAAGAAAGAGCCTAACCTCGCAACATAGGAAAATGGTGTTGGATACAAATATTAAAAATCAATCACGAGCACGAGAAGAGAAGATTACCACATAAACTAGATGGTGGAACATAAATTGATGTAGATAGGGGAAATCTGATGAAAATAGAAAATGAGGGTATATTGTAATTTTTCATTCTTAATTGTCTCTCGTCACATTTGTCATGTTTTTAGTGATTAGATATTATAAGTTAGAATTGAAGCTTCTAGAAGGTTCCATTAGAGTTGTCGTGATGACACCACATGCCAACTATCTCATAACAACTCATACTTGGTTAGCATCTTCTAGAAGCCTCTCCCAATCCTTATAAATGTACTCATTCCCTAACTTGGAAAGACATCTTTGGCTTCTTAATAGAATTTCAGATTTGTGCTTCTATTTTTCTCTTTTCTTTGGATCAAATTGACGGTGTTTGCATCAAATTGGTATCAGAGCGAGATTAGCTCCTTGGCGTGTGTGTGGAGGGGGGCTCCCAAGAAGAGAAACCAAAACACCGATTCTGAAAATCGATTTACAGCCCTAGAAAAAGGTATGGCCCAATTGATAAACCAACCAACCTTGATCTTGTTAAGGTTGGATGATTTCTCTTCTTTTCCTCCAATGCTCCCTCCAAATCAAAACCTAGACCCAATCTTGAACCCTAATCCCAAAACTTTTCAAGAATCTTCACTTCAAACCCCAATTCTTACCCAAGAATACTTCCACTGCCTCTTCGACCTCCTACCCAACCTTACCCGTCTTCTCTTCCATCCAAAAACCCTCTGAACAAGTTACGACGCATCCAAACCACCCTAAACACCTCTCTCCTCATTCGGAACCCTTGATAACAACCAATCCTGTTTTTTCCACCTCCAATAGCCCCCAGAATGTATCAACCAAGTTCTGGCTGGAAAACCCCCACCGATTGCCTATCCATATTGCCCTGAATAGGAGAGAAAGGGTGAAAAGTTTAAAATCACTGTCTTATTTATCTCCTAGGGTTCAATCGAAACAGAGAAAAAGGAGAATAAAATGAAATTAACCAAGAAACTGATTCGGTGGACATACCTCATAGGCGATCTTTTCTTGGTAGATCGTCACATGTCTTGGCGAACCATGCTGCTGTCCCAGCACTCTAATGACCCAGGAGGATGTGTCTTAGGGTTTGGCAACCCTAAGATGTTGTTTGACCCCGACGGTGGTAGTTTCGGGCCTGCGTCTGACCAAGAATGGAGATCCGAGTAATGAGACGAAAAAAGGGGTCAAACAATATATTCCGACCCATTTAAGCAATTCAAAATATTTGGACTGAAATTCCTCTTTTTAAGAGAAATCCGTTTTGACCCCATTTTTTTTGAAGAAATTTTTGGATATAAAATTTTTGGGACCCCATAATTTTTCCCTTCTTTTTGGTGCAAATTTTTGGAATTATGACATTCGGCCACAACATTTTCAAGTTCAAAGACGAATTTTTTCGAAGGTGGAGAGAATGATGTAGATAGCGGGAATTATGATGTAAGTAATAAATGGGGGGTAAATGTGTAATTTTTTATTCTTAATTGTCTTTTGTCACATTTATCATATATTTAGTGATTAGATATTATAGTTAGAACATAAGCTTCTAGAAAGGTTCCATTAGAGTTGTCATGACGACACCTCATGCCAAGTCATCTCACGACAACTTATACTTGGATAGCATCTTCTGCAAGCCTTTCCCAATCCCTATAAATGTATTGGTCCCCTCATTTAGAAGCACATATTTGGCTTCTTAATAAAATTTAGATTTTTGCTTGTGTTTTTCCTCTCTTCTTTAGTTCCAATTGGTGGTGTTTGCAACACAAACGGAGTATTTAAAGATTAAATATTGAAGGAAGAGCCATAGAATGCCGAAGATGAGAATAGTTTAATGTGGAATAAGATCGTTACATGCATTTATGAGAATATTGAAAGACATTCTTGGAGAATCAAAAGTTAGGGGTCACAATCTAAAGCAACTCGGTGGTGGAATAAAGAAGTACAAAATATTGTAAAAAACAAAAGAGAGTGCTTTAAAACATGGCAAACAGCTGGAAACGAAGAAAATTTTAAGAAATAGAAAGGGTTAAAAAAGAAATTGAGAAATTGGTAAAAGACGCTAAGTTTAAAGTTTATGATGATATTTATACAAAACTAGGAACTCAAGAAGGGGGAAAATATTTATAAGCTTGCTAAAATTAGGGATAGAAAACAAAATATTTTAACAACATTAAGTGCATTAAAAAAGTGATGATTCGAAAGTCTTTGTCAAGGACGAAGAATTTAAGGAAACGTGGAAAAATTATTTTGAGAGGTTATTGAATGAGACTAATGAAAGTAGATTGGATATGGAGGAACTTAGAAATATTTGATATAATATATGTTTTTTACAGAGTTAGGACATGATGGTATAATTTCTTAAAAAATGATGAAAAAAGTAAAGGGCTTTAAGACAAAATGGTATTCTATTGAGGTTTGGAAGTGTTTAGGGGAGGATGGAGTGTCTAAGCTAATAAAATTATTCAATAAAACTATAAATGACTAATAAGATGCCCGATGAATGGTGAAAGAGCGTTTTAGTACCTATTTATAAAAATAAAGGACATATACAACGTTGCTCAAATTATTGTGGTATTAAGTTAAGGAGTTATGCAATGAAAATTTGAAAGAAGGTGATGGAACATAGATTGAGATTGGAAACAACAATATTTATTGATGAGATTAATGGAAAGCTCGTCGTACGTCGTACCCAGTGCACGGGGCTCCTTCTTAACTGTAGGGTTTGAGAGAGGCAGATGTCGACTGGCCTTACCCCATATATGGAGAGGCTGCTCCCATGTCTCAAACCCGAGACCAACTGTAGCTTGGACGAGGGCACTTGCATCGCACCAAGGTACGACCTCTAATGGAAAGGTATGGAGAGAGATAAAGATTTTTCATATGTTTTCTTTATAGATTTGGGGAAAGCTTACGCTAGAATACCCGTAGATTTAACGTGGTGGGTACATATTAAAGGAGTGACTTATAGATATATTGAGAGCAACAATTAGAGAAAGTAATGAATTCCCAATTACTGTAGGTCTGCAGCAAGGTTCGGCACTAAGTCATTATCTTTTTATTTTGTTATGGATAAATTGACTGGAAAAATATTGGAAGTGTGGAGAGACTCTGGAAACAATAGGGTTTAAAATAAGTAGGACTAAAACAAAATTGTGGAGTACAATTTTAGTAATAGTAGTAGAGCAAATGAGGATTTGGTGAAGCTTAAGGTCAAAGTGATCATTTATGTTATTAAAATTGTTAGCATTCTTTTTCTATTTACTAAAATCACGTTCAAAATGTTAACCGAGGATATTGCGCTGAACGCGATTTTCCCAATCAAATTTGTTAACATGCCGCCCGTGTTCAGTTTTGTCTGAATCTTCGTGGAAGAAGAAAAAGCAGTTCACCAGCCACTACATCTGTGGATCCCACCAAATGCTCGTTCTTTGATCAGTTATTCTCTGGTCACAAGATCCAGGGATCCCTGTTGGCTCGGTTAATTGGCCCTTCTGTTGGCTCATCTACCATACAAAATCTGGGGGGTAGGGTGAGCTGTTGTTTCTGGAGTTCTCTTGCTACCTTTTGGTTCTCAAGAATGAAGTAATCACACTTTTGTCTTCTCTTAAGTTCAGTTTCTAAGAAGATTCAAGTGCATAAGTAGAGACCACTTCTCGATTCACAAAAAGAGAGAAGAAAAAAGAAGACTATCTTCCCAGCTGAGGCATGATCTCACTATGAACTTCTTGTGGTACTTGTATCTTAGGGGCTTTGACTTTAACTTCCCCCATGTCTTGTATCCTTTATGTATAATATTGTTGGTCTTTCGTCTTGGAAAAAGTAATTTATTTGGGTTTTGGGTTACGAGATGAAATATGCCTGCAAAATTTAAGCACTGATGAAAGAGTGCAAGAGTAATATAGGTTCGGATTACAGTAAGTCTGTTAAGACACTATTCTCTGCTCTTGGTAGACGCGAGTCAGAAAAAAGAAGGAAAGAAAGAAGAAAATTGGAGAATGAAGAACTCTTTGATGACTAAGGGAAGAACTTATACTATTGTGACTTCATGGAATTAGGAAGGATCAATTTTTGCCATACTTATGGACTTGAAGGTGTCTTTTTTAATGAACATGTATGTTTCACTAGACTCACAATTTTAATTAATTTAGTTCTCCCAAGCTGACGCAATTTTCTTAATAGAAATAGATAAACCTTTTCATATTCAAAGGCTCATGTCGAATGAAAATATCTGTTCAATTGTGCCTGTGGATCACACCTTTTTAACTTCATCTAACCTTAGGATTCTTCCTTTCGCACAAGTTCCAATTAAAAGGCGCATCTTTGTAACTGGTCAAGTCTTTAGCCAATTCCATTATCATTGAAGAAAAAATTCATAAAGGATGTGTTTTATGAGAACAATAGTGTTCAATGTTAAACCTGATCCATCTTTTCCTCATATTCTATAAAAACATTTCTCACTCACTCCCCATAGAACTGGAAAAGTAAGAGGACATCTCACCGAGCTACTCATCTCTTTTTCCATTAATTTTTCGAACTTTTCATCAACCTAAACTGTTTCCCAGTTTGTTTTCAACTTTGTAATCAAGCTCACCCTAGAAATAAAACCATTATTAGAATTGAAAATGAATGCTTTTCCTTGTAAAAAAATAGCATAGTTTTGAAAGTTAATACAATGTGCATAAATGGTCTCATTGGTGGCTCATTATCTAAGCCTTTCACTGTATGATAAACTTTCCTTCCATTTTATATAGAAAAGAACCTGTCTTATTCTTATGATTTTGGATTCATACTGATTTACTCTCAATTTATTTTTTTCGTTCGACCTTGTTTGCTTGCAGAGTGACGCAGAGAAGATATTTAAGATTATCAAGTCATCCACTCCTATGACGCAGGAATGTGGATCAAGTTTTATAAGACGTGGCCTTTGTGGAGGCACTGCAAACTCTTTGAAGATCACTTCTGGTGATCCGCGAAGTTGTGAGCAGAGAAGTTGCTTTAGTGCTTCCGAATTAAAAGTAAAGGTCACTACTTTCACGTGAACACTAATTCTGAATTTAATTACCTGATAATTTATACACCATGGGCATAGTTACCTTATATACGTTTGTCCTTTTTTTTTTTGTATTTTTCGTACTCTTGGATTTGTTGGCAAGGGGTGAATGTACAATTCCGAGTTAATATTTAATTGTGATTGTGTGCTTTATTGCATTTTTGGGGAAGATGGGGAATTGTGTAAGCAGCTATAACATACTAAGTTAATGTACTTGTATCTTTAATGCAGGAGTGTGCTGCTGCTTTGGTTTTTTTCAGAACTCGATATTCTGCTCTGGTTGCTTCGCAGGCTCTTCAATCTCCTAATCCTATGTTATGGGTCACAGACATGGCTCCAGAACCAGAAGACGTGTATTGGAAAAACCTTTATGTACCATATAGACTGCTTTGGATCCGTAGGACAGGCACTCTTCTGGCCTATATTGTTGGCAGTTTTTTCTTTCTTGCACCCGCGACATTTGTGCAAGGTCTTGTCCGCCTAGACAAGCTCCAGAATACATTTCCCTTTATGAGAGGGATTATAAAGAGGTATGGAAAAAGTCTGGAACTGTAACTAATCCGCTATCTGCTATTGTACTTATTTCACACGCGCAATTTTGCTTATGAAAAAGGGAAATATATGGAGTTGTGCATACTTGTAGAGGAGTGATCTGAGTTTAGAATTTTTGTTAACACAATTATTATATGTTGAAGAATTTCTTGGTTGAAGGCATCATTCCTTTGTTACTTTCAAGCACGCTCATTATGCTAGTGTGAATCAAAAATTAAATGAATCATGCGACTTGGGGGTCTACTACGTATTTTTATAACTTATCTTCCACCCCACCTATATTTGTGTTTCTGGAAGCTGACCACCAAGCTATTTATGTTCGATTGTTTTACTTTATCTTAGTTTATAACCAAAAAAAGTAAAATGGTGAATGAGAACCTAGGATATAAAAATGTGGTACGATATATCAACTCAACTCAACTCAACAAAGCTTTTTCCCAATTATTTGCATGATATATCCTATTCAATTAATATTATTAATACAAATTTAGTGATGCTCATCACAATATTTAAACCCCAGAAATATAATTATAGCTCACACAGTATTAAGCAATAAGATCAACATCCAACATCTTCTCATTAAAATATGAAAATGAGCACAACCAACTTCAATTACAACTTCGTGTTCTATGCGTAATGTGACTGAACTGTCTAATAAATCTCCATAAAACATCTAATGGTGAAGAGTTGCAACCAACATGCTTATTCGCACCTTCGGACATGAAGGAACAACCACTTTAAGTAATCATTGTTAACGGGTTACTTTAAATTAGGTTTTATATTGCCTCCTCGTATGAGACTTCCTTTTCCCAATCGGTTCAAAGCATCCGCACACCAATAATCCCAATAATTTGGTTCATCCACACCATGAAATTTAATTTTTTGAATTGCTTAATAAATTGCACAAAGGCAGAGGTCATACCTTGGTGGGATGGCAAGTGCCCTAGCCCAAACTACGATTGGTCTCGAGTTTGAGACATAGGAGTAGCCTCTTCATATATGAGGGTAAGTCCAGTCGACATCCTACTCTCCCAGACCCTGCAGTTAAGCGGGAGCCTTGTGCACTGGGTACGACCTTTTTCGATTGTACAAGGGCTTTAACATTTTAGAAGGCAATAAAGAGTAGAACTTCATATAATTAAATAAAAAGTCTTGAGGTTTACACTTGCAAATATCTTACTATCGCATCTTAAGCATTTTTTGAAATCCACTGGAAAAGGAGGACTTGTAGTTTAAATCACCGCCTAAAATCTCCTGAAGTAATATAGGTTAGCTACAAAGTCCCATCACTTGACCTTCCATTTCGTAGAACAAATATTTAACGTTGCCAAAGAAATAATACATCTTGCTATACAAATAAAATACCAATTCGTAATTTTGCAACTTGAATCAAGTGGTTGCAACTCCATATAAATGGATGATCAGAGTTTTTATTTTTGAAAGGCTTAACTTACGTATCTTATGTAAAGACAACAACTATTTCAACTGAACAATTTACTTATTTATAGCCAAAATATTAATCTTACCCCACTGATCATGATAAACTTGTCACAAATGCAATGTTAAAATTAAGCAAGCGAAATATAAAAGGCAAACTTGATAGAAAATTTGAAACAACTTGTCTTTTAACTTCTTAACTATAATATTCTTAAACAAATAAGTAATTAAAAAATAATAGCAATCAAGTTAATATTGTAGAAAATCTCCTTATAGGGATGCTATTTCCCTTGTACCCTATTCGCCCTCTTGGTCAAACGTCACCAATTCATTTCCATCCTCAACCGGACCCGGAATATCTCTCTCCATTAGCCTCACACCCCTGCAATCTTAAACCAAAAGCACCTTACTACAGGACCAAAATCATCACATACACTCCCTATGTACACACCCATAATCATGAAATCCGACCATAAAGAAGAATTGTATACCTCAAAAACATCTCACACTCGAAGATACGTATAACTAAAAAAAAAAACTGGTTGCATAGAATAAAGTTGTTATATGTTGCTGAACATATAAATATTTGATATGGAATAATAGGGACATAATTTGTAGATAACAAATTGCTTCCAACTTGAAGAGGGGGACCCAAGAGAGAAAACAACTATTTGTCTTTAGCACATGCATGAGTCAGAGAACCCATATACTTATGTACCACGTACACACACCCACACCCACACAAGTTGTTGGCCACTTGAGTCGGATTGAAGAAATTTAATATTTCATGATAGTAGCATTATAGAGAAAGAAAGAAAGAGAGCATACATGCTATGTTGGAACGGAGGGGAAGATACCTTTACAAAGGCATGATATCATTAATTTCCTGACAATATATAGAGGAAAGAAAATAAGTGTTAATTAAGAATTCAATTAGAAAAATAAGTGGAAAATAATAAACCTTGTTGATAGTACGAAGGAATGGGTCATCACTAATAAATTAATCGGAATATAATACCTTACTGCAAACCCATGTTAGGATCAAAACCAAGAATCCCTGTCACTTTTTTGTTGGAAGTATAATTTTCTTTGGAACCACACCCACACATGCAAAAGGAAACACACACACACAATAAGTAATAAAGGTGGTCAGAGAGGGAGAGAGGAACCTGGAATGGGGCATGGAAGATAGCCAGGTAGTTTCTTCCAAGAGGTAACATATGGGCAAGTCATGATGTATTTTTTAAGGAGCTAAGGATATATGCGAGGTGGTTTCTTCCAAGGGCTATTTTATGGCTGGGTAGAAGCCATTAACATTTATGAGGTGGAGAGAGAGGGGTGGTGGTAGATGGGTTGAGACGTTTAAAGAAATGTCGATGTGAGGGAGGTGCTTGGAATTCATAGAAGTACTGCTTGGATAAGATTTGGTTAACTGTAAAAACGCGGGTTAGATTTCGTTAACTGTAAAAATGTGGGTTAGACGGTTGATGGAGGGGGGTTAATTTCTTTCATTTAAAAATGCAAGATTATGAGAAAAAAGGATTGTAGATTTGTGATCCGAACAATAACAAGGTTATTATTATCTATCTCCTCCTCTAATTCCCTTTCAATTTATTATTCGTGAAATTCAACTTGGTATATAAGGCTCTTTTAAGAGATCCTTGTTTTTGCTAGCGGACGATACGTATTGACGTAAACAATGTCAATTGTAGTAAAATAAAACACAGTCATCTATAAAAAACTACTAATATATTGATTGATTTCCCCAAATGGGCCCATTACTTCCTCACTAAAAAATGCTAGCATCCATGTAATGTCATGAGTGACATCATTAAAGGTCCCCCCAATGATATTACATGGCCTAAACATTTTTATTTACATAACACCCTAAATGGCTCTATTTAATCCTTTGAACTACAACTAAAAATGAAAAATAATAAAAAGGAAAATTACAATAACGAAAATAAGAAAATGTCGAAAATTCCCCGAAATATAATTCACATTACACTCCCTCACTTAATACCAAACTCCTCGAGCTTTGAAAGTACTAACATCTTAGAATTCAATTATGACCCCTACAAGTTCAGGGACTTATATTTATACAAAGGAGGAAGTACATTGGGGGACTAAATTACCCTTATGGTCAATTACATAAATAACATACACGTTCCAACACTCCTCCTCAAGTTAGCGAGTAGATATTGACCAAGCCAAGCTTGTCAATGGAAGTGCGAAGACGAGGACTAACAGGTTTTGTAAGAATATTTGCAACCTGTTTCTTTGAAGAAACAGACGATGGAGTGATGATCTTATGATGAACCTTCTATCTGAGTAAATGAGCGTCTATCTCAATGTGCTTTGTCCTCTTATGAAGAACTGAATCAAAAGCAAGTTGGATAGCTGGCTTTTTGTCACAATGCAGAACATAAGAAGTCTTCTCAGGAAATCCCAACTCCCCACGAATAGAACGAAGCCATATAATCTCACACGTGTCCAAGGCCGTGACCCTATATTCTGCCTCTGCAGAGAAACGTGAAACAACTTGCTTTTTACTTTTTCCGGATATGAGATGATTACCACAAAAGTTACAAAAACCAGTAGTAGAGCGGTCATCACAAGCTTCCCTATAATCTGAATCAGTGTAGCTTTCCAATCTTCTTGGCTGAGGCCTGCTTTATAAAATAATTCAAGTCCAGGATAAGATTTAAGATACCACAAAAGGTGATATACTGCATCCAAGTGAGTCTGACAGGGTTTGTGCATACACTGACTAACTCTCCCAACAACAAATGATATATCCGGTCTGGTATTAGCTAAATAAATTAGACGACCCACCAAATGCTGATACATAGATGGATTTTTCAAAAGTTCACCACTGTCAGCCACAAACTTTAAATTAGGAATAATAGGAGATGAAGCCGGTTTACACCCAATCATCCATTTATCCTCCAAAAGATCCAAAACATACTTCCGCTGTGAAATAGAAACCTCATAATGAGACCTGGCTACTTCAATGCCCCAAAAATATCGAAGTTGACCGAGGTCTTTCACATCAAACGCCTTTTTTAAATCAACCTTAACTTGTGTAATTCCAACATAGTCATCTCCAGTAATAATAATAATATCATCAACATGCACAAGTACGATCACACTCTTTCCATACGAATCTCGTCTGATGAAACAAGTATGGTCAGAATCGCACCGAATAAATTTGAATCCAATGATAGCCTCATTAAATCTAGAGAACCATGCCCGTGGTGACTGTGTCAGCCCATATAAAGATTTTCGGAGACGATAGACTTTTCCATCATACTCCCCCCTCACCACGGAAGCCATGTGGATGAAATGTTTTTAAAAGGAGCACGGCGAGGCGAGGCGTAAGCCTCACCGAAAAGAAAAAAAGAGCAAAATAATATTAAAAAAATACTAATAAAACCATAAAAATAAAATAACAAAGAAATGTAAAATATAACTACAAAAAAAATATCCTTGAGGACTTTCTCACATAGTTTGACATTTTTATGTTCCCCTGAGATAACTTAAAAAAAAAAGTAATTTGAGAAAATCAATTTTAACATATTGATTATTTTACAATATGACAATAAATTAATCAATGCAAAATCAAATTGGCAAAATCAGTTTTTTAGCTTCATTCACATATTGGTTATTTTCTAATATGACAGTAAATTAATCAATGCAACTTAATAAGCAAATTTATTAAAAAAACAATGATTTTCAAGCTAAGATTAAAAAAAACAGCAATTTTATTAAAAAAAAATAATAAAACATATCAACCTAAGTTTATTAAAAAAAACAGCAACTTTTAAAATATATTAGTTTCTTAAAATATATTTAGTTTAGTTAAAGAAAACATATTAATCTTAGTTGAAAACCAAAAAACAGAAACCTTATAAAAAAAATAACCTTTTAAAAAAAGTCATATTGAATTGAAGTTAATTTAGTACATTTATTTCAAACAAAATCAAATTGGTAAAATCAGTTTTTTAAGTTTCATTAACATATTGGTTATTTTTTAAAAATTTCTCTCAAGTTACAATACTAAATAGTATGAGTTAAGTGAAGTCGTAAAACAAAAAAAAAAAAGAGTTTTTTTTTTTTTTTTTTTTTTTTTTTTTCGCACCTCATCAAAAAGGCGTGAGGCGCATCGAGGCGTAAGCCTCAAGTTCAATCCTAGGCTTAAGCCCCCGCCTCGCCTCGAGGTGCGTAAGCCTCAAACGCCTTTTTAAACATTGTGTGGATGACCTCATCAAGGTCACCAGGAAGAAAAGTATTTATGACATCAAACTGGTGAAGCGACCAAGAGGACGAGGCAACCAAGGAGATCAATAAGCGAACAATGTTAAGTGTCGATACTAGAGCAAAGGTAGCATCAGATTTTTTTTTTCGGAATCTGAGTAAAGCCCTTCGCAATAGGGTGAGCCTTATACCTATCAACTGTCCCAACAACTAAAAACTTGAGGGTATAGACCCACCTACAACCAACTGTCTTAACCCCTTTTGGTAAAGGAACCATGTCCTAGGTATGATTACGTTGTATACCATCCATCTCACACTGCATAGCTTTAACCCAAGGTGAAGCCTTGAAAGCTTCAGAAACAGTCCTCGGGATCCGAGTAGAGGAAATGGCTATAACAAAAGCGTGATAAGGACATAAGAAACAAACTTTGAGATAGGATGTTTTGTAGAACAAGCATGACCATATTGAATTGGCCTCTACGCTCCTGAGGGGGGTACCAAGGCTTAGGGTCTAGAGCAACAAGGTCATCATTTGCAAGGTTATTAGTAGTCTCAACAAGATGTTCAATTGAATGAGAAGTGTTACGTGGTGAGGGGATAATGACAGGAGAGAGATGTGAGTGCGGTCGATGAGAATATACCTGTAAAGGTTGATTAGCCGGAGAGACAGGATTAGATATACCTGGAAAGGTTAATTAGCCGGAGAGACAGGATTAGTATAATCAAATATAGGTACATGGTAAACAGTATGTGAGTCCTCGAGAGGTGGAGTTGAAGAATTCACAGAAGTAGAGTCACCAAAGAATGACGTATGCTCATAAAATGTGACATCTAAAGTATGTTGCATACGACGCGTGACGTGATCATAACAACGATACCCTTTGGACATATTAGAATACTAAAAAAATGCAACGAATAGCTTTATCATCAAGCTTAGTGCGAGTAGGAGATTTATTATGAACAAAGCAAGTGCAGCCAAATACGCGCGGAATTACAGAAAAAGAATCTTATAAGAATAAATAAGTTGTAATGGGGATTTATTCTTAATGACCCGACATGGAGTACGATTCAAAAGATAAGCGTTTGTTAAGACAACTAAGTATCAATAAGATTGTAGAACTTGCATCTCCCATAATAAACAACAGACCTCCCCCATGAGACTTATGTTTTTCCTTTTAGCAACCCCATTTGTTCATGAGTATATGGGCAAGTGAGTTGCTGAAGAATACCCTGTTTGTTAAGACGTGAGACAAACTCATTGGAGATGTACTCTTTAGCATTATCAGGCCGAATCCGTTTAATAATAACATTGGAATTTTGAAGAATTGCAAGCTTTAATTAAGTATGATAACAACATACAGAGATATTAAAAATTGACATGTCCTAAACGATCATACCACAACTGTAATGTTTGAAAAAAAAATATAACGGTTTGAATTAGGCAACACACATAGCATGAAAAGCAAAAAGCGGAAGGTGGAATTGGTGGAGGATCCCCAAAGCCGTAGAGCCTGTCGCATTCATATCCACTGCCAAAAATCCTCTTAGTACATAGGTTTTGAAGATAACACCAATCAGACAAAAAAACAATGGCACAATTAAAACTTCTTGCTAAATGATTAACAGATAACAACTTCGTAACAAGATTAGGTACAAGTAAAACTTAGTGTAAAGTCGTGTTCGTAGAAAGACCTATACCGCCTTTGCTGAGAATGGGAGTAGAAGTCCCATCAGCAAGGTGAACCTGTTTATGGAAGAGTTGGGTAGATGAAGTAAGAGGATCCTTCTTACCCGTCATATGATCACTAGCACCAGACTCCATCACCCAAGTAGGATTATTAGTTGTGTGAGCATGACATGCACGAGAAGTACTTGAGGAGGATGCAGTTATACCAGTAAGTCCACTAGCTGGAGCTTGACGATTACGCAACAAATGAAGAATCTGATCCGTCTTGGAACTAATGGATTGCTCAAAAAGTAGAGAAATGAGAATCAACGGGATCTTCAACAACGACATCTATACGATTTCTGCCCTTCTTATTTCTCAACTCAGGATATAATTTGAAGCAGGTGAGCTTTGCATGCCCCTCTCTAACACACTGCTCACAAACCATTTTTTTTTTCAGGACGTGTACTCCAAGATGAAGCAGAAAAAGAACCCATTTACCGATTCCTTGTATTAGCTACAAAAGCCATTTGATCAGTTACAGAAGGAGATCCAAATATCATCGCATATAAGGATGTAAGATTGAGGCACCGCTCATACTTCTCACACACTGCATACACTTCTCGTAATGGAGGAAAGAGTGAGGTGTTTAAAATTTGTGTCTGAGGAAGCTCAAAAGTAACCCCAAGACCCATTAAGAACCAGTAAACCTCCTGCTTCTCTTCCCGAGCTATAAGTGATTCTGCAACCTACGTGGTAAGACCCACTCTGTCAGCCAAAGGGCAATACGAAGCATACTCCTCCCATCTCTGAGTGAGATAGCTATAAAATGTCAAAATCGAATCATTGCCTTAACAGGCATGCGATATCTCCAGACACAGTTCAAATACCCGAACCTCATTATGTGAATGAGAATACATTGCAGTCATATTTTTCCATAAGAGCGAAACAGACTCGTAACACTAAAAAATTGCATTAACATTCGGCTCTAAAGAGTTGAACATCCATCCCAGAGTAGTGCAATTGGTAACAAACCACTGACTGAAGGTTGGATCAGATTCCGTCGGTGTTGGAATCTTCCTAAGAAGCCAATCAATTTTGCCATTTGTGCCACGGAATAAACGGAACGATCGAGCCCACAACGAAAAATTCCAACCATTAAGTAACTGAGCCGTGACTTACTGTGAGGGTGCTTGGTGAGTGGTCATTAAATCAAATGATGGGTTCTTAACTTCGACAATTCCCCCGTCAGACATTGTGCACCAAATCAGCAATAACACCAACAATTATGAATGCACAAGTAATAACAAAGCAATCCAGAAAAAACAACCCACAAAAAAGCAGTCACGTGGTCACAAAAATAACGGAGCAACAACAAAGAAATCTCTAGATCATAAGAGATGACAAATGAATGAAGTATACCTTGAATTGCATACAATCAATGAAGAACTTCAAATGCCCATAAAAATGTGCTGCTCCAAATGATGAAAAATCGTACAAATAATCTACCACATCATAGGTAGATAATAAAAGTCTCTTTAGACAAGAGAAATCGACCTTAAAAATGCCAAAATCTGCTACAAAAATTCAAACCCTAGGTAGGTTAAAGTTGTAACCCAAAACTAGGGTTTGGCGGCGCACAGAGGAGGGGTTGGCTCACAGAGGGGCTGTGCACCCTAAGGTTTGGTCGCCTAGGCTTGCGCTGCTGGTAGGGGTGGTCGGAGGTAGCTAGTTAGGGTTTAGGGTTTTGTTGAAAGAAGAAGGAATGGGAAGGCAACAAATTTGTCCCTTTTTGTGTTTTTAGCTCTGGTACCAATTAGAATGTTAGAATTTAATTATGCCCCCTACAAGTTCAGGGGCTTATATTTATACTAAAGGGGAAATGCATTGGGGGACTAAATTACCCTTATGGTCAATTACATAAATAACATACTGATGGAAATGGGTCCTATTCTGGGGTTATTTTAGTCATTTTATCTTCTTTTGCATTTTATTTTATTTTGTGATTTGTATTTTTCTTGCTTTTGCTTTATTAATTAATGGTAAGGAGTAGTAATGGCATTTTTGTAATTAAGGCCTAAGCTTGGAGCCTAAGCTACTCCTCCTTTTAAATATCCATTGTATTCCTCATTTGAGGACAGTCTTCATTTTGAATATAAGAAAACTTTTAAATATCCATTGTACAACCACCTGATTGGCATGTGTCCCCATCACGACCCCCAGCACCTCCCATGGTTCCACATGCCTACCACCCTCCTCATCCATCACGTGCTCAGATGCCACCGATCCTTGCAGGTTTTGCTGCACCTGTACCAAGTGATGTGAGGCGCCTTGAGGCTCGCCAGGATGGCGACCACCTATCGACGGCACTACAGTTACTCTCTTGGAGTCTTCAGGGAGATATATGGGTCGACGTTCCCATGTTTAATGGACGATTTTCCCTGGATGCTATGGTGGACTAGTTAGCATCGATGGAGACGGTTTTTTATTACAAGCGGGTTTAGATCCGCTTGTGCATTCTCCCGACGGCTATCAAATTTCAGGATTTCGCCCTGGTTTGGTGGAATGATATGTGTTATCGTTGAGCATCGCCGGGTCTACCTACTATTCAGACTTTGTCCAAGCTGAAGGTCGCTCTTCAGGTGACATTCATACCGCCTACTTATGAGCGTGACCTTTTTGCCCGTGTCCAGTCCCTATGGCAGGATTCATCTACGTTGTGGAGTACACAGAGAAGTTTTAGCTCCTCTGCACCCGAGCTTGCCTCCCTGAGACTGAGGGCCAGCGGATTAGTTGCTATATCTTAGGACTGCAACCATACATCCAGCACGACCTCGGATTGAGAGAGATACCGACCTTCTTAAAGGCAGTCAAGTACGCGACTAAAGTTGAGGCCTATCACACGTCGTCAGCGGCTCTGTTGGCCTCTCGAGTCCCACTTGCATCGGTCTCCGCTCCTGCTCCTTCCCCAGTATCGACTTCTGTCTCCACTACTTCAGCGAGGCACCGCTTCCACCGGGTCCTCCTACATTCAAGTGCTATAACTGTGGCATTGTTGGCCACCGAGCTTCTGACTGCTCTCTTCTGAGGCGTCGTGCCTTATTGGCAATGGCACCCACCGGACTATATGGACGCATCCGAGGAGCTACCCTAACATGCTCTGATTACTATTTTGGAGGACGACTCCGTGGGTCTCCCACTGTGAGCTCGCCTAGGCACCTATTTTTGGAATTCCCTTACGAGTCCCCAATTTTTAGTGCTTGAGGACGAGCTTGATCTTAAGAGGAGGAGAGTCATGGAAATGGGCCCTATTCTAGGGTTATTTTAGTCATTTTATCTTCTTTTGTATTTTCTTTTATTTTGTTATTAGTATTTTTCTTTCTTTTGCTTTATTAATTAGAGGTAAGGAGTAGTAATGACATTTTTGTAATTAGGACCTGAGTTTAGAGCCAAAGCTACTCCTCCCTTTAAATACCCACTGTATTCCTCATTTGAGGACACCCTCCTTTTTGAATATAAGAAATCTCGTGATTCTCTCTAAAAGTTAGGGTTTGATTCATTTTCTTGGCCATTGACGTGTAGTTTACGTCACATATACATTCCAACAAAAGTTCAGGGACTCATGTGCAAACTCTGAAAATATACTGATGTAAATCTTCAAATGCGGAAGCGTTATTGTTACACTACACAACTATTGACTACACAACAACTTACTACACAACAACTAAATTAAAGAAATGAAATGGGTTTCTCTCTTTATTCTCATTTCTCAATATTCAAGGGTGATTACAAATGAGGGCCAAGGGGCCTATTTATAGGTGATGGGAATCCATTTTATCTTCTTTTTATTTTCATTGTATTTTCTATTTTTAGTTCTTTTTAGGCCTTGTCCTTCCTTAATTAGTTGCCAAGCATATTTGGGACTAATTAGGTATTCTTTTATTTCTTAATTGGTCCTTTTGTCATTTTAGCTATTACTTGATTAGCAAGTAATACCTCTACTATAAATAGGCTTGTATTCTCATTTTGTAAAAAATTCTCCATTCTTGAAATATAAGAAGTCTTTTGTTTCTCTCTTTTTAAATCATAGTCTTGATTTTTAGGTCATTGACGTGTAGTTCACGTCAAATTGGTATCAGAGCGGGTGTCGCTCCAAAACATTGATGTTCGTGTGTATCGGTGTGTAGAGTATCAACAAATCATGCACTACATTTTCAATGGCTCCGAAGAAGACGACGCGAATTCAAGAGGAGATTAATCAAGAGTTACGAGAAAAAAATTTAAGAATGGAAGAAAACATACAAGAATTAAAAGATCAAATGGCCACCGTCCTCCAACCTCTTTCCAAATCTCAAAACCCTAGCCCCTCCCATGAAACCCTAGTTTCAATTCACCACCAAGAAGACACCCGAAGGCCTGGAAAACAGCCCGAATGCATCCCCAACAGATTCGAAAAAAACCTGAGGAAGCTGTTCATCATTTCGACCTGTTTCCGACGCCGGACAGGGCAGGTCTTGGCCCTAAAGCTGCCGATCAAGGGCATTTGGGGGTTCTGCAGTGTCGGACCACCCAAATGGGGGCCAACACCCCTCCGACTAAAATTTTTAGTGCCGACAACCACCTGAGGCCTACTGCGATCCCGCCCCTGAGTCGGACCACCCTCCCGGTGGTCGATCCTTATATTTTTGCCCTGGGACTCCCCGATTCAGGTGTATATACCACACATCCATACCAAGAACATGTTCTAAACCCTTTAAATGCCAATTGTTGTCCAAACATCACCCCCAAAACCCTAATACCTGCTGCCCCGTCTGAAACCCTAGCTCGTGTGGATTTAACCAAATCATTGCCCCAATCTACCGACCATTTCCCTTACCCCAATCGTAAAACCCAATTTGAACCCGGACCTCACCATAATTTTTCCAACCAAAATGTTAACCCAAATAACCCAAGAAACCCTAATTTCACCCAAGAACGGGCACCCACAAAAAAATCCGCCCTACCCGAGTTGCCCGAAATCTCAAATACAATTTCCCTCAACCCAACACATAAACCTTATTCGACCGCCCGACCCATTTGATTTTGGTATTTTGAATATCAAAATATCGATTCGCGTTTGCATCCCCACGCACCACCACGCATACCACCCCACCTGTCGTCACATCACACACCCTCTCATCATGACCTCTTTACTTTACACCGATTCCTCTTCTTCCTCTGACATTGGAGATACATGCTGTAGTATCTATGAGTGGATTCCTCCACCCGGTGCCCATCGCCCCATTCCACTACGGGATCGTCAGTGTTTCTATTGTGGAGAACGTGGTCACCTCATTGCCACGTGTTCCCACTATCAGCGTGATCCCCGAGCACCTCCCATGGCCCTACATGATCATCCTCCTCGCCCACCACTTGTACAGATGCCACCAGATCCGGTTGATTATGCTGCACCTGCACCAGGTGATGTGGTGGGCCCGAGAGCTCATCAGGATGGAGACCCACTCTCCTTAGCACTCCAGTTACTTTCTCGAAGTCTCCATGGGGACATTCGTATAGACATTCCTATGTTTGACAGCAGATTCTCCCCAGATGATATGACCGATTGGCTCGCCGCTATGGAGACAGTTTTCGATTACAAGTGGATTCAGGACCGCTCATGTGTTCTTCTAGTTGCGACCAAATTTCAGGGGTTTGCTCGTGTTTGGTGGAATGACCTTTGTTATCGTAGGACAGTTGCAAGACTCCTACCCATCCAGGACTGGCTCGATCTCAAGGCATCTATTCAGGCCTCCTTTATACCTCCGACGTATGAGAGAAATCTCTTTACGCGTATTCAGTCTTTCCAGCAGGACACGTCTCGATCGTAGAGTACACGGAGAAGTTCCATCTCCTCTGCACTAGAGCACGTTTGCCCGAGACAGAGGATCTGCGAATCAGCCGCTACATTCTGGGACTCCGGCCACATATTCGCCGCGACCTTGGATTGAGAGAGATACCGACCTTTTTGAAGGTGCTAGAGTATGCTACTAAGGTCGAGGCCAATTATACAGTCTTAGCAGCTTCTCCAGCATCCCGACCTCCATCTTCCTTGAGTTCTGTTCCTCCTGCAGCTTCATCCTCGACATCTTCGGCCATTCCTCCAGTTACTGCCACTTCCACTGCAACCCATACACGCCCTACCACATTTCGCTGCTTTAATTGCAGCACCGTGGAACACCGAGCTTCTGATAGCCCTTAACCACGTCGACGGACCCTGCTAGTGATCGATCAACCCCCTAGAGTATCTCGACGAGGCCGAGCAGTCCCCTGACCCTGCATTGATTACCATTTTAGAGGGTGATTCTGTTGGTCTTCCCCTTGGAGTTCGTGGACGAACTCTTTTTGAGGGGGGGGGGGGGGGGGGGAGTGATAGGAATCCATTTTATCTTCCTTTTATTTTCATTGTGTTTTCTATTTTTAGTTCTTTTTAGGCCTCGTCCTTCCTTAATTAGTTGTCAAGCATGTTTAAGACTAATTAGGTATTCATTTATTTCTTAATTCGTCCTTTAGTCATTTTAGCTATTACTTGATTAGCAAGTAATACCTCTACTATAAATAGGTTTGTATTCTCATTTTGTAAAAAATTCTCCATTCTTGAAATATAAGAACTCTTTTGTTTCTCTCTCTACAAATCATATCATTGACGTGTAGTTCACGTCAATAGGAGAGATTAGCTTGCTAATCAAGCTAATACCCAAAATGACCAAAAAATGCAACTAATAACCAAAAATGACATATTAGTCCCAAACATACTTGAAAACTAATTAGACACTAAAAATAAAGGAAAATTACAATTAAACCCTAAACTAAAAATATAAAATGAAAGATAGTCTTCTCCCGTAGGCACAACCACGGGCCGCTAGAAATTCCATACACATCATTCTCCCTGTCTTCGAAAAGCTCGTTCTCGAGCTTAGAGGGTGAGTCATAAACGCCACATGAATACGTGTCGATACAAGTGTTATTATCTTCCAAAGTAAAGCAAAACCCCAAATTAAATCCAACACGCAAATGGACCGGTTGAACTTTGATTAGACCCATATGGACCTTCAACAAATGGGCTAATATACCCAAATCTCAACGATGCCTCCTTACAGAATCCGAGCAACCAAAAACTGAAGACCACTGCCTTATCAACACCATAAGCACATGGTTGCAACTTGGCTTGGTGGACCCTTGAATCTGACCTGATGGTTACTCCGATGATCGCACCTTTGCGAGTACGATGGCGAAACAAGAGAAATGAAGACGACGACATCCCGAAAAGTCGGGCCCAAAATGACAAATACTCGGAAAATGTATCTCAAGTGGGTACATTTCTCATGGAAGTCATATGTTGTGTCAAAAGTTGACCGGAATAGAGCTCAATAGGGTGGGTGAGATCGCGCTGAAGTAGGGCAGGCGATTTGGATTGGATTTACTTGTGGTTGGGCATTAATGAGTGGGAAAAAAGGGAAATAGCGTTAAAAAGAGGGGTGGGGCTGTTTTGGGTTAAGAAAAAAGGGGTTAGGGTTTGGTATTTGGGGTAAAATTGGCGGTGGGGTAGATTAGGGTTTGGTCGGAATAGGGTTTAAGAGGTGGTTGGGGTTGGTTTGTAGTGGCAGTAGGTGGTAGAATAGAGGTTTTGGGTATGTTTTTTTATTAGGGTTTGTTGGTTCTTGATTTGAGGATTAGGGTTTCAATTTGGGGTTCTTGGGTTAGGGTTTGGGTAAAAAAAAATTGAAGACGGAGATTCATGTAAACGGGGTGGTGGTTGTGTGGCGGTAGGAGGTGGTGGTGGAGGTGGAGGATGGTGGTGGTGGAGATGGAGATGGAGGGGCTAAAAGAGGTGGTATCCCCTCTTTTAGCAGTGATGGAACTTAAGGCTTCCATTCACCCGATTCTTATTTCGACATTTATCAATCTTTCGATTGAAGGGTTGCTGGAGTTGGAATCTCCACTCATGACCCGCTTCATGCACCCTGACGAACACCAAGAATTAACCGAGCTCTAATACCAATTTGATGTAAATATTCAAATTCGGAAGAGTTATTGTTACACTACTACACAACAACTATACTACACAACAACTAAACTAAAGAAATGAAATGGGTTTCTTTCTCTCTCTATTCTCAATTCTCAATATTCAAGGGTGATTACAAATGAGGGCCAAATGGCCTATTTATAGGAGAGATTAGCTTGCTAATCAAGCTAATACCCAAAATGACTTAAAAATGCAACTAATAACCAAAAATGACTTATTAGTTCCAAACATACTTGGAAACTAATTAAACACTAAAAATAAAGGAAAATTACAATTAAACCCTAAAATAAAAATGTAAAATAAAATAGTCTTCACCCCTAGGCACAACCACGCGCAGCTAAAAATCCCATACACATCATATATGGCCTTCTTTTTTTTTTTTTTTTTTTTTTAGTTTTTGACACAGGTGGGCTATCCAAGGAATAAGTACGCTGGTATTTGAATTGGGCTTTATAATCCTCACCCAACCGAACTGCTTCAGACAGAACCAATTATTAGAGGAAGGAGAACCCCAATATTAGGTCTAACAGTAGCATGGTCCCAGACAAATATAGGCCCAGCTGATCTAAGTTAAACTGGCCCAACTTAAACATCTTCTCGATCAAACTTAGGCTCGCGACCATTTGGGTTTCGAAACTTTAGATTGACCCTCTCATGGCCATCAGGTGCGTCTCCAGAGATCGTAGGAAGCTTTGCAAGTCGTTAGAGTTGAGATGACGGCGAGGCTGGTCGATTCAGCCCCTTGTTTCGCCAATCTCTTCGAAGTTACCTCTTTTTAGCCCTAACATTTGGTTTCAACCCCTTTTTCAATTTGTTTTGAGTTTTGACAGAGGGGTAAAGGGTATGGTTAGGGTTTCGTAATGATGATGGTGGAGGTGGGGGAATGGTGGCTGAAACATGAATTAGTGGTGGTGGGTGATATGTGGGTATTATAGCAGTCGTGAGAGACTTTAACTTAACCAAAGTCGAGTCGACTTGTACCTCTAACCGGG
Organism: Sambucus nigra; assembly: GCA_949130495.1. Classification (NCBI taxonomy): domain Eukaryota; kingdom Viridiplantae; phylum Streptophyta; class Magnoliopsida; order Dipsacales; family Adoxaceae; genus Sambucus; species Sambucus nigra. The sequence continues at coordinate 632,105,513 of OX422207.1, read as the reverse complement.
TGATGAGAATCTAGATTCTGGTGCGAGCATTTTTCCTCGACGCCATTGTTGTTTTGTTTAAGATTTCCTAGACCACCACAACAACAACGAGCGAAGCGATTAGGCTTTGATACCAATTGACGTAACGGTGTCAAGACAGAAAACACACTCAGACATATATTGACACTCAAAGAAAACACACTCAGACATATATTGATTGAATTCCTCATATCGGGTATTACATTATTATAGGCCTAAAGGAAGTATCTAGAAAGGGCCATAACTTGGTCACCAAGGAATGCTAACATCCATAATGTCATGGGTGACATTACTAAAGATTCCCACCATGACATAACATTGCTTAGGACATTCTTATTTACATTATACCTTAAGGCCCTATCTAATCCATCTAACTACGACTAGAAATGAAAAATAATAAAAAGAAAAATTACAATAACGTGTATAGTATGTTGGTGGATGTTATTGCTTGAGATCGCCATCGTGTTTTCATCATCACCACTCTGCTTTCTTGGAATATCTGAACTCATTGATTAGAATGGTAGCAGTTGGGATCACAGGTTTGATTATCAAAGTCATTGCATCATCGAAGCAAAGTTCTAGTTTGAATATCACTTTTTTGGAATAAATATTTAATATGTTCACATGTTCTTGGATCCTTTGACTAGAATGTTAGAATTCAATTATGGCCCCTATAAGTTTAGGGGCTTATATTTATACCAAAGAGGAAATACATTGGGAGATCAAATTACCCTTATGGTCAATTACATAAATAACATACACATTCCAACACTCCCCGTCAAGCTAGCGAGTAGATATCGACCAAACCAAGCTTGTCAATAGAAGTGCGAAGAAGAGAAGGACTAACAGGCTTGGTAAGAACAACTGCTCATTTTCTCATGAAGAAACAAACGATGGAGTGATGATCTCATGACGAACCTTCTCTTTGAGAAAATGAGCGTTTATCTCAATGTGCTTTGTCCTCGCATGAAGAATTGAATCATAAGCGAGTTGGATAGCCGACTTTTTGTCACAATACAAGAATATAAGAAGTTTTCTTAGGATATCCCAACTCCCCAAGAATAGAACGAAACCATATAATCTCACATGTGTCCAAGGCCATAGGCCGATATTCTGTCTCTGCAGAGGAACGTGAAGCAACAACTTGCTTTTTACTTTTTCAGGAGATGAGATTACTACCACGAAAGTTACAAAAATCAATAGTAGAGAGGCTATCACATGCTCCTCCATAATATGAATCAGTGTAGCTCTGCAATCCTCCAGGCTGAGGGCCTGTTGTATAAAATAATTCAAGTCTAGGAGAAGACTTAAGATTTCGCAAAAGGTGATATACTGCATCCAAGTGAGTCGTTTCCCTATGAGAGAGAAATTCTATGACGAGACCTAGCTACTTCAATGCCCAAAAAATATCAAAGTTGATCGAGGTCTTTCACATCAAACGCCTTTTCTAAATCAGTCTTAACTTGTGTAATTCCAACAGAGTCATCTTCAGTAATAATAATAATATCACCAACATACACAAGTAAGATCACTTTTCCCATATGAATCTCATCTGATGAAACAAGTATGGTCAGAATGACACTGAGTAAATCCGAATCCAATGATAATATCATTGAATCTTGAGAAGCAGGCTCGTGGTGACTGTTTCAGGCTATATAGAGATTTTCGGAGACGACAGACTTTCCCAGCACATTCTACCTCACCACGAAAGCTAGGTGGAGGATCCATGTGGAGACCTCATTAAGGTCGTTATGAAGAAAAGCATTTGTGATATCAAGTTGGTGAAGCGCCCTAGATGATGAAGCAACCAAGGAGATCAATAAGCGAACAATATTGAGTTTCGCAACTGGAGCAAAGGTAGCACCAAATTTCTTTCTCGGAACCTGAGTAAAGCCCTTTGCAACAAGGCGGGCCTTATACCTATCCACCGTCCCATCCGCTAAAAACTTGAGGGTATAGACCCACCTATAGCCAACTGTCTTAGCCCCTTTTGGTAAAGGAACTATGTCCCAGGTATAATTATGTTGTAAACCATCCATCTCACACTATATAACTTCAATCCAAGGTGAAGCCTTGAAAGCTTCAGAAACAGTCCTCGGGATCTGAATGGAGGAAGTAGCAATAACAAAAGCGTGATAAGGACCTGACAAAACCTCATAAGAAACAAACTTTGAGATAAGATGTTTTGTAAAATAAGCATGACAATATCGAATGGGCCCTCTACGCTCCTGAGAGGGGTACCAAGGCTTGAGAGGGGTACCAAGGCTCAGGGTCTGGAGCAACATGGTCTTCATCTGTAAGCTCATTAGTTGTTTCAACAACAGGCTCAACTAGATGTTCAATTGAATGTGAAGTGTTACCCGGTAAGGAGGAGATAATGACAGGAGAGATATGTGAGCGCGGTTGACGAGTATACTCATGGAAAGGTTGGTTAGCTGGAGAGACATGATTAGTATAATCAAACATAGGTACAAGGTAAATAATACGCGAGTCCACAGGAGGTGGAGTAGAAGAATGCACAGAAGTAGAGTCATCAAAGAATGACGTATTTTTTGGAAATGTGACATCTAAAATATGATGCATACGACATGTGACAGGATCATAACAACGATACTCTTTGGACATAATTGAATATCCTACAAAAATGCAACAAATAGCTTCATCATCAAGCTTAGTGCGAGGAGGAGATCTATTATAAACAAAGAAAGTGCAGCCAAACATGCCCGAAATTACAAAAAAAGAATCTTATCAGAATAAATAAGTTGTAATTGGGCTTTATTTTGATTGACTCGACACAGAGTACGATTCAAAAGATAAGCGCTCGTTAAGATAGCTAAGTGTTAATAAGATTGAGGAGCCTGTATCCCCGTAATAGACAACGGACCACCCCCATGAGACATCTGTTTTTTCTTTCAGCAACTCCGTTTTGTTTGGGAGTATATGGGAAGTGAGTTGCTGAAGCATATCCTGTTGTTGAGACGAGGGACAAACTCATTGGAGATCTACTCTTTGGCATCAATAGACTAAATCTCTTTAACAACAACATTAAATTGAGTTTTGACAAGTTGTAAGAACTGTGTAAAAAGGAATAGCACATCAAATTTTTTACGAAGCAAATAAATCCAGATACACCTCGAGTAATCATCAATAAAAGTGACATAATATCGATGCCTAAAAAAATCTGTAATAGGTGAGGGGCCGCAAACATCAGAATGTATTAAATCAAAAACACAAGGGGTCCAATGCATGCGAGGGATGTAATTAGTTCTAGTATGGTTAGATAAAGAGCAAATAACACATTAGAATTTTGAAAAACTGCAAGCTTTAATTAAGTCAGGAAAAAACAGAGATTTTGAAAATTGACATGTCCTAAACGATCATGCCACAGCTGTAATGTTTTAAAAGAAAAAACATAACGACATGAATCAGGCAACACATTAGCATGAAAAATGGAAGCAGAAGGTGGAACTGGTGGAATTGGTAGAGGATCCCCAAAGTAGTAGAGACCATCACGCTCATATCCCCTGCCAAAAATTCTTCCCGTACGCAGGTCATGAAGATAACACCAATCAGACAAGAAAACAACATCACAATTAAAACTTCTTGCTAAATGATTAGCAGATAACAAGTTCATAGCAAGATTAGGTACAATTAAAACTGAGTGTAAAGTAATGTTCGTAAAAAGACATATATCGCCTTTATTGAGAATGAGAGTAGAAGTCCCATCAACAAAGTGAACCTCTTTATGGAAGGGTTGGATAGATGAAGTAAGAGGATCCTTCTCACCCGTCAAATGATCACTAGCACCAGACTCCATAACCCAAGTAGAAGGAGTGTCAGTTGTGAGCACGGTATGCACGAGGAGTACCTGAGAAGGATGCACTCATAACAATAGGCTTATTAACAGGAGCTTGACAATTACCTAACAAATGAAGAATCCGATCCATCTTGGAACTAACGGATTGCTCAATCCTGGCATCCAGATCATCAGGATTAGAGAAATGAGAATCAATGGGACTTTCAGCAATGACAACTACACGAGTTCTACCCAAATAGGTGAGCTTTGCATGCCCCTCTCTACCACAATGCTCACAGACCAATTTCTTCTTTCCAGGACATGTACCCCAAGACGGAGCAGAAGAGCCCAAATATCTACTCCCTGTATTGGCTACAAAAGCCATTTGATCAGTTGCAGAAGGAGACTTAGATATCACCGCAAATGAGGATGTAAGCTTGAGGCGCTGCTAATGCTTCTCACACACTGCATACACGTCACCTAGTGGAGGAAAGGGTGAAGTGTTCAAAATCTGGCTCCGAGGAAGGTCAAAAGTAGCCCCAACACCCATAAAAAACTGGTAAACCTTTTGCTTCTCTTCCCGAACTGTAAGTGATTTTGCAGCCTGTGCAGTAAGACCCACTAGTCAGTTAAAGGACGATACGAAGCATACTCATCCCATCTCTGAGTGAGGTAGCTATAAAATGTCAAAACCGAATAATTGCCTTGACAGGCTTGCGATATCTCCTTACACAGTTCCCGAACCTTATTGTGCGAATGAGAGTACATAGTAGTCATACCCTTCCATAGGAGTGGAACAAACTCATAAAACTGGAAAATCTCATAAACACTCGGGTCCATAGAGTTGAACATCCATCCCAGTACAATTGGTAACAAACCACTGACTGAAGGTTAGATTAGATTCCTTCGGTGTTGTAATCTTCCTAAGAAGCCAATCAATTTTGCCTTTGTACCACAGAATAAACGGAACGATCGAGCCCACGACGAAAAATTCCAGCCATTAAGTAACTGAGGCGTGACTTTTTGTAAGAGTGCATGGTGAGTGATCATCAAATCAAATGATGGGTTCTTAACTACAAGAATTCCCCCCTCAGATATTGTGCACCAAATCAACAATACCACCAATAATTATGAACTCACAAGTAATAACAAAACTCAAAATAATCCACAAAAACAGTCACGTGGCCACCAAAAGATAACAAAGCAGCAACCAATCTAGATCACAAGAGATGAAAAATGAGTGAAATATACCTTCAAATGCATACAATCAATGAAGAAATAACTTCAAATACCCATAGAAGTGTGCTGCTCCAAATGATGAAAAATCGTACCAATAATCTACCACATCATAGGTAGATAATAAGAGTCATTTTAGACAAGAGAAATCAGCATCCCAAACGCAGAAATCCTCTCAAAAAATCCAAAACTAGGGTTTGGCGGTGCAAAAGGGAGGGGCTGGGCACCCTAGGGTTTGGTCGCCTAGGGTTGCACTGCTGGTGGGGGTGGCTGGAAGTGGCCGGTGGTGGCCGGGGTGGCAGTTAGGGTTTAAGGCTTTGTGGAAGAAGAAGGAATGGGAGGGCAGCAGATTTCTCCCTCTTCTTTTTGTGTTTTCAGCTCTGATACCAACTAGAATGTTAAAATTCAATTATGGCCCCTACAAATTTAGTGGCTTATATTTATACTGAGGAAATACATTGGGGACTAAATTACCCTGATGGTCAATTACGTAAATAACACATTCCAACACTTTGCGATGTTTTGCTGTAAGAAGTCCTCGCTTTTCATGGTGGTTTCTGTGAGACATGCTTATATAGTTGATCTGGCTTTATTTGGTTTGATTTGTTTTTTGTCTGGCCATTAGATCTCCTCATCTGCATTTTTTTTCTATAAGGCATGAGCTTCTTCCTCTCTGTTGCAGTCAGATGCAGCCTTTGATAGGGAATTTGCAAACCCAGGCATTAGAAAGATGTTGGAGCGAAGTAGACTGGGCCTCCTTTTGTTTTAGCTCAGTTGGTTTATTTGGTTCAGTTCAAAAAACAAAACAAAATAAAAAAGAACATCCAGTAATTTGTTATTTGGAGACAAAGTGGCCTATCTGTTTATGTCCAGATCAGTTTCAGATCCAGTTTCAGTTCGTTCAAGTCCAGATCAGATCTTATGGTTGATATTCTTCAGAGACTCTCCAATGGCTCGGCTTCATCTCTTCATCTTAGTTGCATTCCCCTGTTTGATGGCACGTCAATCTTTGTTCAGCGGCCCTCTCTACTCGATCTTTTGCGGCTGTGCCTTTTCGATTCTGTGTTCGATGGTCGTATATTAGTTGCTAATTGGTATGATTTTGAGAGGGTGACTTATTTGGGTTGCCTCTGTTGGGTCATCGTATTTGGTTGATGCTGCTTTTCACTTGTGGCTTATTGTTTTGTTGGTCGCAGCCTCCTTGTTCTTTGGATGTAGCTGCTTGCATCTCTGTCTTGAAGATGATCATTGGATGCAGTTGCTTGTATCTTGGATGTAGTTGCCTGCATCTGTCTTGAAGATGATCATTGGATGTAGTTGCCTGCATCTGTCTTGAAGATGATCATTGGATGCAAGCCTGCAGTTTTCTTCATGTGTTATGGATATAGCTTTGTTTCTGCTTTGGGCTATGTGGTGCTTTTATCCAGATTATTGGAGAATGTTAGCTGTCACTTGGCGTCCTACCGTTTTCATCTTTTTCTGGGTTATATGTTCACCCCTCACATTATTCAGTTATAAATATGGTTCCCTCACAAATTTTTTACTCACTTTGTGTTTGACCTCCCCATTTTGTGTTTAGTAGCACATTTATTCTTCGCAGCCGCTAATTTTATATTCCAGTGTTATTTGGTTCTCATATGACTCATATTTTCCCTCGTATTATAGATATTTCCTTGTTCCTTTTTTGCTAGGAATTTTTTTTCACTCTTTTTTGATAGGTTTTATTTCATCACTCGTAGGTTTTGTGTCATCACTCCCAGTTGATAGGTGTGTATCAACTCTTGTAGAATGAACCTTAATGGAGGTTAATTTATCATTTGTCGTTTGGTTGTTGTGTGTAGGTGATTTTCACTTCTTAAAGTATCAAATAATGTCTGCATGTATATATGCACATATTTATGTTTTCAGATAGAAAATAGAATAGGGTTGGCTGGAGAACAGTTTTTTAGAAACAGGGATTACAACTTACCTTTTTTTACTTAAATGCAGGAATTTTTTGATGGAATTGGTTACGGGGTATTTACCAAGTGTGATTTTGATATTATTTCTTTACGCAATTCCACCAATAATGCTGCTATTGTCAACAGTAGAGGGAGCTTTCTCTCGCAGTAGCAGGAAAAAGAGTGCATGCCTCAAAGTCGTATACTTCCTAATTTGGAATGTCTTTTTCGCCAATATTCTAACGGGCACTGTTATTGATCGATTAAGTAGAATTTCTAGTCCGGTAGATGTGCCTACTCAACTTGCCAAAGCTGTGCCACAACAGGTGATTCTTTCAACTGGCCTTTATTATTACAATATTATATGTGCCCACGTTTTCTTATTCGAACTTTTCCTAGTGAAAAATATCGAGAAAAACTAGAGGCATTTGATTGTCCCCAAAATACAATGGCTTTATATATCTACGTTCTACATTTGATATTACTTTGAGACCATGCGTGGAACATTTTTTTTATACAAATGATTTATACCACATAATAAGTGCTCTAAATAAGCGGAACCAATTTCCCAATCAACAGAAATGATGCCCAAAACATTTTTTTTTAAATAAATGAATGAATAATTGATAAGGGTGAGGCCTTTATTTACAGGCTCCTAACTAGAGTCCTGCCATGTTACAAAAGCTAAAGATAATTAGAGATATAAAATAAAAAATACGTAAAGATGATACTAAATAAAAAAAATAATTAAAAGGATTTAAAACCAAAATAAATTCATTCCTCTTTACCCTAAACCGTTGGCCCTCTCTCTCTCACGTCCTTACAACATCACTATCCCCCCCCTGCGGGAATGCTCCTCCTCAAGCTGAGAGGGGGATGCCATGCATTTCCGGTGGTACGAAAAGACTTGTCGTCTGTCCCATTGTTTATGAGTAGAGACGTCCGTTTTTTTCTTTCTCCACTCGGACCCTTTGTGACCAAAGGCGACACACGTTTAAAATTTGAAATCTATAGTAGTTGTCGTCGGTGTCTTTTTGGAGGTTGAAATGGTAGTAGTTGATCTCCCAACACCTTGAGTAATAGTGAATAAATGGAAATATTACTTGACCTTACGTGCATATTGCACTGCCTTCTCAATAGTGATCACGACAGCTCTGACTAGATGCAACTGAAGGCCATTATCGTAACGACTAATTTTCTATTCCCCCGATTCATTTAATTGAGCCCGTGTGTACAACAAATGGAATTGCTTGGTGTAATTCGGACATTTAATTTTTTCACAAGCTTTGGTACCAGTGAATAAATCCTGGTAAAAAATAAGGGCTCGAACAAAAGCTGTCTGAAGTTATTTCAGTATCTTTTTTCACATGGTTATGGGCCTTGTTCTAGCTTCTCGACGCCATTGGCACAACCCATTCAACCAAACCTTCACATGTCTGGCAAGCTAAGTTGCCACAAGCCCGACACATTTAATGCCCTTGGACCCTTTGTATTCAACAAATTTCTCTATTGAATCTTATCAATCAAGTAATCTGTCAGGCCCATTTTAGCCTTGAATGTGGATACATCAACTTGTACGTCGCCCTGTAAACTTTTCTGGAGGATCCATAGGAGGTGGCCAATGTCACTTTTGTCTTTATCCCTGAGGGCAATGGCACCTTTTTCCTCCTCATTCGATGACCCATCAGGTCCAAGGCAGGGAACCAAATAAACTGCATCCGCGGAGGGACTCGTGGTGATGCTGCGGTTACAGCAGAAGCTGCCAAAGCTTAGGCTAGGCTATGTAAATCGTCTCCTCGCATCGAAAATCCTCTCTTCTAATGGGGTACGTAGCTGTCGACAGGAAATTGTCCATTGGATTAAAGCAGGTTGGGTAAGTGCTACCCCCGTATACTTAGTTAAAAGGGGAACTTCTATTGGACGACCATTAGTTGTGCCATGTTATATTGAACGGAGTATTGGCAATCAAGAAATAAAATGTGCATCCGGAGATGCGGATGTTAACATAGATGTGTTGTAAAATTCGAAAGGATAAAATTAGAAATGAACATATCCGTGAAACAATAGCAATCTCCTATTGGATAAAGAGATAAATTGATAGAAAATTGTTTTAGATGATCGTAGACTAATAAGTTCCCCCCGTAAGTAAGAGTGATTTAGTTAATATTGATGATAACACTAAGGGTAGGGGTAAGCTTAAACTAACTTAGTGGGATATTGTCAAAAAGGACATGGTATCATGTGATTTAACCATTGAACAATGGATTGAAAAACAGCATTCATGTAGTCGACCCCAAATAATTGGGAAAAAAGCTTTTTTGAGTTGAGTTGAATGAAAGAATAATTAACAGTTAAGGGAGATCCATTTATTTATAGGCTCATAACTAGAGCCCCAAAAGTTAAAAGTTAATTAAAAAAATTAAGAAAAATACCTAAAGATAATACTAAATCACTTAAAGATAATTTAAAGAATTTAAAACCAAAACAAATTCATTCTTCCTTATCCCTAGCATAGGTCTCTCTCTCTCTCTCTCTCTCTCTCTCTCTCTCTCTCATCCATGCCATGTTAAAAAGTAAATAAATTCATCTAATACTAACTCAAAAAAGGGCAAACCTAGTGCACGAGGCTTCCGCCACTGCGGGGTACTGGGGTCAGATGTATGTAACCTTACCCTGCATATGCAGAGACGCTGTTTTCTCGACTCGAACCTGTGACCTCTAGGTCTGAATGGGTCGACCTTGCGTTGTCTAAACTCAATTTTAACATTATAAAAATACAATCATTACATTTCAGAGCAACCAAACGCCAGCTTTCATATTTATTAGTATTGAGCACTGTGAACCTTCAGCTGTTTGATTAAAGGTTTACCGTTATAATATATTTTGTGAAATCAAGTGTTCATAAGTTTAATATTATTACCTTCTCCTTTCTCAGATGATAGTGTTTTTTTCTCTTTTTTTTGCAGGCTTTCTTCTTTATGACTTACGTTTTAACGTCGGGTTGGGCGAGTTTGGCATGTGAACTAATCCAGCCTTTTGGTCTCATCTGCAAATGGTTGGATAGAGTACTTTTCAAAAACAAGGGTGTTATAGATTGTGGCAATATCACTTTTCCTTACCAGACGGAAATTCCAAGACTCCTCCTGTTTGGACTCCTTGGCTTGACATTTTCCATAATGTCCCCTTTAATATTGCCCTTCTTGCTGGTTTACTTTTTTCTTGCTTATATTGTCTACCGTAATCAGGTGAGCATCTCCTTTCACAATTCTAAATAATTTCTGTATCATTTATGAAAAATGGAAATTGTGTTTTTCAGATTACATCACTAGAGTTTGATTGCATCTTGATTCAGAAGTGAATCTTCTTATGCCTTGTTTATATATATATATATATATATATATATATAGAGAGAGAGAGAGAGAGAGATGCTCCCTCCTATAAAGACTCCTTATGGTGCAGATACCGGTACATGCCATTTTTTTAAAATAGTAAAAAAATAAATTTTTTGATGAAACTTCATGGATATGATCTCCACGGTGAGAAGATCATCTCCAATTTTTTTCATCAAAAAATTCAATAAAAAACTCGTTGAGATGAGGTGATATGTGAAAAAATGGTATAAATATGCATTTTCGACCGTTGAAATGTTGGCGATCATCTCACTCAATTTTTGATTGAATTTTTTGACGAAACTTCATATATATGATCTCGGCAGTGAGAAGATCATATCCATGAAGTTTCATCCAAAAATTTAATCAATAAAGTGGTTGGTGCCGACCCAACATTTCAAGGGTTGAAAATGAATATTTATACCATTTATTTATATATCACCCCATCTCAACGGTTTTTTTTATTGAATTTTATGATGAAAAAAATTAGAGATGATTTTCTAACCGTGGACATCACATCCATATGAAGTTTCATAAAAAAATTTACTTTTTTACTATTTAAAAAAATGGTATGTAATGGGGTCTACATCATAAGGAGTCCTTACAGGATACTTTCTTTATATATATATATTTAGTCTATCTACTTTTGTTTTGATATATTGATTTGACTTCTTGGACTTTATTTGAATTATAAAGGTTATGCTTATAGTTGGTTTTAAAAATATTACCTCTAAAAACCGCATAGATTCCTCTGAGAACATTGTGTCACAACCCTTACAAAGCTAAACCCCTGAAGATACAAAAGGCACAACACTTACTTTTAAAGTAGAACCTTTTAAAGATCTAAAAGCTACCGCATTTTAAAATTAAATAAATGTGCAACCCATCAAAGTTACATATAATTTAGGATACTATGTACCTTTTTTTTAAGTGACATATTTTTATAGTGTAACTAGGCAAACCCGTTCTGGTGGTACTGTTATAATTTTGTTATTGTTTCTTCATATCTCCACCACACCAGTGCAATATGTTTACTCAATTTTTTGTGTCGCACTGTTAGGGCACATGTTGCAAATAAAAACTGATGTGCAATGCCTATAATACACTAAAAACCTACTAATCCTTTGACTCGACCATTCAACAATTATTACTCTATCCCAACTACGTAAAAAGGTCGTACCCAATGTACAAGGCTCCCGCTTAACTGGAGGGTCTGGTAGAGGCGAATATGTTTCTAAAACTTACATCTTCAATATAATAGTTACTTTAAAATAATTCATCATTTTCAGATCTTTAAGGGAAGTGAAACCATTTTCTTTGAACACTATTTCACCATGACAAATCATAAATGGTTTGTATCACAAAAAAATAAAGACTAATGAACCTAAGAGTAATGGGCATTAATAAAAACAAAGAGTGATGGACAATATCCATTTGTAGCTTATAGTTGCTATCAATGTTATCTTTTTCAACCACCCATTCACTCAGCAAAAATATATACCACTTGGTACTTTCCACCATAGAGGATTCACAAAGTATCATTCCCCCTCCCCAAATACAAATCATCCACCAATCCCCCTGGACGCTTTTTTTACACTAACTAACTTCACTGTACAAACTCTTATAATTAGTCACACTTTGTTCAAAAGCTCCAAATTTGATTTGGTAAAAAAATAATTATTTTTCTAGTAAAGATTGGTTTCATGGAGTTGAAGAACCAACAATGGACTCATGCTATTCTCAAAAGTTATATTTATGTCCACTTCAGCCATCAAGAATGAGAATAGTAATTATTACGGTCACACTAAATTGAAGATTTCAAAGAACTCCCTCATATAATACTAAGTTAAATTTGCCATAATGTAAAATTAAACAAAAATAAATCAAATGAAATTCATTTAAGATTTCAGAGCGAAAGACCTAAATACTTGAAGTATATTGAAAGAATTGAACCAAAGTTATTGATATCATTATTAAAAACTCGATTTCAAAACTTGACTTATTCGAGACCTAGAAACACAATTAAAAATATTAAAATCCATTGGAGAGAAAATCTTGCCAGAAACCTGAACCCAAATCCCATGACCACGGAATCCAATTTGTCAAACAATTACTAAAAGCAGCTGCATCTCCACTATAAAACCATCCGAAAAACCAAAACACTAAAATCCACAAAATCGAATATGTTTAAAATGAAAAGATGGCAACATACTGTGAGAAACAGAGGGAGAGTTCGGGGGCATTGTTGGTGGCTCCGCCGACAGTTGTATACGACTTCAAAGCGAAAGTGTGAGAGAGGGGGATTTAAATCAGAGGTTTGAGAGACTTGGTGGGGGCTGGGGATATGACGTGAGGAGTGGAAAAAAATTCCAATTCAAGTGCAGAGAATTGACGGTAAACATGCTTTGAGATGTACTCGGTAGGTCAGATTGGGAAGAAACATATTATATCGCCCCTTGCTTTGGGCTATCTCGGACGTGTTTTCAGTCATTTTTCTCATATTCATCGTGATCATTCATTTCATCCTAGCTTCATCATGTCAAATAATTCCCACCATTATCATGCAATCACATTTTGTGAATAGTACAACGTCCTTGCCTCATATTATATTTATATTCAAAATATATTAAAAACAAAACTGGTCAGGTGGGCGAGGCATTTGAAGGGCTTCAACTATCCGACTACTGCATAGCACATTTTAGAACTATGATATAAGAACCCTAAAAAACTTGTTAGAATTGAGAGTCCTACTTTCCCTTTTCTCCATCTCAGATTAAGAATCCACCTCTTCTCTTTTTCGTTTTTTTGAACTCTAAATGGGAATAAATTACCAACTAGAGCTATATTTTATTCTAATAGAGAAGCAAAGTAATCGGGATTACTACATCCCCTTTAGGTACCGTGATCCCGGGTCGAATGATCCAAAATATTGTGAGCTCACTATCCGGATCTCCAAAAGTTGTGTTCCCAATTCTAACATTTACTCCTTTAGTTATTATTAGTTACAATGTTACTCTACTTTTGACTTCAATAATAGAATAAATGGGAGGAGAAAAAACTTCTCAACCAATATATATATACACAAAAAATTATTCATATATCTCATTATAATAATATAGAATATACTAATTATCCACTTCATACATTTGTATATTGGTGGAATACAGGAATCATGACAAAATACATGGTTATAACACCAAATGAACTCAAAAAGAGTTATAAAGTTCTCCCATTATGCAAAGTAGTGAACCAACTAAGTATACCCCTTTGTACCGCATTCTCCCTTAAGTAACGATCAACGTATTTGTACCAGTACTACGTACTAGAGCGACGCACGTTCCAGGTAACATTGGAGAGAAGATGGTTTACACTAATGGAGTATCCCTCACCATTTTAATTCAACCTCAAAAGAGTGAAACTTCCCCTAACGCTATTTTCTTGTTCAACCCCATGAAGGTTGGCTAGTTCTACCATACGAGTCATTAGTAAATGAAGAGTTATGATATGCAAGTACATTCAACAAGTTTGACTTTTAAATGTTTGATGCTTAATTTGGAATGAAGGGAGTAAAAATCCTTTTTTTAATGTGAGTGGGGGTAGAGTTGTATTAATGACCATATTATGGGTTTGTGACGTCGTATATATGAATTTGCCTTTCAGATTCTCAATGTGTATGTCAACAAATATCAAACCGGGGGACTTTATTATCCTATTGCCCATAATGCAACAATCTTCTCATTGGTGTTGGCACAAATTATAGCTTTGGGAGTTTTCGGGTTGAAAAGATCAACAGTTGCATCGGGTTTCATTATTCCACTGATTATCTGCACACTCCTTTTCAACGTGTATTGCAGGCAAAGATTTTCCCCAATTTTTAAGAGCCATGCTGCACAGGTAAATGGATGTCAATGGATCTCTTTGTCTCTGCCTCTTTCTCTTTTACTAAGTTTGGTTTGTGGATTGCCTATATATAGGTTCTTATTGAGATGGATTTGCAAGATGAGCAGAGCGGAAAGATGGAAGAGATTCATCAGAAGTTGCGTTCAGCCTATTGTCAGTTCACATCAACATCAACTTCAGCAAGCCAATCTAAAGCTGACAACTCTATCCATCGTGAGAATGGTGATGATAACCACAC